>VDFB02271358.1:769309622-769347281 GCA_007258455.2 Sequoia sempervirens | reverse complement strand
CCTTAGGGATTTGGCATAATTAAAGCTATTAATTAAATAATAGTAGTATTACTTAATTAACGAAAACAAGACGAAAGGGGATGAATTTGGATAAACTAAGTGTCCAAATTTAGACATCTACATTTTGCCCCTATATATGGTGCTTGCAGTTTAATTTTTGATATGTGGTTATTCTCTGTTGCATGTATGTTTGGAGTTGGCTTCTGTGAGATGGTGGCTTTTCTTTGTTGCATGGCATCAATTGTTGCCTTGGCTTGTCAATGCCACATTGGTGGTGTTATATATGGGGAAGAAAAGGAAAAGGGTAAGAATGAAGCAAGCTCATCAAGGCAACACAACAAGTGGGTCTTTAGCGTAGAGGCGCTATAGATTTCATTATTTACATAAGGAAATTGAGAGTCCTAATTTGGGGAGGTGATTGAGGATAATTTGGGAAGTGTTAAAGCAGTTGGAGGGGAAGCTGAAGGTTGGGTTGTGCTTTGCAATGGTGAACAATCTACTAGATTCTGACTATCCCCATGCTTGCTGGAAGGCTTTTGACACTACTCAGACATTGTCTTGTGCCTTGATAATGTTTGGAACTCTCCTACTTGATGCACAATGATGTGGGTGTCATTATTAAGTAGGGAGATGCTTGCCATGACATTTAATTGCACATTTGTATGCTACTAAATTATGATTTTTTTCTTGCAATTAGTTGGGGAAGAGATAACAAAGAAAGTCTCAAGATTGAGCTTTTGGTGGATGCCATACCTACTTTTTTTTAGCCACTGTGAATCTGACCGTGATAGCTTGGAGGTGGAAATTCTTATGGCGAACAATAGTATGTGAATATATGTATTATAAGTAGGGTTTGTGGGATGGGACCTATGTAATTTCCTCATTCCTAATCTAATTGTCTTGTTGTTTTATATTTCTCTATGGGGGTTGTAAAGTGAGTAGTATGTGGGGCTTTAACCATTTTGTTTTGATATGGGTAGGGCAGGGTGAATATAGTTTTTACAGTTGTAAGTTCATGGTTTTTTTAGGTAGACTTTGAGTTTGGATCAATTTTGTTGGTTCTTGGGTCATATATCTAGGTTTAATGAATAAAAACATACTTTAACGACTTATACATGTCTTATAATTAATTTACTATGCTTTACTCTCACTTCATCTTCTTAATTCTCAAATATATTTAATTCATATGATTCCTTCTCTTATAGATCTCACTCTTCCCTTCTTTATATAATCTCTTAATGCCATTTCACAATGTATTTCCATCATATTCTTTTGTAATAACACTTAATTATCTTATTCTTATGAATTTTCCTTTTCCTTTATGATATTTTATGCTTGTATAGTTTATTTAGTCATATTAGAGGTGTTTTAAGACTAGATTAAGTGGTATATAATGGATATATGAGTCTAAAATGACCCAAATTACATATGTTGTCTCATAACCTTCTACATCTTTCCAATAACCTTCTACATATAGGAAATATGAATAGTATACCAATGAATGGAATGCATCATGAAATAATGTTGGGATTGCATGAAGATGATAGATTTGTGCAAATGGAAGGGGCAATCACTATTTAAATATGTAATATGTAATCCCAAAAAATATATAATCATATGTAATTGCCACATGATCACAAGGTGAAACATTAACATGTAATGGAGTACAAAGAATAGATTAGAGTTGCATATTGGCAATATATATGTGTTGTCACCTTTCTAAAATGGAAAAACATTTAAACTTGCATCTTCCTTTTATCTATTTTGTATAGAACTCTTGATCTCAAAGTGCTTTTTTCTTGTGATTGATTTAATTCATTAGGTTAAAGTGCAAATATGTGTTGGAATTGCAAGAGATAAAATATTTGGATATACAAGTTTTATTGAGCCAAGGTTGATATTAAAACCTAGAAGGTTCTAGTACTTCAAAGCCAAAAGGTTGATTGTTAATATATTTAACTATATAGACTTACTATTTATAGTAATTTAGTTTTCAATGACATTTTTTTATAATAATTTAAATTTATAGTAATTTTATATAAGAGAACCTCTTTGTACATAATTATCTATAAAATTTAGTATAAATACAAATTTAGAAGTACTATTTAGGTCCGTATTATAGGCAATATGTCTCAATTGATAATAACAAATCTAATTTTTTAGGAAAGATATTTTTTCTTGATGTTTCAAATGGAATATTAGTCTAGATTATATTTGAAATTATGTAAAGAAATAGAGTCCTATGTATGGGAATGAAATTCTCTTTAATTGAAAAGGGGGCATAAGCCCATATCATTTACAACAAAGCATACAAATAAATATTCTAATTCTAGACCATGCATGTAGATCTTGTTATCTTTAGCAAATGACAATTATTCTTTGGTTAGAAAGCCAAACAATCTCTACCTTCATTTATTGCTATGACAATCATCCTTTAGTTACAAAGCCAAACAATCTTTTCCTTCATTTATTACTTGTTTTATATTTTCCTTGAATCTAATATAATTACACTCCCTCTAACCAACTCATATTTAATTCTTAAACCATTTTACATTTATTTGTGTTTAATTACTTATTAGCCTAATTCAATAACAAATAATGTATAAATTATTTACACTTTAAACAACTAATATTTTAGGAATATATTAATTTATTAAAATTTAATTATATAATTTCTATTTTTTTCCTTTTTATAGTCAATTGTTCATTTATATTAAAATATTTTTGTTATATATAGATATTTTACAATGGTGGAGTGTAATAACACAAAGTGTATTACAAAAGCTCTTATGTTTAACTTTAAATTTGACATTCATTCACATGTCAAAGTATTAATATTTAATAATAAACATAATATTTTCAGCACATAAAATTTCTAAAGTAAAATAAATTAACTTGTAAACAAATAAAATAACTCCCATTTGAAATTGAAGAATATAGTATTAAAAAATTATTATAAAACTTTATTAAACTAATAAACTTAACCTAACTAAATTTTATTTATTCTTTTCAAATTTTCTCAAACAAAATTAAAACTTTAATTTAAAAAAATTATGTGCTAGAATCACTTATTCACTTCAACACAGGAGAAGCAAGCTCCATCAATATAAAATCACACGTATAGGATAGTACGATTGATAAAATAATTCATAAAATTAGGGTTGAAAAATTACAATTTACAAAAAACTGCAAAACTACTTAGATAAACTATCAATGAACAAGATAGAACAAATGAAAGAATTTCTAAGAGTCCAGAATGACATGAACTCAATTAAATTTATATTATTTTGAACTCAATTGAGAATAAATTTTCTTCCAAAGGTAGTCTACTCTCCCTTTCAAATATGCCAAGATTGGACACGCTCTTACAAATCCCACATGAAAATGAAAAACCAAACAAGAACCAAAAAAGTTAAATTTATTGTTATTGCACTAATATTTATTTAATATGGCACGGGAGAAAGATTAGGAGAGGGTGCAAAAGAATTGTGGCTAAAGCTGATAATCCTTGCAAAAGATTAGATTAATTTACCATAGCCACAAGACTTGGTCTTCACCATTGAATTTTTGAGGCGTATCATAAACACTCTTCAATATCTTCTTCTTTATCTACCCACACTATGGTGGGAGTTTTACCAACTTCTTGCTATTGCTTGGAGTCATTGTCCTCATCACTTTCAGCTTACCTTAACCAATAAGGAAGCCAACACACACACACACACACACACACACACACACACACACACACACACATATACAGGGTGATCACACAATACTGGTTTACAATTTTTGGCCAAACTAGACACTGAAATAATTTTTTCAAACTAAATCTTCATTTTCAGGCAATTATAGCGGCTAAATCGTGAAGAATTTGAAGATGATGCAAGCTAGTGATTTGTGACATTTTGTCTGTAGGTTCTAAATATTTTTTTTTCAAAATTTTTGGAATCAGATTGCACTTCTTTTCCATCTCCTTCAAAACTAGTTTTTTTCAGTAAACAACATTTTTAAGGAGTGATGCTCACCGTATACAACATAAATTTTTTCCATGAAGGATAAAATTCTAATTTTTCAAATTTATATTTGTAAATACGATATATAATGCTCCAATTGTTCATATTGTTTTATTGAATATTTTTTCCTTAATCAAGCTTTCAAGTCGACCGATTACAATTAGTAGAAATACACCGCATACAACATGACTTTTTTGTACAATTTTTGTGATCAAGGACTTCTTTTTTGTTGGATCAAGGACTTCATCTGGTGCACTCATATTTTCAAATTTTCTTTTGATAATTTGCTATTTTTCCACATGTGCAAAACATAGAGCATGATTTTCGGTGAAAAACCTATGTTTAATAAAACTAAAAACAAATACATAATAAAACCAAAACATATTAAAATTATATTTGTTGGATAGTTCATTTTGAGGACTACAATCATCCAGTTGGGTCTGTGAAGTCTCCTCCATTTTCATTCTTAACTTGAGCTTTGAAGGGAAAATTTTTGGAGCTTTTTGGTGCCAGAGGGTGAGAAGGTGGGAAAAGGGGGTTCGTACGAACTAGGGGGGTTCGAGCGAACCCCCTTTCAAAAAAGGTTTTCTTTGTGTTTTTCTGCGGGAATGGTGGGACTTGGTTCACTTGAACCAAGGTACTAGCAAACCCTTGTTTGGTTCGCTCGAACTAAGAAGTTTGTTCGAACCCCAAAAACCAATTTTTTTTCCATGGGGTCTTTTTTGCAACTTTTCCTTCCTCAATTGAATTGTAAACCACTTTTGTGGGTTTACCCTACACATATTTTATACATGTTTGAAGGTTTTGTGAATGAATTATCTTCATTCACAAGGTTGGCATTGGCGTGTACAAAACTTTCTTGTTTTTTCCCCAGAAGGAATATGCTCCCCGCTAAAAGTAACCATTACAGAGATACTATACACAATGAATTATAAATATGAATAAATATACATTGAACTAGGATCCAACTTAAATTACATTTGATTTAATTGTACATGAAAATTTAAATTTTACTTAATGACAAGTGAGATAAGATATTACCCATTAATCTCATCTAATGATTCTTATTGATTGAACATCATGTGGTAAATGATCTTTTAGAAGATAGGTGGTTGGAAAAATATTCACTTTTGAAGTCACTTTCTCATATGCCATTGTAGTGAAGGGTTATTGCATTGTACACCTATGGATCTACTTTTCACATGTATGGGGGAGAAACCTAATATGTAGATCTAAATTTCTTATGTGAAAATGAATTGGTAGAATTTTTATAATTGAAAATTGTAGAATCATAAATTGTCGCCTTTGATAATTTCACATTAGATTTTTCTTCCCCTTATGTGCTTGGACCTAATCATGCTCCTAATTTCGTAAATTATGCATTCCTTGGTTCATTTTATCATTTATCAAGAAATCAAATGTGCAAATCCAAAGTAGGCATTTAATATTTTTTCCCCGATACTTCAAATCCCGAAAAAGTGGGTCTAGACCCCTTAAATTGGCTCCAAATTTAAAGATGTCGAGGTGGGAAATTTATTATTTGAATTTCAAATTCTAAATGTTGGCTATCAGGATTTAATTTGTGGTAAATTAGATTAATTTTAGCTCAGCTCATCAGTGGAAAGGTTCGAAGTGGTGTCTTCTCCGCCCTCAAATATATTATTGTGCTGGAAGGCCAAGACCAATAAGAGAATAGATAGAAGGTCCTTATCCTTCAATTATAGTCAGCATAAGAGGCAGAGCCAAAGTTTATTGCCTTAGAATAGTAGGGCACCCATTTACCTTGTTGCTGACCGAACCCGTTGATTACTTAGTGGAAGCAACACCAAAGCAAGCAGAGGCAAGGGTGGCAGCACCAGTTGCGAAGCTAATTGTTTCATCCATTGAAGAATCAGTGGCATGAACAGCAGGAGAGGAGGTAGCAACAGGTGCTTCAGTAGCATCAGTTGAAGTAGCTATTTACCCAGAACTGGAAGAGGAAGAGGTAGGGGAAGCAGTAGTCACAGGGACGAGAGGAGATCCATTCATTAGGGATTCAGAACCAGGACTAGTAGCAGAGACTACGAAGACAGAGGCATTTGACCAAGTGAAAGTTCCACCCGTTCATCCACCACTACCCCGTCTAGTTCTATATCCATATTGAGACAAAGACCCAGTTGTTGTTTACCTATAATTCATTGAGGTTTACCCAACACTGGTTTAAGCAACACCACCTGTAGCAAAGGTGAAACCAATACCTTGTCTAGTGCCCCCTCTTTCCCAAGCTTACTTTAGCCCAATTTCATATCTTCCAGGGGCAGACGCAGTTCCAGAGCCACCAAGTGAATAAGTTTACCCCTAATCCATTGAAGCAGATCCTATTCCTTAAGCAATAGCGTAGGTAGGTTAATAACCATAACCACCAGAAACAGTGAAGGCAGCAAGAGGAAAGGTGGAGGAGGAAGATCCGAATGCAGATAAGCCTGTTGATTCCCGGATGTAATGTATATAAATACTAAGTCATTTCATCATTTGAAAGGTAACTAGCAACAAGCAAGATCAAGCAATAGTGAAGAGCAATTATTATATTTCAAGAGCAGAGTTATTGCAACATTAAACACCAAGGCATCATGCCAAGTTTTATGTCAATTTTTTCATGTTTATGCATACATTTTGTTTGTGAGTACTAATCTTTGTAGGTCTTCAAGTTTAATCAAGACAAATTGCAAGCAAGCCTTGAAGGTGATGTGCATGACTTCAATCCCTCAAGGATACTAGATCTAAGTGGTGAGTTGCAGTGAGTTGTTGATTTATCATTCATTTATCATTTAGCCTCTATCCCTCAAAAGGATAAGTTGTCTTTATCATCATTTTTGTCATTATGGAGGTAGAAATACCAACACGGGGTTTGACTGAAGCAAGCCCCTATATAACACAACTCTTCCTCCCTCTTTGAATGTGCAGGTTACAAATTTGAACAATACTAAAAGAATATTGATGACTAATTGCTCATTGATGCATTCAAGCCCTAAAACTTCACAAGATATAGAAACTCAATTATCTCAGTAATTGGCAAAGATTTGACAACAAGATCTAGAAGGAAGAAGCCATAAATTGAAGACCTGAGGACTATGAAAGCAGATTTCAGTTTCAAATCTCTAGTCTAGGGTGTCCTAGGCACCCTTGTCTAGTAAAATCAAGCAAAAATTTAAATCACATGTGTAAACATGTCTGCTTTGTCTGTTTTTGGTCATTAAATTTGTCTATCAACTTCTAGATTGTCTGTATTGATATCGTAATAGTGCATTTTCATAGTTAGCTAGTTGCATCGTTGCATTTCATCATAATTCAATTGCCAAACATACACACAATAAAAAAAAAAACCAATGAATTGAAGATCAAGGGTTGGTTGAGTCACCTTTTAGGTTGCTTGTCCTTTCCCATCTTTAATTCCTCAAGTGTCATGCTAGGAAAGGTGACTAATCCTAATTAAATTCTAGGGTTTCACTTTTCCAACATCACATTTTTGGTGAGCTTGACTGATTTACATTATAAACCTTTTGAAATCTAAAGCATATCATCTTAGATCTAATATTAACATTTCATTGTTTTGCATTCATCATTTAGGCATTCATTGTTGCACAAAAAAGAATACAAATTAAAAAATATTGCATTCAAAGTTCAATAGGGTTAACTTCAATCATCATAGGTTAGATCCACATCTTAACTGCATTTAAAAATCTGCATTAGGTCTGTTAGAACTGTAAAATTTTGAAAATTTTCATGGCTGCATATACTCATTAGTTCCCAAAATGCCCATACCATAAGCATAAGAATTTGCTTTGCATAGCATTTTGCTCATGCATTAGTTGGTTTTCATCATTTGGTCCCCTACAATTCACTTGTTCCTGAGCATTTGAAAGTATAAACCATATCGACATAACATGTTGCAAGTCTCACTGATCCATAAAGCATTATATGTACTAATGTATGTCTTTTGCAGTCTATCAGAAAGACATCAGGGATGTTATACCAATATGATTTCATCTGAGGATTCATATTGGCATGATGCAGTTCGACGTCTCAACGACTAGAGGATCCTATCGACAAGAAAATATTCATCGGTATGAGTCATAGTGAGCATATATGTGTCTTACCGATGAAATGCAAAGAGCTATGTCACTGAGACAAGAGTAATTAGAGTAACATCCTGCAACATTCGTTTGGTCTTGTCGACAAAGTAATGATACATCCTGTCGTTGTCATCGATATGAAGTCTTGGAGTTCCGCCGACCCCCAGAGTCACAGCGATATGTTTGATTATTGGCGATATAGGATTTTTCGGAGAGAGCTAGGAAGATCATGCCGAATGAAGTTCCATCGGTAGGAAAACCACTGTGGCTCGGTGATCAGAGTTGACGAAGGATAAATCTCGACAGAACACAATGTAAACAGAGGAACATCTGCCCGAATTTCAATGTCACAACGATACACTCGTGACTAAATGGATAGCTTTCGGGGAGACTTGAAACATCGGTAGGACTACAAGATAACTTGGCGATGGAAGCAAAGGTACAGATAGGCTATCAGTGAGACTCAACACATCGATGAAACTGCATGACATTAAAGCAATATGTGATCTGTGGTGGTCGGAGTGACATTGAACGTCGACAGAACTACAGGACGTCATAAAGGGTATCTAATGGATGTTAGTAAAATCCCAATTACAATGGGTCGCCTCAGATGTGAATGCGAAAGGATGCGACTTTTCAAATGACTAATGTATAAATACTCATTTTTTGACAGCAAATAAAAAAGAGGAGAGGGAATACAAATACAGTAGGATACAAAATGTTACAATTTTTGAGACTATCATGCATGTTTGAAACAGTGGAGATCTCAATTGAATTCATTTGATGTGGTGACATTTTCTGGTATCAGTTGTCTATTGTGTTAATTGAAAGTATTGCTAAAGTTGTCTCCAAGGTTGATGTTTTCTAATTATTTAAACTGATATATCAAGGATATTTTTCAGTTTATCAGTGCACACTTGCTGTATCTGTATGGTTGGATTAATTGGTTCTTTCAAGGAGAGATTAAATCCTTTTAGTCAATCATACTAATTAGGGAATCTCATTTGGATCATTAAGAAGAGCTTGGTAATCACATTCTTGCATGTTTATACTAGTTATAAAATTAAACCTATATGACAAACAATTTGAGTTTCTGCCAGAAAGATGTTATTCATTTCAAATTTTCATTTGACTCCATACACCCAATAAGGCACTAGTTTCTACTATTTCACTGTTTAATTTCATTCATTTTTTTTCATATGAACACATTAGATTTGAGCCTTGATATTGCTTATACAATTTATACCAAAATAAAATTCATTTATCCATTCCCATTTGCTAGTGTGGGTAAATTGCTTTAGGAAATGAACAGAGGTCAAGTCTGCTTTATTCAAATAGGTATACTTGCCTAGGTCTACCAGCACCTAAAGAGAAGAAGGTTCAAATCATTTGGCCTTGTCTGTTACCCTGAAATGTTGTGAGAGCTTGGAAACCTCTTGTGGTTCAAACCTACACTTTTGAGAGCTAACAAGTTGGCGACTCCGCTTGGGAATCATTTGCAGAATATTCGGTTGGAGATTATCATATAGAATCATTGAAGAAAGATTCATAGTTTAAGAAGTTTCAGAAAGAGTGATTCTGATTTGTCTCACTTTTAACAAAGTGAGTGGTGACTTTGAAAAAAATATTGCATCAATTCAACATGAATGGTAGAAGATCCCAATATAAGGGAGGTCTCGCTGGAGGTCCTGTTGGCAACAATAAGTGGACACATAAGGATGATAAGGGTAAGAAGGTAGCTGATGACATGTGCATAACGAATAAAGACAAAGCATCAAGACCACATTGTGAGACATATGACCGTTATGATACATGGAGAGATAATTCAAGTGCAGAACCTTGTACCCTTGAAGAAAAAAGAAATCCTTTTTATAATCCTTAGAAATAGGTGGATTTTGAGGCTAAACTCGAGGCTGAAAGAGTCGCATGCCAACATGAATATGATCAAAAGATGGAGGGTAATCAAAATGAGCCCATTAATAATATAATCCCTCAAGAAAATTTTGAGTTCTTGACTCACAAAGAAATAGACGTACAGTTGGAGTTCCAGAGACAAGAAGTAGAAAGATAAAAAGTAGAACTGGAACAACAAAGGCTCAAAAAGATGAAGGAACTCCAGGATTTGAAATTGCAGGAAGCTCAAATTAAAGCTCAGACAGCTGGTTTTTCAAAGTATATACCACCTCATAAGCAAGGAAACAATTATGCAGGGCCTTCATATCAGCCAAAGGTTCCTCATAATCAGATGGGAAATCAATACAAACAACCAAACTATCCACCATATACTGCATCACAACATACAAATGCGCAACCGCCTCATGGTCAACAATGTGTGCCATATCTTCATATGCAATACAACAATCCAATGTACCAGTATCAGCACATGCATAACCCTCCCCCTCAAAAATACACAACAATGATCAGACAATCTTATTTGACAGGGTTTCAATTATACCCTTACCCTATGGATAGCAGTTGGAGAGGTCTTGTTCCTAAGTTTACAAGGAGTAGTGCAATTACTACTGAAGATCATTTGGGGAATTTTAATGCTTTTATTCAGGACTTGGATATAGCATATGAAGATTTACATATGAGGTTGTTCATGATGTCACTCACTGAAGAAGCTAGGGATTGGTTCAATAGCCTACCAACAACTTCTGTTGATTCTATCCAAGAATTTCAGGATCGATTTCTTGAACAGTATGGAAATTTGTCTGCACTAGATGTTGCTTTACATGAATTAATATGGATTCAAAAAAATTAGAATGAGTCAATTTATGATTTTAATCTAAGATTCAACAAACTGCAGAATAAGATACCACCTGGGTCAAAGTTGCCAGATTCTACAACATTGAGTATTTATTTGAATGCATTCGATCCAAAAATAGGGTATGAACTAAGAAACAGGTTTCCAAGAGATTTGGCTGAAGCCCAAAAGATAGCACTAACTATTGAAAACAATAGGAAAGATGCTGGGATGATCAATAAGAGAGACAATCCTAGGGTTCCTTAGCAAGTCAATAATTACCAGTACAAACAAGAGAACACATACATAAATGAGAGGCCTTAGTTACATGACATGCCTTACAATACAAATTGGAAGGATGGAAAACCTATAATAGATAGACTCAGGAACAAAGAAACACCTGATCCATTAAGGAAGAAGGGAGCGCATATGGTCAATAGTAATCTTTGGTGTGAAGGTTGTGATGGGCCACATTCCCCAGACCACTGTGTTGTAGCCCAAGAAATGCAAGAAGAAGGGATGCTAGCGGGTAGTAGTGGAGAAGATCACTCAGTATTTTTGACTTCAAATACTTTTCATCCTGTTGAGGAGGAATATTTATCTTTAGATGATGAAGGTTGTGAGTACAATGTTTCAAATCAAAGGTGCAATATCCACATGGCTGAACAACAAGTTTTTTTTTATTATTCTGAAGAAAATCTTGTAGAACAACACTCTGTTAGGGTTCCTACTCAATGTGATATAAGGAGACCCACTAAAGAGGAAATAAAGAGGTTAACCATTGCTGTAGTTGAACAAGCAAAGAACAAGTATTGGTTAAGAAATAGGACAGTGAATGAAAAGGAAGGTGCTCCCAGAGGAATATTTATGAAAGATAGAGAAGTAACACTAAGAGTTTTGAAGAAAACAAAAAATAAACATCATGATAAAAATGAACAAAAGCTGGTTCAAAAGGAGGAGGATAAATAGTTACAAAGAACTGATCAATTGAATAAAAGGGAAAAGGAGGAAAACAAAGGAGAAACATTAGAGCAAAAGAAAGCAATTAAGGTGGATGGTCCTTCTTTTGACTTCTCTCAGGCTTTATCTTAGGTAAAAATGTATGTCCCACTGCTTGAGATGATGAGAATTAAGGAGTATAGGGATAGTGCAATTCAATTGATATCAAATGGAAATGAGAAAAGAACAAGTTTTGAAAATCAGATGGCCACTGAAATAGTTAATAAGCAAGAGAAGGTGACTGTCCCAGAAGTGTGTCTAAATGATGTATTGGTAAATTCCTCATAGGTGGATCCTTTTTTCACCATGCTGCTTATAAATAACAAACTATTGAGGAATTGCATGATAGACTCTGGTGCTGCTATCAATATCATGCCAGTGGGAGTTATGAAACAACTACGCATGTGGGTAGATACTAATGAAGGGAAGTGCTATGCAATGGATAGTAGGCATGTTCCAGTAGTAGGTGTTATGAAAGATGTTGAAGTCAAACTAGCTGCTTATCCTTAGGTGGCCTACAATATAGATAACTATAATTGATACCCCTCCTCAGTTTGGGATGCTTTTATCAAGACAGTGGATGACAACAGTTGGGGGAAATGTCCAATTTGATTTATCGTATGCAACAATTCCAGTGAATGGCCAGTAAGTTAAGTTGTACAGGGAGCTGAGGATGAACCAAATTGTAGATTGTGTACCTCAAGATCAAGTCAATTGCTTTTGTGATATGGATCTTGGAAGTTTTAAGATAGAACCAGCCCAGCTAGAGTTAGTCAATGGTGATCCAATTGATAAGCATGTTGCAAAAAAACTGTGATGGCGTGTGGAAAATGTATTTTGATGGAGCATGTAGCCAAGAAGGTAATGGAGTAGGAATAGTGTTTGTTTCCCCTGAAGGAGTTACTTTTAAATATTCATTTTTTCTGTCATTTGAATGTACGAACAATACAACATAATATGAAGCTTTGTTAATAGGTTTGATTATGGCTGTAAAACATAAGATTAAGCTATTAGTTGTTCCAGGGGATTCAGAGCTAGTTGTTTCTCAAGTTAAATCAAGATATGCAGCAAAACACAAGAGGTTGAAGCAATATAGGAATGTTGTATGGGACACAATTGAGTTGTTTGATGCTTTCTCAATTGAGTGGATTGATAGGTCGAAGAATATAATGGCAGAATTTTTAGCCAATGTAGCACTAAGAAGAGATGACATCACATTGGCTAGAGTGTCTCAAATTGAGTTCAAAGCAAGACTCGCTGTGCCTAATAATATGTACTGTTGGTAGGTTTTTAATGACGTTACTGACCTCTTGAAATTTCTTCATTGTATAGATCATCAATATGAAGCCCAAGAAATTGACTTCAATGCATTTGTAGAAGAGGTAGACAGAAAGCATACATTATTCGGGAAGGAGGTCTTACAACTTAGAACTAATAAGCTTACAAAAGGGCTAGTAGCATTGGAAAGGGTATATGATGGAAATGATTAGTCCCTCATGAAGCAGACACCAGTCAAGAGGGAGGATATTGAAGAGATCAATTTAGGGACTGAGTTGGCACCAAGAAGGGTATACATTGGGAAGAAAATAAGCCCAACAATTCGAAGAATGTTGATTGCATTGTTGAGAAAATATAAACATGTGTTTGTATGGTCTTATGAAGATCTCAAACTGTATAGGAGGGATTTGTTTCAACATGAAATCCCATTGAAACCAGATGCAATGCCATTTAGGAAGAAGCAAAGACCTATTAAACCAACATTGGAACCAAAAATGCAAGAGGAATTAGCAAAGCTTAGAGATGGGGGTATCATCAAACCAATCAGGCATTCAACATGGGTTTCAAACCTAGTTCATGTGAGGAAGAAGAATGGGGATATTAGATTATGCGTGGACTTCAAAAATCTAAATATGGCATCTCTCAAGGATAATTATCCTCTACCTAATATGGAGGTTGCACTACATAAAGTAACAGGGTGTGAGTTGTTATCTATGATGGATGGGTTCTCTGGTTACAACCAGGTTAAAGTCAAAGAATCTGAGCAGTACAAGACAACTTTTACAACCCCATGGGGAACATATGTTTATATGAGAATGTCATTTGGTCTCACAAATGTAGGTGCAACCTTTCAAAGAGCTATGGACATAGCATTTGTAGACTTGATTAATGCTATCATGGTGGTATATCAAGATGACCTTACTACTTATTCAAAAAGGGCTGAAGATCATGTAGAACATATGGAAAGGGTATTTATTAAAGCTTTAGAATATGGTATTAGTCTGAA
The DNA here is from genome assembly GCA_007258455.2 of Sequoia sempervirens. Lineage (NCBI taxonomy): Eukaryota > Viridiplantae > Streptophyta > Pinopsida > Cupressales > Cupressaceae > Sequoia > Sequoia sempervirens. Next base: position 769,333,127 of record VDFB02271358.1, on the reverse strand, counting down.
CCCTAAAAAATGTCATTTTGCAGTCACAGAGGGAAAACTCTTAGGACATATTGTGTCAAAGGAGGGAATTAGAATAGATCTTGAGAGGGTTGAGGCTATAGATAAAGTCCCTATTCCTAAAACTGTCAAGGCCATCTAGTCATTTTTTCGATAGATCAATTTTGTTAGAAGATTTGTATCTAATTTTGTTGAAATTATTAAGCCCATATCAAAGATGCTAAGGAAGGGACAAAAGGTAGATTGGACTACAGAAGCATTAGAAGCTTTTATATCAATCAAAACGGCCATCAAGGAAGCCCCTGTCCTTAAGTCTCCAGATTTTCCAAAACCCTTTCAAATATTTTCATTTGCTTCGTTGCATACTATAGCTGCTGTCATGTTACAGAAAAATGAGGAAGGCCATGAGCAACCTGTGTCTTTTTTCAGCAAGTCATTGCAGGGATCAAAATTGAAATATGATATAATGGAAAAACAAGCATTTGCATTGGTGAAAGCCACAAAGGATTTTAGACCGTATCTTGTTGGAGCTAAGGTGATTGCTTATGTCCCTCATGCAACTGTTAAGGATATCTTGACATAGTCAGAGGTAACTGGAAAGAGATGCAGGTGGATTAATAAAATTCAAGAATTTGATATGGAAATACAAATCACTAAATTAGTGAGAGGTCAGAGTTTGTCCAAGTTAATGGCAGAAACAAATATTGAATCAAATCAAATTTGTAACGTAGAAGATGAAGGAAATGTAGTTGCAAGTATTGAGCATACTGCTTGGTATACATACATCATGTATTACCTCAAATACATGAAGTGCCCTGAAGGATTAAGTGATAATCAGAGAAGAACCTTGAAGTTGCAAGCATCCAAATATGTGTTCATGGAATGTGATTTGTTTTGGAAAAACAGGGATGGGATGTTGTTGCTATGTCTAGATGGGTCATAGGCCAAGCACGTTATAAGAGAAATGCATGAAGGAGTCCGTGGAGGCCATTATTTAGCAAAGACAACTTCACACAAGATTATCAGGGCAGGTTATTACTGGCCAAAAGTATTTAATGATTATTTTTCATATGTAAGAAGATGTGAAGCATGTCAGAAGTTCTCAGGGAAAATGAAGTATCAGGGAGCTTTACCACTCAAACCTTTGTAGGTTGAAGCCCCTTTTCATCAGTGGGGAATTGATTTTATTGGGGAGATACAGGAGAAACCAAGTGGAGGACATAAGTGGATACTGGTAGCTACTGATTACTTCACTAAATGGGTAGAGGTAGTCCCAACAAAGCAAGTAACAAGTAAAGTTGTAATCACTTTTTTAATGGATAACATCATTACCAGATTTGGTACACCATTAAGATTGATCACAAATAATGGGACGTGTTTTAGATCTGATGAGTTTAAATATTTTTGCAGTACATATGGTATCACTGTTTCTTATGCAACTCCTTACCATCCACAAGCTAATGGTCAGGAAAATTCTAGCAACAAAAGTCTTCTAAAAATCATAAGGAGAATACTAGGTGGGAATAAGAAGGCTTGGGATTCAAAGTTGAAAATGGTTGTGTGGGCTGATAGGATAACTGTGAAAAAAGCAATTGGAAAATCCCCATTTGAATTGGTATATGGAACACAAGCTAGGATGCCTTTACAAAATTTGTTACCAGTTTACAAATTTATCCTTCAGGAAGATATAGACATTCCTGAACCAATGGAGGAAAGAATGGAACAACTGGCAGAGCTTGATTAGATAAGAAGAGCAGCACAAAACCAGAATGTAAAGTTGCAGGCACAAATGAAGTATTTATTTGATAAAAGGGCAAAAGATAGAAAATATGAAGAAAATGATCTGGTGTTAATGTGGAATGCAAGGTGTCAGGAGAAGGGAAAACATGGGAAATTTGAATCCTTGTGGTTGGGACCCTTTGTTGTTGTTGGCAAGAAAGGTGAAGATTCATATTATTTGCAAAACATGACTAGAGAAGAACAAGAGTTGCCTGTACATGGGAAATTTCTAAAGCATTTCTTCTCTTAAAAAAGGGAATACAAAGGATTAAGGGTTGCCGATGCATGGACAACTCTTGACAATCCTCTCAAAAATTTCTCTTTCATGCACAGTAGTTTAGGAAATAAAGGAACATGAATTTCCAGTACATGGACAATCCTGAGATTCCTTCTCTCAAATAAATCTTTCCATGTACACTAGTATAGGTTCATGTTCATCTCCATTTCCATTTATTCCATTCTGCTCATTGGTCCATCACCTTGAAAGTTTGGTCTGTTCAACTAGAGATCTGGATCCTTGCAATGATCTCACAATCATTCATCCCCAGACGGAGCCACTGCTAGAACTGTAAAATTTTGAAAATTTTCATGGCTGCATATACTCATTAGTTCCCAAAATGCCCATACCATAAGCATAAGAATCCGCTTTGCATAACATTTTGCTCATGCATTAGTTGGTTTTCATCATTTGGTCCCCTAGAATTCACTTGTTCCTGAGCATTTGAAAGTATAAACCATATCGACGTAACATGTTGCAAGTCTCACCGATCCATAAAGCATTATATACTAATGTATGTCTTTTGTAGTCTATCAGAAAGACATCGGGGATGTTATACCAATATGATTTCATCTGAGGATTCATATTGGCATGATGTAGTTCGTTTTCTTCGTGACCAGAGGATTCTATCGACAAGAAAATCTTCATCGGTATGAGTCATAGCGAGCATATATGTGTCTTACCGATGAAACACAAAGAGCTATGCCACTAAGACAAGAGTCATTAGAGTAACATCCTGCAACGTTCATTTAGTCTTGCCGACAAAGTAATGATAGATTCTGTTGTTGTCATCGATATGAAGTCTTGGAGTTCTGCCGACCCCCAAAGTCACAGCGATATGTTTGATTATCAACGAGACAGGCTTTGTCAGAGAGAGCTAGGAAGCTCATGCTAAATGAAGTTCCATCGGTAGGAAAACCACTGTGTCTCGGTGATCAGAGTTGACGAAGGATAAATCTCGACAGAACACAATGTAAATGGAGGAACATCTTCCCAACTTTTAATGTCATAGCGATACACTCGTGACTGAAGGGATAGCTGTCAGGGAGAATCAGAACATCGGTAGGACTACAAGATAACTTGGCAATGGAATCAAAGGTACATATAGGCTATTGGTGAGACTCAACACATCGATGAAACTGCATGACATCAAAGCAATATGTGATATGTGGTGGTCGAAGTGACATTGAATGTCAGCAGAACTACAAGACGTCATAGAGGGTATCTAATAGATGTTAGTAAAATCCTGATTACAATGGGTCGCCTCAGATGTGAATGCGAAAGGACACGACTTTTCAAATGACTGATGTATAAATACTCATTTTTCGACAGCAGATAAAAAAGAGGAGAGGGAATAAAAATACAATAGGATACAAAATGTTACAATTTTTGAGACTATGATGCATGTTTGAAATAGTGGAGATCTCAATTGAATTCATTTGATGTGGTGACATTTTCTGGTATCAGTTGTCTGTTGTGTTAATTGAAAGTATTGCTGAAGTTGTCTCCAAGGTTGATGTTTTCTAATTATTTAAACTGATATATCAAGGATATTTTTCAGTTTATCAGTGCACACTTGTTGTATCTGTATGGTTGGATTAATTGGTTATTTCAAGGAGAGATTAAATCCTTTTAGTCAATCATAGTAATTAGGGAATCTGATTTGGATCATCAAGAAGAGCTTGGTAATCACATTCTTGCATGTTTATACCAGTTATAAACTTAAACCTATATGCCAAACAATTTGAGTTTATGCCAGAAAGATGTTATTCATTTCAGATTTTCATTTGACTCTATACACCCAATAAGGCACTAGTTTCTACTATTTCACTGTTTAATTTCATTCAGTTTTTTTCATATGAACACATTAGATTTTAGCCTTGATATTTCTTATACAATTTATACCAAAATAAAATTCATTTATCCATTCCCATTTGCCAGTGTGGGTAAATTGCTTTAGGAAATGAACAGAGGTCAAGTCTACTTTATTCAAATAGGTATACCCGCCTAGGTCTAGCAGCACCTAAAGAGAAGAAGGTTCAAATCATTTGGCCTTATCTATTACCCTGAAACGTTGTGAGAGCTTGGCAACCTCTCGTGGTTCAAACCTGCGTTTTTGAGAGCTAACAAGGTCATCTTAGATATGAAATCAAATCTTGAAGTGTTGATTGCAATCATTTAGGTATTTTGCATATAGTCAAAAAGGTGAAAAGGTGCATTATTTTATTGCAAAAAGACATCAAGATTTTCATTTTTAGATTTTGCAAATTGGGATAAGTCAATTGCTGCACTTTAGATCTAAAAATTGTATTTTGAATTTCAATTTATTGCTTGAACAGTTTGAAAAATTATTGGACACTTGCATTTTACATTGCATAATCATAAATTAGTCAAAATCTCCCTAGAAATTATTCACTTTCGGACCTATACTGTCATATAACAAAACCCTTAAACATTATTACAAATATTTAAACTTTAAATTCAACATAAAACTTTGCGAGTGTAGGGCACCTTGGGTGCCCATGTCCAAGATATTTTTGCTTAGATTTTTGTGATAGAACCCTCTCAAGATCTTTTGTTCGGATCTTCTCTCATTTTTTTGTTCTCTGTGCTATAACATCACGAATTTTAGTGCTTATATCTTATTGTCATAATGGCTAAATGTTTTGGTAAAATATGGACTTCTTTGAAATCATTGGTGGATGTTTCATGCCGTGTGTTTGGAAATGATTCTAATTTAGACAACAAAAACCATATTCCTTCATCTCCCAATGTATATCTCCTTAATGAAAATATCTTTAGGCAAGAGGAGTAAATCATGAATACATTCATAAATAATACCTTGCCTAACCTTGAGAACAATGTAGTACTTTATCCTTCAGCAAAGCCTAATCAACATCACCTACCATACCACCACTTGAAATGTTTTCTACGTCACATAGGCAAAGTGATTTACAATTCATTCCTTAACCTATTTACATAGAAGTACTTATTGATAACCATAACAATGAGCTCCTACCACTTAATGATCCTCCATCCTATGAAAACAAATTCACTGATACACCTATTAGTTTGGAACATTTCTATGGCCAAGGCTTTAAGATCTTGACAAAACAAGGATGTGATACAAAGAATGAGCATGAAATCCATAACCTCTTGGAACAAATACCATCCAAGGATATAAAAGGCATAGGCTACCAAGGTCCCCCTCTTTTCTATCAAACATCTACACCATCCTCCAAACTGCACAAGATTCACAGTCCTGTTAGAAAAGGATTATTATCTACTCCACATCTTTTATTTGACATTGAACGCACCTTGTGTACAATTTTACTATTAGGATTCATTACATTACCACCTACACCTGAAATAAGAGACACAAAATGTAAGAAAAAAAACACATCCTTTGGCATGTATCATAGAATATTTGGATACTATTGATGAATGTCATGTTTTCAAGAAGAAATTGGAAGAGTTAGATCCTTATAGTGATAAATTTGATAGGATAATAGATTAACCGATATTCATTAGTCTTCCTTTCCATGTGTTAGTTGTAGTGTCATGCGATACTCATTACCATACGCGGAGGTATAAAATCGGTTTTATGTAATCATATTTCATTTCATAAGGAGCAATGTGTTATCATTCATCTTGGCTCATCTTTGTCTCTACACTTGGGGGGCATGGGTTAGACAGTCTTTTGTTAGATGCATTCCTTGTTGCAAGGGATCCCTTTGTATCTCCTTAAAATATTAGTGTAGCAAGTACACTAACATTTAAAGGAGGGCATATATTACCCTGTATAATACAATTATTGCGTGAGAAATGGTTCCATTGATAATTTTGTCAACATCAGCGTACTAAAAAAAAAACAAACACTTTTTTACCAAAATAATTTTTTATTTATTTTATTTTAACAAAAAGTGTTTTATAGAAGTTGAGAAAAAGCTAATGTGAGGGCTTTATAGAAGTTGAAAAGTTTGAAAAAAATGAAAAAAAGCTTTGACCAAGTCATTTGGGTACCAGAAGGAGGAGTTTCTTTTAGCTCCCACATATCATGAGAAAGTTTAGGTTTTTGTTGCTGGAATTGAAAAGGTCTGGAGAAAGCTCGTGTCATGGCATGAAGATAGTAGTTGGTTGTTCCTTCGATCAACCATATTGTAGAGATCAAGAAGTTTGTGGAACATTGAAAGAAGTTTTAAAGAGCCCTGCTGTTTCATTCATACCCATGTTAAGAATTTTTCATGACCCCTTTCACATTGTTGCCAGGTATGCTTTCCTTTATTGGAGATTTGAGCATAATAGAATTTTCATAGGGATTTTCAAGTTATGTGGTGGCAAATTAAGTTTGTTGGGAGAATTTGAAATAGAAACACAGAGAGAGCTTACATCAGGATGCTTGTTTAAGAAGCACGTGAGGAAAGTTTGACATTCATTTCAAGGTCAAGAAATAGCTGCTATCTATTTAAGCAATAGATTTCCATGATGCTGCTCTCAAACTGTGATCTAAATGTGTAAAAGAATTAGATATTGCAAGCATGCACTCATATCTTCATGCATTCATATCTTCATATACTCAGAGATATTGCAGATATGTTGGGGAAAGGTTTTCCTAGCAGAGAAATAGATCTACTGGAAAGTTTTAAGTCCAGTCTAAGATTGCATATTACCTAACTTGCTCAACCAATTGGTCAACCCTACAAACTACAGCCATTTAATAATTGAAGGAAAGCCACTGTTGAAGGCTAGGGTGTTAGAAGCTCTAGTAAAGGTTTGGTATAGATTTCTGACCTGTATATGGCATGTTTGGGAGCCTTGAATAGAATATCATCCAGTCACATGAATGATCAGGTTTATAGATTGGTGTCATGCTAAGTAAATTGATAGACAGTTAAGAAGTGTTGGTAAAATATCTTAAACTTTTGAAGATAATGATAATGCAAAAGGATATGTGACAGTAGATAGATAGAGTTAGAAGGAAAAAGAATGGTGAAAATGACCATGATAATAGTGAACATTTGAAGACTTATGAGAATAGTTCTCATTGAGTCAGTGCATAGTCCATGATGTTGTCACTAAGAGCAGCAGTAAAGGGACAATAGGTATGATACCCCTTTAACCCTATTTTGAAGATAATCTACAAAAGAAATTTATGAAAGAGCTATATCATAGATATGGATTTCAAAAAGAACAGTGCCATATGACTGTCTATGGAAGGTTGCTAAAGCATGAAACAGTCCAGAAATGACTGTCATAGGACAGTCAAGAGTTAGATGGCTGTTCATTGATAGTTTCATTATCAATATCTAGTTTCACTATCAAGATCAAAGATAGTCTTAAGGGTTTCATGCTTTAGAGAAACACATTGAAGAAGCTTTTTAATATTACCAGGGTAGGGCAGTCAGGGTAAGTGAATGAGTAGTCAAATGAATACATGATCACAGTCAAGAATGCATTTCATTGATTGATGTGACAGTCATGATAGAAAAGAGCAGGTTTCTCATGAAAGGGGAGAGGTTGATGCATAGTCCACGATCTCATTTCAAATAAGGGACAGTGATGTCAAACACAAGTTTGATAGCTTCTAAGATAGGCTACACGAAGAAAGAGACACTCTTGTGCATGATTATATCAAAAGGACCTATGAACAATCAGTCATGCACAATGGGCATATTGAAATGACAGAAGACAATGATCTCATTTCAAATAAAGGATAGTGAGTGTCAAAGAAGTTCAAGTGCATGTGACAGTCCAAAACCTAAGAAGAACAGTCACCTTAGACAAGAGCTAGGACAGTGCTCATATAAAATCAGTCCTTAGTCAACAGGGGACCATACACAGTGACAGTCACTTAAAGGAGTAACCTAAACATTGCAATGATGGAGCATTAAGTGTGCCAGTCATCTCTAAATACAAGAAAGGGATAGTCATGAAAATGGATAACAGAGGATAGTGACATTCGGTATAACAGTCAAGTTGCTAATGGAAAATGAGGGACAATCATGAGAGGAAGGACAGAGTAAGCACAAAAAAGGAGAATGGTTATTGAGTTAGCAAGAGAAGAAAAGGGTTTCTAAGTTGGCAACATGAATCCAAAAAGCAAAGTTCCATGAGTTTTCATAACAAAGAGCATAGTACAAGATTTAAAAGGCAGAGTTAAGTGAAGGTACAAGAGATAGTCCTCTATGGTCATGATAGAGAATTAGTGAGACAACAAATAAGAGGCAGTCTTGTGGAGGTGGCTGAAACATTACGAGCATAGTGCTATGAAGCAAGGTAGTGATTTTGCAAAGAGTCAGTCACAGCCAAGTAAATGAGCAGAGATTACTAGAGTTTTAATGGACAGTCACGTCTAGGCTATTGGCAAATAAGAATAATCACAGATAATACATGATGAGTTTCATGATCAGAGAGGACACTCCTTGTCTTATGCACAGATAAGGGTTTTAAAGTCATATTCAAGACAATGACATAGTTACAGTCATCACCAAGGGTTCAAATACAAAAATGCTAGTGATATTTTGATGAAGATAGACAACCACATATAAACACATGAATCTCAATAAAAGGTGGACTGTGAAACAAAGAGAAGATGACAGTTAAACAAGCACAGTGGAAAAATGAATGAGTTGACAGGTAGGGTCAAATAGATTGGTGGACTGTGAGATTCATGGTAAGTGAAGTCATGAACAATAGGGTAGTAGTCTTGAAATCATAAGGTGCAACTAACCCTACAATAGTACATAGTCTTGCCATTGAAGAATTTAGGGCTGAGGATACAATGCATAATGTACAGTGCCTTGACAGTAGTCCTTGGGAAGGATAAGAGAACATAATCAACCATGTAAAGAAAAGGTTTCCAAGGTCATTATCTTAATGATAAAGGGAAGTCGTTTTACATGTCACAGTCTTTAGCAACCTGGAGGACAGTCATTATGGTGAACATGGATACAGAGGTCATGAAGTTTGATCAAACAGGACTATGAGATTCATGGTACAAGTGAAGTCATGAACAATAGGGTAGTAGTCTTGAAATCATAAAGGTGTAGCTAACCCTACAACAGTACACAATCTTGTCATTGAAGAATTTAGGGTTGAGGATACAATGCATAATGTACAGTGCCTTGATAGCAGTCCCTGGGAAGAGAGAACATAATCAACCATGTAAAGCAAAGGTTTTCAAGGTCATTATCTTAATGATAAAGGGCAGTCTTTTTACATGTCACAGTCTTTAGCAACCTGGAGGACAGTCATTATGGTGAACATAAAAATAGAGGTCATGAAGTTTGATCAAACATGGTAGTGATCTATACACAAGCAGTATGAAGATAGTTTAGAGATCATTGATACCAATAAATGTAGTAAGTACAGACATCTTAATGAATACACAGAGAATATAAGGACAACATTTTGTGAATTTTCTAGGTTCATGAAGTGATATAGTGACAACCATGAGTAGACAGGTCCTTAAGGATAGTGACATGGTCCTAAACACCAATGCAACTCTTGATCTAAGACCTTTATCATGAAGGCAACATTCTGAAGTTTGTAACAATAGAGGGGGGGGGGGCGTTTGAACTTTAAATGGTTCATGGGTACTATTGAGCATATGTTCATAAAGGACACTAAACATACAAAGGGAATGAAAGATAGATTGCTACTACCATAGTTTTTAAGGATGAAAGACAATCACTGGATGACAGTCTTGAAATCTTGAAAATGAATAGTACACTCCAAGAATGCTTTAAGCCTCTTTTAAAAGTATTAATACAATTTGAAAAGATTTGGAAAAACATCAAGCTTAAAAGGGTCAAGGCTTTTACAATCAGTTTGAAGCTTATTAAGAGGCCTACATGGTTATAGTTGAAGTTGGTGGAAGTTTGAAGGCACAAGAAGGTAGCAAGGGGCAGTTTTGAGCCCTAAAATGAAGGATTTTTTTGCCTTGCACGACCAAATGTTCTAGAGCCTCATGAAAGGATGACAAGGACAACAGTTTGATCTTTGAGCTAACTAAGGGCAGTTGCAAGCATCTAGGAGTAGTTTGTTGAGTTGTGCAACTAATGGAGAGGATATAGGGCAGTTTTGACCAGTTTGAGCATTTTTGAGAGCATCTAGGAACTGTTTTAGGTGCCTTAATTGTAGATAGGATCAAGGCATGACTTTTTCGGCACGCAAACACTTTTTTGGAGCAGTTTAAGGGGCTGCAAAGTAGGGGAAACTGTTTTGGACGCCCAAGGAGTTTGACCCAGCCAACAAAAGCAAACTCATGTCTTTTTTCTCCTCCACACATGTTCCTAATTTGTATCAGCTGTTGAACAGCATAAACGCAAGCCTTAGGAGCAGATTTCAGTTAGTTCTTTTCTCTCTTGGCATGTATTGTAACTAGTTTTTCAAGTTCTTTCAATTTGGGACATCAATTGTAACTCATTTTTATACTTGTACAGTTGTATGCAACACTCTTTTGATCAATAAAATAAGCTATTTTACCTTCTCATTTTGTTATTTATTGTGCAAATATTCTAGATAGTTAATAAGTTATCTTGTGGTGATATCTTTTCCCTTTGATTTCTGTCCTATTTTCTTTGCCTTTGAGCAGAAAGTATGTATTTTTGCAGGTCATAACTTGTGTTAACTGGTTAGGAATAGAGTTTAAGTTGTGATAACACTCCTAGCTCCTTAGATAAACACTATCTTTAACACACCAAGCCTTGTTATGAAACACTTTTGCAAAGATGTATAAAATATTGAGTTGTGTATGTGTTGGGTTTAAATTGCTGATCATTTTGAGTCCAAATAGTAGTGTAGGCTCTGATAAAAGCATTTGGTGCATCGCCTTTTAGTTTTATGATTCATTTTTATGTTTCCTTCTTACTCTTTTTCTCAGCAAAGCATTAAAGTTTAGTTAGATTAGGTGAAGTTACCAAGGGAACCAACCCTCTCTGGAGGTTGATCTCCACAATCTAAGCCCACACTCAGGAAGATCATCCCATGTTTCATGAGGTGGTCGAGTGATTTCATCATCTCAGCAAAGGGTGCACACTTATGTGACAACATGGCCCTTTTTAGTGATGATATCATACATCTCCTAGAAAGTGTGACCTTATTAATAATAATGCATACAAGTGTGGCCTACTCAATCTATGTTAGTGTCTCCTTTGTGGTGGTATTATACTTGATATCCCCTAAAAGTGTGACTTTCCATGGCATGTTATGTTCCCTTTGGTGGTAATACTATGATTTGCATTCCCTAAAGTGTGATTCGTCACTCCATGATTTGTCCTCTCTTAGCAGTGGTATCATGTGTAATATTCCCTAAGGTGTGACCTCCCATGTGTTGAGAAATGCCCCTTTGATATTTGTGATGCACTCCTTGTGGTGGTGTTGTTTATAATGCCCCCTAAGGTGTGGCTTTTTGACATTCATTCCCTATGATCTAAATTTTGTACACCCCTTGAGGTGATTTTTTTTGGTCCCCTATGATGTTAAATGTTGTGTACCCTTGAGGCGATGTTTGTTCATCCCCTATGATGTTAAATTTTGTGCACCCCTTGAGGTGATTGTTTCGTCCCTTGTGACATTAAGCTTTATGCACTCCCTGAAACGTGATTTGCAAGATAATCCATGGATTTGACATAACATAGCTTGTTGATTCATAAACTTGAGAATATTTTTAACATGGCCACCTAGCATAACACAACTTGCTTTCCAATGGAGCCATATGTTTCATGAGTGTCCTAGCATATCGTAGTTTATTAGCCACTAGATCCATGTGGCTCATGAGTGATTTGGCATAACACAACTTGTTGGTCCTCACGAGAGCATTCTCTTTAACATACATTCGGGATATGACGGTTGGTATTTGAGAAAAAATTAAGACTAAGGTCTCTTTGCCTTACCGACTCAAATCCTTTTAGTACTAACCTTTTGTTTGTGTTTGTGTCTTTTATGTGTTTTCTTATGTTTTCATTATGTTGTATTATGTTTGCGTTATGTTGTGCTTGTGTTATGTTTTTGTCATGTATTGTCATGTATTTCAAACATGTGTGTTCCTTTTCCCTTATGTTGGTTTTCCATGGGATCTTGAATCTTGGGGTCTTGCGTGCTTCCCCTAAATTCATTGCCATCCTATCTCTTCAACATTTGGACAATTGAACCCCTCTTGACATATTCTTACTTTAGTGCGAGTCCAAGCGTAATTTCATACTATCACTAAAGTGGGCGCTAAATTTAGCATCATAAATTATCACCCTTGACAATTTCACACTAGATTTTGCTCCCTCCTATGTGCTTGGACCTAATCATGCTCCTAATTTCCTAAATTATGCATTCCATGGCCCATTTTATCATTTTTCAAGAAAAAAAAGTGAAAAACCCAAGTAGGCATTTAATATTTTGCTCCAGATACTTCAAATCCCAAAAAAGTGCCAGGTCTAGACCCCTCAAATTGGCCCCAAATTTAAATATGTCAAGGTGGGAAATTTATTATTTGAATTTTAAATTCTAAATGTCAGCTATGAAGATTTATTCGTGAGAAATTAGATTAATTGCATATAAATACTTAGTCATTTCATCATTTGAAAGGTAACTAGCAACAAGAAAGATCAAACAATAGTGAAGAGAAATTATTATACTTCAAGAGTAGTCAAGAGCAAAGTTATTGCAACATTTCAATACCAAGGCATCATGTCAAGTTTTATGTGAGTTTGTACATGTTTATGCATACATTTTGTTTTTGAATATTGATATTTGTAGATCTTCAAGTTTACTCAAGCTAAATTACAAGCAAGTGTTGAAGGTGATGTGCATGACTTTAGTCCCTCAAGGTTATCAGATTTGAGTGGTGAGTTGTAGTGAGTTGTTGATTCATCATTCATTTGTCATTTATCCTCTATCCCTCAAAAGAATAAGATCTCTTTATCATCATTTTTTATTATGGAGGTAGAAATACCAACATGGGGTTTGACCGAGGCAAGCCCCTATATGGCACAACCCTTCCTCTCTCTTTGAATGTGTAGGTTATAGATCTAAAAGATATTGAAAAACAATTGAAGACTAATTACTCATTGATGTATTCAAGCCAACTTGAAAAGATACAAAAACTCAATTATCTTAGTAACCGATGAAGATTTGACAACAAGATCCATAAGTAATAAGCCATAGATTGGGGACTTGAGGACTATGAAAGCATATTTCAATTTCAGATCTCCAGTCTAGGGCGCCCTGGGTGCCCTTGTCCAGTCAAATCAAGCTCAAATTTAAATCATAGGTGCACACATGTGTGCTTTGTCTATTTTTGGTTGTTAAATTTGTCTATCAACTTCCAGATTGTTTGTATTCATATCAAAGTAGTGCATTTTTATAGTTAGCTAGTTGCATCATTGCATTTCATCATAATTCAATTGTCAAATACACACACAATCAAAACAAAAACCAATGAATTGAAGATCAAGGGTTGGTTAAGTCACCTTTTAGGTTGAAAGTTAATCTCATGCCTTTTCCCATCTTCAATTCCTCAAGTGTCATGCTTGGAAAGGTGACTAATCCTAATTAAATTCTAGTGTTTCACTTTTCCAACATCACAAAAATGATTTGTATTTGTTAGGTACTATTGGAAACCTTACTTGTTGGGGGGGATTGTTGAAAGGTTGTTTGTTTGTCATTGAGAAGATTGGTGGATGTATGGAAAATAATGTTATTTTGGTGTTGTCATTAATGTCAACATTGATCCAGGTTTAGTTGATGAGCATGATTGGATATGGTGTTCTATTGTATAATTGCAAAAGTGTTGGTTTGGAGTAGATCAAATGAGTTGAAGAATTTCCTAAGTATGGAATATAGTTTTTAGTGTTTAGAGAACCAATTTTTGGGTCCGCATTGGTCAGCTATGAGGAATTTGGTTATTTGATTTTGAGGTAATATTGTTATGTGTTGGAAGATTCTAAATCCAAAGTTTCATGACTTAATGTCTTATGTAGTTGAAGTTAATAGTGACAGAGTATCGGCTTGGAAATAATAGAGTTAGTGGTACAAATTACATGATTGGAATGCTTTACATTCCACCGTGGATGAAAATTTTGTTATGCGGATTTGAGGAAGTGTTTACAACTATAAGAGGCGTGTACATTCCAAGCGATAAGTGTTCTGGTGGTTTGCGTGTCAAGGTATGGATGAACAGTTGGTTCATTAAGTTTTGTTTCACCAGTTTTGGCTGTGCAGTCGACCTAAGTATTTTAGGGTCGTGCAGAGTTGGATAGAGTATGAAGTAGAATTATGGGAGTAATTATGGGTCATTCCGACCTATCATTGATTGTGTATATGTAACACCCCTCCATTTTGTTCTTTTGATCAAACAATGTTCGTTATGTATGTTTTGCTTTGTTAGCACGTTGGGTATAAACTTAATTACTTTTGTTCGCTAATTGTTAAGCGATGTAAACATTATGTTTTGATGTGATGGCACTTTAATCAGATGTTATTATTATTTCATATTATGAATTAAATTAGCATGTATGTGAATTATTGATGTTTATGCTTTGATTATATCAGTGATGATTAGATGCATCAGTTAGCGATATTGTATTGGTGAAGGGGACGGGATCACATCACTCGCATGCGAGCACCCTGTGATTCCGCGATTTCCTCTTCACGGTGTGTTTTACTATATATATATATATATGCATGTTTTGACACTTGTATTGTGTGCAGGATGCAGGTACAGGACATCGACTCCACCTGGTTCCACAGGTCTGAGCATGTCCCTTGTCCAACGAAAAACGATTGGGAGATAGTAGCTAGGTTTTCTGTGTCGTAACATCACCCTAGCCATAGTGTGTCGTCGGGTTGTTAGTTGGGATAAGTTATTTTCTTTGTTGCCTCTTCTCTCCTTGCTTGCATATTTAAATTTGCAAAAAAAAAAAAATGGTGTTTGTTTTATTTAATTTCATTGTCAAAATAAATAGATGAGAGCTTATTAATTAATTAGCTAATTTAATTCAATCAATAAAATAATCTAATCAGGAATTAGATTTATTTATTGATTAATTAAATTAGATTAATTGTGCTAGCATTATTAAATATTGAGACAAATAAAAAGAATAGAAATTGCCTTGCATTCCTCTTTTTTTGAAATAAAATTAAAAAAAAAAAATGATTTCTATGTAAATGGGTAAATTCAATTTTGTGAAAAGAAATATGTAATTATCATTTTGTGGCAAAATAGAACTTTGTTTTAAATAAATATTATGCAAATGCAATGAAAAATGGAAATTGTTTTATTAAATTGCAAAAAATAAAATATCTAGTTTAGCAATCAATTTTGGTGGGTGAGTTCAAAATTAGGGGTTTGACAAATTTGGGGGAGAAAATTGCATAAGGGAATTCATTTTATTTTGAATTTTGAATTTTGAATTTTGGGGAGCAAACTTGGAATGGATTTTGGTTGAAGAAAAATTGGGAAGAGAAGATTTGAAAATTGGTGCAGCTGAATTGGAAAAAAAAGGCAAACCTCCATTGAAAGACTTCAAGCTTGGAGAAAACACAAGGTTCAATGTTTAAATTTTGTGCAAATCTTATTTTGAAAATCAAATTTGAAATTGTTCAAACCGTTTAAGGAATTCAAATTGTGATTTAGAGGAAAAACCCATCATGAAACTCCATTCAAACTTGAATCTAAATTCTCTAAAGATATTGTGGAAACAAAGAGATGACAATTTCATCATCAAACTTGCAATAGAAAATTTGAAACAAACATGGCGATTCAAATGGATTTTCTTGTGAAATCTTGTTTGCTTTGGAAGATCTTCATTTAAATTTGCAAAGGAATGAGAAATCTTCATATAACTGGGTTAAATCATGTGTTTTCAATGGCAATTTATTTTGTTTCTTAGAATGAGCATTTGCCCAATCTGGGTATTAAAAAAAAATATTTTTACAATCATTCTATGAAAGACTGTGTGTGTATATTTATATATATGTATATATATATACATACCTTATTGTATGTACATATATATACATATATATATATACATACATATATATATATATACATACATACATATATATATACATACATATATATATATATATACACACACACACACAAACATATATATATATATATATATATATATATGCATTTGTTTTTAAAATATTCAGAGAAATAAAGTTGTGTTTTTCTTTCATTCTTGTTTTTTTACCCAGAATCCTTTTGTTTTACCAGTTGAATTTTTTGAAAACTCGAATGGCTGTTTCATTTTTTTGTTCTCCCTGTGCAAAGTATGTGAGGAGGGGCGGGGGTTTCAACCCCTTCGCAACCCCATCGATGGTGTCAGCGGCCTGTGAAGGTAGTGCCAATGCTGCCCACACAGGTTGCCGCCCCCATCCATGGGGGTTGCGTCCCCTATTGGTGCAGGGCGCAGCCCTAATGTGCTGCGTTGACCCTTATTAGGGTTCGTACCTTGTTCTTTTATATATAAAATGTAATATATTTAATATATTTTATATTATATATTATATTCTATATTATATATATTACATTTAATATATATATGTTTATTTCTGTATTTCAAAAAAAAAAAAGGTTTATTGCTTGTTGATTTTTTTTAATTATTAAGAATTAAAATATATTATTAATATATTTTTATATATATATTTTATATAGATTTAATCTCATATTAAATATATGTAATATATTTATATATATTATAATATATATTTATTTTATATTTTAAATAATTGTAGTAAAGTACTATGGTTTAATTTTTAAATCCAATTATTGAAGTTAATGTTTAATATTAATTATATATATATAAAATATATGTAATAACATATACATCGAGTATATGTGTAATTACATAGATATTTTATATAAATATAATGATATTTAAAAAAAAACATTATAAGTTATTTTTGCAATGAATATATGAGAATTCGGTTTGCAAGTAAGCAAGTTAATTGTGAAAGGACTGTTATTTTTATTATCATTATGGAACATTGTGCATTATGATTAAATGATTAAGTAGAGATTACAAAAAGATTCCCAACGTGTTGGACCACTCATGTGATTGTGCAAGAATATATTTTATTTGATTTGATTAAGTGCACTAATGCATTGAGTGATTGGATTTACGAAATCCTAATGTAGATTACTTATATTGTTTGCAAGCATCCTTACGTCGTGGGGAGTCTATTCTTGTTGGGGATTGAGTCAGTACTAGGTAAGCCTTCTAGATAGGATTGTCTATTATGAGTTGGGGTTGTTGTTATGTCGACCAACCTTGTTTGCCTTGGGTAGTGCGTAATTGTGTCCAGTGTTGTACCCGATTATCATGAACGAGCTATGTTGACTTCATGTCGTGATTAGGGATTCATTATCCCTAGGTTGCACTTGAGTACCCTTTGGTTGTGGTATAGTTCCACGTGTTGTCTTAGAGAAGTGGCTTACATTGAGGGCCGACACACAAAGTGGTGCCGGGAGATCTCAATGTAAGTTAGTTAATTCAGTGAAAACTTAAACCAATTGATTAGTGTAGGTGGTACCAACATTTAAAAAGATTAATTTTGGCTCGCTCATGGATGCAAGTGCTTGTATAGACTTGGGATGAGACGAGAAGGCCTGGAATGGCAAGATGGTTATCTTGTCCCTTCGAAAGATAACTGATTCCACATTGGTTTGCATGTGGGGCTGGGAGTTGTTAGAGGTTACCAGGATATCCCGAGATGGGGGCCGAGACCTAGGAAGACTTGCCAGGATATCCCATGTGACATTGCGATGACACTTCTCCTAAGTCAACAATATGTTTGTATTCGTGATGTGATCATTTACTTAAAAGCTGGAAGCATTGTAACCTTTGTGTCATGTGATGTCATGTTTGTATCTCTTTCAGTTGAGTCATGTTGCCTATGTTTAGAGGTTGTTGGTCTTGACCTAAAATCCTTGTTACTATCTCCTAGCACGGGGGGTGAGCCTTCGGGTATCACTTGGTTGGGTGGAACCTGCACCTTACTCAGTTGTTTTTTTGGCTCTTGCTCGTGTGGACGAGGCTTTCATATTGGAGAGCTCGTGGAATCCAGTTGCTACCTTGGTTCTTTTATGTTAGTCATTCTTGTATTATTTTTACCCCTCATTGTTATCGAGGTGGAAATTGTAATTAAGCTATCATGTTATTGATTTACCTCATTCTAGGAATGAGTGATGTAATTGTAATTGTAAAACTTCTGTTATTGGTAACCATGAAGGATCTCATGGTCTTAAATGAAAATCTCATGTATGGAATGTATGTGCTTTAATTATTTAAGTGAATGTTGTTATGTTTCACTTCATGCATGTTGTTTTAATTTTTGATTTAATTAATCTTGTCTCATAACCTTAGGGGATTGTTGGCTTTGTGTTGTAATCTTACATGTATTTGTAATTTAAAAAAAAAAATTATGCATAATGTTTAGTGGTTGCAACTTCCCTAGAGTTGTGTGGCGAGGCATTACACTACAACTTTCATTCTTGGTCATTGATTGACATATCTTATTGACATTGAATCTCAACCCTTCATTCAAATTTGTCTTTTCTATAAAAGACTTGATCCTTGTCATTTTCATACATCTAGTTCATATGCAAGTACATGTTGTTAGTGTGAGACAACTATCTTCAATATTTTGCTAGTCATTGTCATAGGCCACTAGTGCATACTCAAATCTGAGGGCATCAAGTACATTTAATCAAGATGGAGAAGAGCAATGGAGGTCAAGAAACCATGGCATAGGTGACATCTACTTCATGTTTGTGTTTCTTGTGTTGGATTGTTCTCTATTGTTATTTTAGGGCTGGTTGGTTTAGTTTTGATGCTATTCTTCCTATACCTGAATTTTACCCTAGATTACAACTAAAATATCAGTGCTTGAATGTAACCCATGGATTTTTTTGTCTTCTTTATCGATATCAGAGTTAACTTTACCTAGATGCACATATCATGATAAAGTTCCCTTAGAGTCCTTATGATAAAGAGTTGTTGCCAATACATGGTCAATACAAGAGTTGGATACCATGAATGTTGAAGTGGATGGTGGAATGCATTGAGTGATATGAGATGGATTAGTCAATGGTTTGGAACCTTTGACTCTCCAAACTTGGGAAGATGAGCAATGATGAGTAGATATGGTGTTTTTCATGAAATTAGGACCAACCACTTGATATACTATGTTCATCCCTTGAGAAACTTGCTTTTGTGTTTGAGGATGTCTATGATGGATACATTTCCCTTTTTGACTTTTCCCCATAGTTTCTTTGACCAATGGAGTATGATTGGGATGATTTTTTTTTGTATTCTTTCGTATCCATTTGTATTTACTTCGTCCCTTTTGCTTTACAGCTTCATTTTCTTTGATGATCTTCTCCTTACTTTGATAGGAATCTTTCCTTTTCGTTGGTCCCAATTTATGTATGAGATGATGGGTGGATGAGGATTCATGAAATGACTAGTTATAGTGTTGACACTATTTTCACCATAAGGATCCTTCATTCCCCCTATGTTGATGTTTGCATTAGATAAGATTTCCCCTGATGTTGTGAAGGTATTAACAAGACCTAATCCTTTGCCCTGATAATGTATCCTCTGATAAATGGCCACTAAATATGACTTGTCATGAACACATGATATTGCTATGGGTTCCTGTTAGTCAGGAATATTAGTTTTTTTCTTTGACTCTATGACATATTTATCTATTGATACCACTTCAAAAGATGTTGGTGTTAATTTAGAAGATGTTGATGATACAAAATCACTATAAGAATCAAGAATCTCAATCATTGCTTGTCTTGTGTGGGAATATCAAGAGTGTGAGACTCTTGTTTTGGATGAATAATGTCTATATGTCCATCAAAAAGAAACATCTCAGGGGTGATATTGGGGATATCTTTGGAGTTTAAAATGGTTTGGAAGATTTCCATCAGCTCTTGATAAAATCATGGGGAATTGAGCTCTTCATCTTGGCTTATGTTAGAGCAACTATCACTTTCTAGTTGGAAGATATTAGGAAAATCATGGTAATTTCATGGGGATAGGGATTCTTGATCCTGACTCGATTCAAAGTAACTTTCATTATCCTCAAGAGCCTCCTCTTGACATGATCCTTGGGTGGATGACATATCATCGATAAAAGACTCTTCACAATATTTTGTAGGTATGGGTGCAATAAGGGATATTTCTTGATCCTTTGGAACTTCTTCAATATGTCCAATCATGAAGTCATATGTGGGAGAGATATCACAATCTGATACATAATTGATGCCATTACAGTATGAAATATTACTAGACATTTTTTATTGATTTGGATTTTTTTTTTAAATAGTATCTTGATATGTGTATGATTCCCCATGTTGTGATGAATGAATAACACAAATATGGTTTTCCATGATCAGGCATAGGGTTTGTGTAAATTTTTAGATTTTCATTTCCAAATTTTTGATCAACATCAATGTCCTTGCTCAATAAGATCTTATATTACATGCTTGATTCTAAAATAGTTTTATGTATTATGACCTTTGTATCGATGAAATTCACAAAAATGATCTTCTCTATAGCTAGGAGGTTTAACTTGTGGATCTTGATAGTTTTTGAAATCTAGGAGTGTGATAATATTAGACTATATCAACTTCTTTAACACATCTTCCATAGGTTCTACTAAGGGAGTAAATTTTCATTTAGGAACATTGTTTTTTCTTTGTGGCCCACATTGAGTGTTTGCAGCATTGATCGTTGGTTGATTGTTTGGTAGCTACATGTTTGTTTGTGTGTTTTTTGGTTGATTGTTTGGTTGTTTGGGATCACTTAGGACCACCTTTGTATCAACAACAACATCACTAGTAACATTCTTATTCATGTCCCAAAAGCGGGGTTTGTCATTAGAACTAGTGGATGGGATATTGTCCTTGTATGTTTGGGTGTTTCCTGATGTGATTAGGGCTCTCTCGATGTTAAGGGCCCTAGGGATAAGCTCTTCATAGGATGTGACATATTGAATTTTTAATTGAAAGCATAAGTATGTGTCTACATTAGCAATGATGATTCCTACTTGTTGCTCCTCAAGAATAGGAAATTTTCTCTTGCTAGCTCTCTGCCTACATCATTGTAGGAAATTTGCAAACGATTCCCCCTTGTTTTTCTTTAGGGTGTACAACTCTTCCAAGCTCACGTCCATGTCTAATTTGTAGGATAAATTATCTATGAATCGATTAATTATCTCTTGGAAGGTTTGAATTCTTGGAGATAAGTGTGAGAACCAATCCATTGTTGGGCCTCCCAAACTACATGGAAAAAGGAGCATTAAATAGGAATCATTGTAAGAAACTTTCATACATGTTACATGAAACTCTTTGATGTGATCCACTACATTTCCATACCCTCCATATTTTTCAAATTTTGGGACTTCAAATTCGGTGGGAAAGGTATCATCGTGATATTTTTATCAAAGGGGTATGGACACAAGTTCTGTTGCGCATGTGGTTTCTTTGTTTTCCCCATTTAAATGTCTTGGATTTGTTTTGTGAGTGTCTTCATTTGTGATGAAAAATTGTCTTCAGGATTTGGTGGAGGATCATATATGGTATACTATTAGACTATGGATGAGCTATAGGTGGTATTTTGATATGGGGGGTGTTGTATGGTGTGTAGGGTGGATTTTGATATTGTGAAGGTGATGGTGATAGTGGTGGAGGTGTGTGCTCTTTGTAAATTTTGGTTTAATACATTTTGTTGCATTTTGGCATATTGTTGGGGGTTGTAGTACAAGCCTTGTTGATATTGTTGCGCAAGAACTTGTTGTTATTGGGTGTATTGTTGGGCTTGCAACACTTGTTGTTGGGATTTTTGTTGTTGGTGTGCGAGAAATGCTTGTTGTTGGGATTTTTTTGTTGTTGCACAATCAATGCCAGTTGTTGAGCTTTTTGTTCTTGTATGGCTTGAGCTTGAGCTTGTTGTTGTTGTAATGCTTGTTGATAGGATTGTTGTGCTAGTAATGCTTTTTGTTGGGCTTTTTTTTGTTTCAAAGCTTGAGCTTGATCTTGTTGTGCTCGCAACACTTGTTAATAGGATTTTTGTTGGGCTTGTTGTTGTTGTAAAGCTTGTTGTGCATGCAATGTACAATCATTTTGATTTTGTGGTACATGAGGTGGATTTTGAGAGACTATGGTATGAGTGAGTTTTGGGTTGATTTGATTATGAGATGGTTGTTGTGTGATGATATTTTGAGGGTTGTTTTGCACTATCATTCCTTGTAAAATTATCAATTGGGGTGGAGTAATGTAGGTTTGGGGTCCCATTTGATTTTTCCTTACTTTGGGAACCAATGGTTGAGATGGTGCCACTTTGTGTTGTGATATTAGTGGCATATTTTTACTTTGGTTGATTTTATTGGAAGGGTTCCCTTGATTGTTTTGGTGTTGATGGTTCCTTTGTTGTGTTAATGGATGACCTTGGATGATGGTTTTAACTTGACCTTGTTGTTCCACTTGGGGTACTTGGCTCACATTACTTTTTGTAACATTAGGCACACTTTGTGTACTTGTGGTGGTGGAGGAAGATGGTTGCACATGAAAAGTTGAGGTCATTGTTGTGTTATAAAATGTAAGTAGTATGTGCGGATGTAGAGGGTGTTCAGGAATGGTGGTGGAAGAAAATGGCTAGGTACACCAAATTTTGGTGTCCAACTTATGTTTGGGGAAGTTTTGTGTAGATTGTGTACCCAAAAGTGTGTTTCCTCCTAAATTGGGAGTGAGACCAAGGTTGGTTCCAATTCTAGTTGCGAGACTAGAAGTTAATGGTTGACTTGGTACAAGTGATGAATTTAGTTGAATTATAGATTGAGTCAAACCTTGTACCAAGGGTTGTGTGATGGAAGTTTGAGGAATTGAAGCTACATTTCCTAAGGGTTGTTCCCTAAATGTACTCAAATCGAATGTTGAAGGGTTTTTTAGCCCCTTCTTTTGCTAAAGCTATCATGTATTGTGTAGGGTTCTTCTTGATTAAAGTGTTGATGATATGGTACACTTTAGGATCTTGTTGGGCCTCAAGGAGTTCCTCTTCAATGAGCTAAAGTGAGTTTTTTGTGAAATCCTCTACTTCATACCCCATTTCTAGTGGATTTGGTGGTTTTTGTGATGAGGTAAAGTGTCTCCTAGGATCAAATTCTTGTTGGGTGGTATCACTTGTGGTAGATGTAATTTTGGTTTGCTCCATGTTTTTCTTTTGTTGTGATCTCGTTGTTACCATAAATTATTAATCAAATATGGGAGAGGTGTGTTGAGATTTGTATTGTTGTAACTCTCTATTTGACTCAAATTTTGATAAAAGGGGCCCTCTAAATTGTTTGGACCAATGATGTGAGTGGATGATGAAATGGGTGAGTGATATGGATGATGAACTTCTAAACTTTGGACAACACTTTAGACTAAAAGGTTT
>VDFB02271358.1:768918577-769309522 GCA_007258455.2 Sequoia sempervirens | reverse complement strand
TGGTTGCACATGAAAAGTTGAGGTCATTGTTGTGTTATAAAATGTAAGTAGTATGTGCGGATGTAGAGGGTGTTCAGGAATGGTGGTGGAAGAAAATGGCTAGGTACACCAAATTTTGGTGTCCAACTTATGTTTGGGGAAGTTTTGTGTAGATTGTGTACCCAAAAGTGTGTTTCCTCCTAAATTGGGAGTGAGACCAAGGTTGGTTCCAATTCTAGTTGCGAGACTAGAAGTTAATGGTTGACTTGGTACAAGTGATGAATTTAGTTGAATTATAGATTGAGTCAAACCTTGTACCAAGGGTTGTGTGATGGAAGTTTGAGGAATTGAAGCTACATTTCCTAAGGGTTGTTCCCTAAATGTACTCAAATCGAATGTTGAAGGGTTTTTTAGCCCCTTCTTTTGCTAAAGCTATCATGTATTGTGTAGGGTTCTTCTTGATTAAAGTGTTGATGATATGGTACACTTTAGGATCTTGTTGGGCCTCAAGGAGTTCCTCTTCAATGAGCTAAAGTGAGTTTTTTGTGAAATCCTCTACTTCATACCCCATTTCTAGTGGATTTGGTGGTTTTTGTGATGAGGTAAAGTGTCTCCTAGGATCAAATTCTTGTTGGGTGGTATCACTTGTGGTAGATGTAATTTTGGTTTGCTCCATGTTTTTCTTTTGTTGTGATCTCGTTGTTACCATAAATTATTAATCAAATATGGGAGAGGTGTGTTGAGATTTGTATTGTTGTAACTCTCTATTTGACTCAAATTTTGATAAAAGGGGCCCTCTAAATTGTTTGGACCAATGATGTGAGTGGATGATGAAATGGGTGAGTGATATGGATGATGAACTTCTAAACTTTGGACAACACTTTAGACTAAAAGGTTTGATGTTTTGATGTTTTGGATAAAGGTTCTAATGAACATGTGAATCTAAAGGTAGAATTGTGACCTTTAGGATAGACTTTTTCAAAAGAATGATGACTAACTCAACTAAGTGTATGGAAAAGGATTAATTTACACACATATAGCTAAGTTAAGGGATTGATTTGATTGGTAACCTAAGTCTAGAATGTTGATGTGTCCAAAGTTTCAAAGTTGTTTGTGAAGTCAGATGTAAAAATTTTTGAGATGGATGGGGTAATTGATCCTAATATTTTGAGAGGGACTTTGTTAACAAGATCAAGGTAGTGAAAAACATGCTTTACCCTAAGAGTGATAAACTCAAGAACTCAATGTTTTTTGGATAGTAGCACTTTGATACAATGTTGGCAATGCATTTCTTTGTTGTCACTTTATTGCTTGGAAGTCAATGTGTTTTGAAAATAAGCCCAATGTGTGGTGTGTTCATTTGATTTAACTTTGATTAGTGGGATTTCTTTTAACACATTCAAATTTCTTGATTATATTTGACTCTAAATGTCTATAACGTAGCAAATTTCATTCCACAAAGTCCAATATATGAAAATCAAGATGCTAAAGCCATAGTCTCCTATGTTGACTTTGGAATGTGTGAATTGAGATATAAGTCCAAATATTTAGAAGCCTCTAAAGATATTGTTTTTAAAAAAAACAAAATATCCTTAGGGACAAGTAGTAATATAGGGATTTTCAAATGTATTCACACTAAATTCAAAGGGTTTAAAATTTGAAGAACATGTTGATGTTTGTTTTGAGTTCTTTTTAAATAAAGAAAAAGTGTCAAACTGACTCAACAAGAACAAGAACAAGAAATAAAAACCATAGAGAGTAGGTACATACTTTTTAATAGGCTTACCTCATCCCCTAAGGAATGATGTAATCTGTGAAGATGGAGTGGAGAAATAGGCTATGTCAAGGAAATGTACCATCTTGACACGCCAAACGAAAGAGTCCCTTCCCTATTTTCTTTATTGCCTCAACCAAAAATTAGGCATGGTAAGTAACTTCTAGGATTAGTGTACCTCCCATGCACTTCTTCAAAGTACATTTTGAAAAACAAGGATAGGTTGCTAAGACAAAGTTTTGAATGAAAACTATGGACACTGTGACATATAGATCAAATGTAAGCCACTTAATACTTTAGCCTTTCCTACCCAACTCATTATGTTTGGATGAGGATAAGGCATGGTATGCTATTCTGGAAAAAATATAAGCTACTTTCTTTCAATTTCACAAAATTTGTATAGCCCCCTGGTAATGGTGCTTTTAGAGTAACTTATATGAGTTCTCCATTGCAGGATGTATCTCATTGGAAAGCCCTTATCTAAAAAACACAAGATGTTATTTCTCTTCACCCAAGATCACATGAAGTGCAAGAGGAGAGGATACGTAGCAAGTTCTTGGGGTGACCAAAAAAATTTGTGAACTTGGAGTGTTTCTCTTCACCCAAGATCGCACAAAGTGCAAAGGAAGTGGATATGCAATAGAATTTCATACAAGCACGGAAAGCACGGCATACACTCATTCTTTTTAAATCCTCAAAAGAAATTATGAATTCATTTTAATAGCACCAAACTGAAATATGAAGTTATATTTGTTCAATTTTAAGCCAATATTACAATGGTGAGGATGTATGGGTTCAATTTTTACCAACTTTGAAAGATTGTATCATTATGAATTTTAAACCGAATTGAAAGCTAGTTGTCCTAAAACATGAAATAAAGCAGCATAT
Source organism: Sequoia sempervirens (assembly GCA_007258455.2). Taxonomy (NCBI): domain Eukaryota; kingdom Viridiplantae; phylum Streptophyta; class Pinopsida; order Cupressales; family Cupressaceae; genus Sequoia; species Sequoia sempervirens. The sequence continues at coordinate 769,306,881 of VDFB02271358.1, read as the reverse complement.
GATGGGTTATATCATCCCATAAGTGTGTAAAACACTTTTACAATATATATCAAGTGATAATATGCTTCTTTAATTCAATATTTTGCTCCTTTCCAAATCTGCAAAATCAATTAGCCTCACAAAAAAAACTAGAAGTCAATAAATGATCAAAGAGTGGATTAAATTGAAAAATAAAATTAGACATGAAAATCTAGCTCTTTGTTTTACCTTGCAAAAGTGTCATTGTGCCACAAAAGTGCCTCTCTATCAAACATCAAAAGTGTCGTCATATAGCAAAAGCGCCATTGTAAGTCAAAAGCATTTCTCTTGCTCTAGTGAACTTTAAAAGTGCTTCTCTGTTGTACCTATGAAAAAATCAAAGATGTAAAAATCATTGCAATATAAAAAACGCCTCTCTGTCAAAAAAATCAAAAGCACTCCCATAAAGAAAAAGTGTCGCTATATTTCAAAAGTTCCTCTTTATTGCAAAGGTGTCATTGTTCCTCAAAAGTGTCACACTGGTAAAAAGAAAAAGTGTTGCCCTACTTGTAACCTTCAAAACATGGGAAACTCAAGGAAAATTTGTCAAATTTGGTTAGTTTTTCCCTTCTTCTAGCACAAAAATGTGAGTATAATCATAATACAAGCTAAATACACCAAATCCAATAGATTCTAAGAAATATCTAACCAGTTAAGCTATACTCCCAATGAAACTCTTGAAAACATGAAACGAAGAAGCCATTAAACATAAACTATTAAGAAATGCATAATGGAACCTAGTTAAATGCCCCAAACCTCATCCCATTAGGGGATTTGTGTTGCATTGAAGTGGAATGTTAGCCCTTTCCCAATCCCTTAGACTGAAACAAGCTTGATTTGATATATTGATGAGTGATAATGGAGATTTGAACCACAATTGATAAAAAATTCTCAAATGAATGTTAATGGATGGAAGTATGGATTCATTTAAATAGCATAAATTTTCTCAAATGATTGTGGATCCATTTCTCATAGAAATTAGGCTTATTTATAAGAGAAAATGGTGAAACAATGGCTAGGATTGATTTGATCAATCAAGCCTGGATGAGAATCCATGAGAGATGAAGGCATGAATCAAGGATTCTCATCAATGGATGAGAATGCAAGTTGACATGGATCAAAGAGTTAATAAATGGATCTCAATGATTCAAGGAAGCATGCTTCCTAAAAATTAGGAAGTTTGTTACAAAGGAATATTCCATTTTGGAGTTCAAATGGAGGAATATTCCAAGGGAATATTCCCTTATAAGTGGGAGGGTGAAGGAAAATAGGAATTAGATAATTAAAACAATATTTTAGTTGTGCAAGTTGAGTGAAATTAGGATGCTCATTAAATAATTGATTTATTTAATGAAGAGGGTCAAATGACATTTAATTCAATAACTAACATTATTTAATTAAATGAGAGGACATAAGCAATTTCATCAAATAATTCACATTACCTAATTAAATAAGATGAAAATTAGTGTGAAAGGGGATGAATTAGCCAAATAATAGTGATAATTTGAATAATAGGAGAAATTGATGCACTTAATTAAACAACTAGAATATTTAAATTAAACAATTGAAAAGAAGGTGAATTTAGGATGAAAAGGTGTTAGTAATTAGATTCAAGTGTGCAATATCAATCAGGACAATTTTAAGTGTCTACAATATGAAGAATTAAAACTAGCAATAGGTGGATTGGTATTTTGGTAATTGAATTGTGGTTGAGGTTGGCTATCCACATGTTGGGAAAGACGTATATTTACATTTTGAGAATTAAATGGGAGGGTGGAGGAAAGTGGTAAAAAGCTATATTGGTTTATAAGATTCCTGAAACTAGTGTTAATACTATTACCATATTGTGTCGTAGTAGTTATAATAGAAGAAGTGAATGTTGGAATAGTATCAGTCATCATGGGTATTGACATAGATATGTCTCCATTTGGTTTTTAAGGGATGCATTGTTGAGGATTTTTGTGTAACTATCTTATATCATAATGTTTTTATCCACTACGTGAGCTAGACTACGTAGAACCTCCACACCTTACAAATCATTAAGTAGAAATCTCCTAAGATTATCTATGAGAGGTGTAGCTTCTCCACTCAAATTTCTTGTACTTAATAATTATTGAAGACGATCCAATTAATTGTCTAGCTTTTGAATTTAATCCTCAAGAGCATAGTACAAAGAATTATAATACCCAAAAATATCATGACGCAGTGGTGACTCAGAGATCATTAGAAAAGTAGGAATGAGATTCAAAGATGATTGTGTTGTAACAATACCTTGAGTGAAAGAGCTAAAAAAATTGAGCTCAACATCAGAGTTATTCAAATCATAAGAATCCATAAGTTGATAACTTATTCTCATAGGGATATTGGATTGAGAACACTAGGTCGTGAAACTCATAAATCAAGTACAAGTTTTAGGATAGACAAATTTTCTTTAGGAAGTAGAAGATAGAAGAAAGTGATGACAAGATGGATATGTTGATGATATGTCAAAATAATAGAAGATGTTTAATGTTTGTGTTTTTCAATAATGTAAGAGAACAAGAATTTAAATTCTTTATTTTCTAAACTAGCATATAATGTTTGTAAATACAAATAATATATTCAATAATCTATTGCCTTAAAACCAAGTAAATTAGATTAAATAATATATGCAATTAAATCAAAAGATCCATAAATGCAAGCTAAGTCAGACTCACCAAAATGTTATGTGGTGAAAAGAGATGGATTTAGGCTATACATCTTAACTTAAATCAATCTTTCCACCCTAACATTGGGACACAAAATCAACCAAGGGGTTGTGCTTGGCTACTATCCTCAAGGGAGAGCCAAGTAGGTTTGGTTAAGGGTTTTGGTCTCTTTTGTTGTAGATTGTAAGGATTGATAAGATGATGTAATGAACTAGGTAAATTATGATCAAATTGACTAAGTATGGTAGAATGTGGATGTTACAAAATAAAATATCATATACAGAGAGTCCAACCTAGTGTTGAAATCTGGAGCTAATTGTACAAGACACTAGTGTACTATACAAGTGTTTGAAATTACTAAAAATTAGGATTTTACACCTTGTACACACTTAGCACTATCTGAGCACCACTTAGATCTGAAACCCTTGCTGGAATGATGTAGCTATACCAATATCACACAAGGAGTATTAAGAGCCTTCCTTAAGATTCTACAAGTGTTAGCACATATAATAATATCAATAAGTAAGAAACATAACAAAATTCTTGTATATGATTTTTTTAGCAGGTTGTAGACTATAATTGACTTGAATTGTATCTCCAATCATTTTCTTTCTTGCTTTCTTGCTTTCTTTTTTCTTGCTTCATTCTTTTTTTTCTATAGTATACCTAAATGTGTGATGGAGGGAAGAAGGTGTATATATGTGAATTCAAGTACATATCAAAATAACCATCTGGAGAGTCTGACAAACAAGGTTAAATCCTTAATCACACCAAGTCTAACTTTCAAATTCAAAAGTTTGGGCATGAATAGTCAATATGCTAGTTTTTCATGTTATGTTTAGGCATAACTTGTTCTACAAGGGCCCAATAAATAAGGAATTAACCCAATTTGCTAAAAAGATGATAAAATAGGCACATTACAAATATAATTAGACACATTCACCAAACTAAGTTCCAAATCTCGTGTGAAATTGTAAGCAATGAAAATTTATGACACTACAAAACTACATAAGAACTTTCGGTCATTTCTTAGTGTGGTGCAAAGTACAATATCATGTCTGACATTACTCACCATGTACCTTTTTGAGTACAGATAGAAACTCTTTGGGCAAGGTGTTAGAAAGCCTACAAAGAAATGGAAAAGGTGATCCATTATGACACTATATCCCTACCTATTGAGGTATTTTATTGTGTGGGCCTGCACTAAGTTAACAATCCTACTTGAATAATCATAAGCATTAGAGTGTGTTTGGTGCATCTTCATTGTCAAAACCTATGCAACTCCTTTTAATTAAAAATCATTTTCATGTTGATTGAATCTGATTGTTTTCAATTTTTACCAAGGTCAAGCTTCCCAATCCACCTCACCCTAATATATCCAATCCCATCACCTTAAACATCCATCCCCATCCAAATATCTATCAAAATAAATAATATTAATCTCCTTTCCTCTAATCATTTCATCTCCATTCTAATCCAAATCCTTCCTAATCAAACTTAGTCAAGATTCCATCAAAGTTTGTTTAGGAGGCCCTATCTATGATTGGGAGGTCGTGTCCTATATTTGGACAGTTCTATCTACTCAATATCTTGTCAAAAATTCATCCAAGTCTATTTAGGTGGCCTAGTCTCTACTTGGGCAATCATTTCTAGCTCAATATTTTATCCAAAATCCACCAATCATTTTTTAGGTGACCTTGTTCCCACTTGGACGACCTTATACCCTATTTGGGTGGCCTTGTAAAATTTAATTGTAAGCTCAAATTTAACCTCATCTCCACCTAGGTGGCCTTGTAAAATTAAATTTTAAGCTCAAATTTAACCTCATCTCCACCTAGGTGACCTTATTCATAGCTAGGTAGCCTTGAACCTTATTTGGATAGCCTTGTAGAAGTTAGTCCTAACACCAAATTGCACTCTTTTTTTAGGTGGCCTTGTCCATGTTTTGACAGCCTTGTAACTTTTTCAGTTATTTTTTCCTATGTTGGGGTGACTTTTTCCTTCCAAACTCCTAGTCTCAAATTTCATCTCATTCAACTATCATGTCTCCAAATAGTTAACTATGTATTATGTTTCAATGGATTCATCTCCTGTATAAAAACTAGAGATAAAATTTCAAGGTAAAAACATATTCATAGCTTCCCAAACTCTTTGGAAACAATTAATCACCCTCCATCCAACATCTCCATTTATCCAAAACCTAAAAATTTGAAAAAAACTTGTTGATTTTGATACCCCATCTTGGCAGGGTCATAACTTCTAGCCTATTGGGAAAAATCTAGACTTTTATACATCATTATAAATATTTCCAAGAGATCTAGTTTGAATCACTTGTAAATCATTCCTTTGGAAATCCATTCAAGGAATTAATGACCATCCTTAGGCCAAATTCCACTCTAAAAGCCCTCAAAAACACAATTTACTAAAACATAGAAAAAATCCAAAGAAAGTAGATTTGTTATTTTCCCATCATACACTATCCAATTGCTCCTAGATCATTATAGAAGCACCAAATATAAGGTTAATCCAACTCCAAAATCTGAGCATAATCCAAATGTATATTTGGGCTTAATCTAAATCCTAGTCTAAGCTTACTCTAAATCCTAATCTGGGCTTTAGTAAATCAAACCTAAGATCTTTTAATATCGAATCAAATCTTATGATCTATTCTTTTGATTTATTTTAATCCAATCCATTTATCCTTTAATCATATCTTCCCATTTATTTCATCCATGCCTGTCCAATCCCAAATCATGAATTCTTACCCTTCCCCAACAAGACCAAAACTAGTAATCAAAGGTGATCCCAATTACATTGATGATGGTGAAAGTTTTATTGATCAATATGAATATTTATCTCTTTGATTTCATCATCATTAGAAATATCTCCTCAAGCATCCACCACTCAACCATTTATTTTTTATGAAGAAATGCTTCTCACAAGCTATCACATCACACCTCCATATGTGTCCACTAGTCATCCATATGTTTTCTTTGACAAGTGAACTCCATTTTATCCTCTGTCCAGATCTCCCTCTTATATATCACCCCTCATCCAATATCTATGCCTCCATCTTCTCCTCTAGTCATATCCCAACCTCCATCGTTTTTACAAAATTGTCCCCTTTGTCCCTAATCAAAAGTCACTATCCCATTATTCCCAAACCCACCTTCTAGTCCATAATCCCAATCCTCCGATCCATAATCCTAATCCTACATCGTATCTTAATCCTTAAATCCATAATCATAATCCTTCCACTTCACATCCCTACCAAACCACCCAACAACAATCTTCATATTATCTTGGTTCCTTCCCATTCTTTCCATCCAATCCCAATTCTTCAATACATAATCCCAACCCTCCATCTAATCCTAATCCTCCATATACTACTAACCCTCCATCTAATCCTAATCCTCCCTCTAATCCTAATCCTCCATATAATCCTAAAACATACAAATATCTATCTCCAAAATTCCTCCAAGGGCTCCTAGCAAAGAAACCATCATAGATTCCACATCTTACAATTGTGGAGTCATGTCATCCCACTCAACTATCTAAGGTCATCATCGATGAGGCCTTTCTCCATCCCACACCTATTATTCCTCTTCCCACTCCTAACACCACTCAAGCTATAAAAACCATCCAATTCCAATCCTCGCCTCTTTCTCCTAACATTGTTCAACCCAAATCCCATGAATATCATGAATCCCCCATCCATCCATACACCTCATTCATGGATTCTACCCAACACATATCCCCCATTACATCTTCCAATCAAATAAAAATATGACAAGAGCTTATTCCAAATAATACCAGAACATCACCCCATCCAAATCAATATCCTATCACCTCACCTATCCCTCTCATGATCCATTATCATCCCCTCATCCTAATCAAGAACCTACCACCCCTTCTAATCTCTCTCATGCTCCCTTACCATCCCCTCATCCAAATCAATATCCTACAACCTCACCTAAACCCTCTCATGGTCCATTATTATTGCATCATCCAAATCAAGATCTTAGCACCCCATCTAATCCATTTCATGATCTCTTACCTCCTTCTATCTACACCATTCCAACACCATCACCTTATCGTCTTGGTCCTCTTATATTCATCCATGATGGTTCTCTTACATCAAAAGAACAAATCATATCTACCACCCATCCTCCTCCACCTAATAATGGAATCACATTCTTCCAAAATAACAAGCTTCCTACTATGAAACAAATTCTCAATGCCATGAAATATCAAGGAAACGTATTATGCCTTCATGAGCAAGGTATATTGAAACCCATCCACGTTAAATAATATTCATGAGCACAAGGCCTTGGATACATATCTCAAGGCTCACAATAAAAAATTATTTGTAAAACCTAACCGGGCTTCTTCCAAAAAATAGGCCTTACCATCACTCTTCCAAAACATTTCTTTCCACCCCCTCTCCTCAATCATGCACACATACTAAATATTATCACTATCATTCATTCATCCTCCAAATCTATTTTGGATCTTTATGTGCCACAATCCACCATCATATAGCCTCCATCTACTCAATCCATTTTGGGCCCTTATATCCCAATATTTCATCCTCCATCTCATCTCGTTCCTCCCTCATCCACCAATCACCTATCCCTATCACCCATCATAAATATCCCATTCTCATAATCCCTAATCAAGATCAATAAAGGAACACCTAAATTAAATTCATCCAACATCCTCCATCCATGCATAATCTGCAAAATCTTACCTCTATCACTCTATTCATATTCAATCCACATCATCCATCTCCTCCCATTCCCACCATTGCTATTGGAAATAATTTGGATGCCCAGGTAAAATTGCATACAACTAAACATCCACAAATATATCAAAATCACCATGTCCCCTTAAATAGACATGATGAAACAAAGAAAAATCCAATACAAAATCATAATCAATCACAAAGGCCACAAAGTCCCACCAAAGAAAAGGAATAAATAAAAATCATGTGGATCTCAAAGCAAAAAGATGCAATGCATTGAAATGAAAAATCCAAAATGGCATCCAATGTTGCTAATCCAAAAACTAAGAATCAACATCCTCTATCTCCTAAATCCATTTTGGGTCCCTATGTACCAAAATTAACCACTAATTTAGAAAAGTTGAACAATTCAACTAGCCAATAATCCCAACACATTTATATTCTTAAGAATAAAAGGATTCTCAAGTAATTGGAAATACACCTTCCACTACTAGATGGTTATAAACCAAAGTGCAAAGAATACAAACTAAAGTAAGAGTTTTTTCTATTTACTTAAAATATATACTATATTAGATGGATACTTCTAAAGCTAAAAGGAAAGTAACATTTCTATAAGTAATCCCAAGAGATACCTCCAATTCAAGAATAGCACAAATTGCTACTCCTATAGTTGATAAAAATGATAGAGATATTGAACCAGGAGATTACTAAGTCTCAACCATAAATTTAGTATATTCCATAATGAAATAGGATATTATTGAATTATATTCCAATGTAGTGACCACAATAGAAATATTACAAAAGGGCAAGTAGAAGAAACAAGAGCTAAAAAAATAAATTATTGAATTGCAAGGGTATATTAAATAAATCTATTGAATTGCAAGGGTATATTAAATAAATCACTACTCTATTGCAAACTATGAAGGGTATCATTTCCACCCTAGTCTAAACCTCTCAGGAGGAAGCTTCCTCACTTGATAAAATTAAGAACATATCCCAAGTCATAAAGGAATGAGTAAGGAAGTGAGCCCATAAAGAATATAAAATCATTAAGAATTCAATAGTCTTTGGAAACTAGTATTGGTTTGCAAAATCAAAATCAAAAATTAATTGAGGAATGCAAGGCAAGGTAAGAATAAAATGAGATAGAAATTCCAAAATTATTAGCTATCTTAAATCATAGATAATATATTATATCATTAAATAATCCCAAAGGTAAGACAATGGATAGAATTTATGAAATTGGAAGATAATCAAAATACACCTTGATGAAATAATTTTATTAAGACTTCAAGTACGAGACCTTAAATTTTAGGAAATTGTGTTAATTGAGAAAATAAAAAATATTTCCATCTAGATGAATTCAAATATGTAGAGGTAGCTCAAAGAGAATTCAAAAGGGTTATCAACAATAGCACATATTAGAAGGATTTAATGAAAGTATTTTGGATAAAGAGATCAAAATGAAAGCCATAATCAAATAATATGAAAAGAATGCTTGTATAATAAATATTGGTTGTAGCGAAGTTTTATCTTCTTAATGAAAACATCATTTCAAATATAATTTTAAAAAAAAATAAGACAAAGAAGATATTCATAAATCCTTAATTTCTTATGAAGATTATAGAGAGAGAGAAGAAGAAAATATGCATGAATTAGTGATCAAATCCAATAATGAAGAAGATAGCTCTAGACTTTGCATATTCCCACTATGTTACTACACTTAAAGAAAACATTCTCAAAATAATATCCTAGGAATATGTTGAGATAATAGAATATGTTGTTGGAAAGAAAATTTTGCTATATCCAATTTGGGTCATTCATTATGTTCAAATCTAAACCACTCATCTATAATTAATCTTTGGGACCTTGCCTCAATAAAAGGGAAATCTATCAAACACTTTAAGAGGAGATACTTGTTGATAAATATGGGATACAATAATAAAGACTTTTTATTTTTGAATTCACTTCATGGTTTTCTACCCTATAGTGGATTTTTGTTTGTAATTGTTGTGAATTAGCATGTATAGGTTTATGTTCAAGTTATTAGAAATCTAAAATTATAAGGTGACTTGAACCTATTTTTTTATAAGGAAAAGTTTCAAGAAATTGTGTCATTATCAAGGTATTTTATGTAATTCTTTTGTAATCTAGATATTTTATTAGAGCTTGTGCTACATATGTGTAATTGTGATAGGGTTTGGTGAAGCACAAGATATTTATTTGATATCTTACAACTAGTTTACTATTATCTCTAGAAAAAATTCAAATTAGAATTTCTAACCTTTATCTTTCTAACCTTCTCTTTTTTTAATTTATTTTTCTAAAATTCTAAAATTTATAAAATAGACCATCAAAAATTACATATCAGATGATGTAAATTGTTCTAGAATGCATAATTTTAATCATGTTGTAGAACATATGATGAGTCTAGTTATTACTTAGTTTTATGATGTTTTTATGCATACTCATAGACATTTCCAAACACTTATCTCATACATATTCCTACACTTTACTATCTTTTATGCTCATTATGCAAACCTAATAGTTATTGTATAATTGATGTGTGGATATGTATGAATTGCAATGAATATATGTGCTTAAGCTATAGTTATTAGTATTATGTAGTTATTCTATGAACTAACTCTTTGAAGCTAAGGAGCCAGAGGAGGTAGATTGTAGCCCGTAACAACTGGGAGGCGCAGCCCACAACCAAAGGAGTTTCCAAGCAGCAATGGAGGGGAGGTTCTAGTAAGCGCAACAATTGTAGAAATGGAGGCACTTATTAAAGATGAATGTGCATCATTATGACATACAATAAAGAAGATAAAGGAGAAGAATTATATTATAGTTAGGAGACTAGTGTGACTGTTTCAACAATCCACGTTCTAATTCTTGTTGTAGCAGAATCATAGTTCTATTGAGACTCTTCTTCCTTTTTCAATTATGGTTTAGTTGATCAGACTTTATCACACTATTATGTGAGGAGTGGTAATTTATGATTTCAATTTAGAGTCCTTATTTCAATGAAATCCCCCATTCCTATATGTATTGTTTGGTGGTTGAGGCATTAGTTAAGTTGGTTTTTTTGAGTAGCAGATATAGCAAAAGATACCTCCAGTTTTTGTTTTTGTTTTGCATAGACAATGTCCATGATTTCATGAATAAGATATCTCAGTAGAATCTTATATTGTGATATTTTGAGTTATACAATGAATGGTTTTTCATTATTTCCATGATTGCATTAATCTGATGAACTAGATTTGGGTTAAATCTATAGAGATAGTCGCTTGAGCAAGGGCCACTCAAGGTAACTGTTCCCCACTTTATCTTCTATAAAAAAAAAATTATAGTAGTTACTTCTATGTGGTATGTAAAATATGTGAGTGTAAAAAAAATACAACACAATCAATGAAACATTATATTAGAGAATTAAAATAACAATCTAATCAAATTGAAACAAACAAACTCTCTAAAGTCATCCCATTGTTCTCTATCTCCAAGGATTTGTTAAATCATAATGGCTCTCAGATTGTTTGTGCACTATGACTTTTAGAATGACAACCTGAATAATGAGATGATAGAAAATGAAAGAAATATATTCCTACATGATTGATAAACTATATGATTGATGAGTGATATGATAATGATGCTAATGTTGTTGTATGAAAATGAAGGCTATGATACTGATGTGATGAAACGACAGAAATTAAGATGCAGCTAATAACTAAGCCATGATTATGCTAAAGGATACTAATTTCTAAAAATGCTAAATGCTCAAATGTTGAATGCTCACAATGCTCTAATGAAAATTCTACAGAGTAAGATTGCTCAAGATTGGGATCCTTTTTTTGTAGAATGAGGTTGTATTTATGGATTTTCAAGGCATATTCTGAGGTGGCAACAACCAATGGTCGGGATTTAATCTGGAGAGATCGACGATGGAGGATGAAGAGGTTAGAGAGAATCAAGGAGAGTGTTCCCTTTAGTAGAACACATTGCCAAGTGTGATGAAGAATCAAATGGAGGAGAGAGCCAAGTGTCTCAAGCTAGTTTGGAAATTTGTTGAGGATAATGCTAAATTAAATATTTGATATATTCAATTTGTTGAGACACATGATGAGGTGGAAGGTGGAAAAAGTTGTAGACATGTAACTAAATTCAAATTTAGAATTTAAATTTAATAAAAGGAAGATAATTAAATAAAACAAGTTATTTTAATCTGTTTATTTAATTAAGATTAGAAGAATATGATTTAAGATAGAAGAATTAGAAAATGAACTATATAAATAAATTTAGAATTTATTTATAAGTAGACGAAATAAAGATCAATTAATTAAATAACTTGTAATTAATTAATTAATTATTCAAACCAATTTTAGGTGTATACATTTTGCCCCTTTTTGAAGTGATGTGTTTACACATTGCTTCAAAGAAAAATTTGTTGTGATTTACTATGCTGACAAAAAAAATTGATATGCCCCAGACGCTGATTTCAAGTGATGATGGATATATGCCCCTCAGAAGATAAATTAGGGAATTTTTGAATTTTAAGATTTTTTTTTTTTTTTTTTTAATGATTTTCTAATGATTTGATGATGATTTTCAAATTTTATGATGTTGAGATGATTTATCTCCTGAAAAATAATACTGAACCTTCCACATTGATTGATTGATTAATTGATGCCCCTTGGAAAAATAAAATAAATCCCACTAAATTCCCACTTAATCACCCCTTAAAAAGGTAAAAAGATGTGAAAAAGAGCTCATTTGTGTCATTTGCATTTTGAAGATTGGAGTGATTGAGTGAGTTGAGCAAATTGAGCAAGATGGTGATCCCTTACCAAACCCACTAATTCAAGCGAGTTCAATGCCACAACCGCTCGGCTGTGTATGGACCTCTGCTACGTACCCCTAGAAACCTCTTCATGAAATTTGAATTTTGTTTTTCCCACGTTTTTCAGCTTTGAAATTTAGTTTTTAGCATTTTAGCGCATCTGGAATCCGCTTTAGTGCATATGGTTGTTGTTGTAGTGCATAGAGTAATTTAGCGCATAGGAGAAGTTTTTTAGCGCATTAATGAGATGTTCTAGCACATTAAGCCTTTTAGCGCACTAATGAAAATTGTTAGTGTATAGCTAGATTTAGCGCATAGATGTTGCAAAATGGGGCATTGGTGGATTTTAATGGCGCATCCATTGATTTGGCGCATTGATGGAATTTAATGGCACATCCACAAATTTAGCACATGAATGCACTGTTTTAGCGCATTTACACCAGAATGATGAAATTTGTTGATTTACTCCTTTTTTATGTTTGATGATCACGTCACCTGATGTATTTGATGATGTTGATAGACTAGATGATGATTGATCTCATTATAGGTGAGAATGAATGATAGATGATGATGATTGACCTCATGATAGGTGAGGATCAATGATAGATGATGATAATTGACCTCATGATAGGTGAGGATCAATGATAGATGCTCATGAGATTTGATCAAAATCTCACTAGAGTTGATTAGATTGATAGGTTGATTGATGTTGATTGATAATATTTGCTGATTTGCGATATGTTATGATGATAGGAGCCTTCGAGAGTCCTTCAATCTTGGGAGTGCTTCTCAAAGACCTGGGATTTGATTCCACATCTGGTGTAGGTTGATTTAGATGTGATTCGATGGTGTGGTTTGACTTCTCTAATAGATATGCCCCAACATAGGATTAATAGGGGACTATTGACTGCTTTGGCTGAGAGGTGGCATAGTGACCACAACACCTTTCATTTAGCCACTGGTGAGATGACAGTCACGCCAGAGGATGTTTATCGTATTTTGAGGATTCTAGTTGTTGGCGAGCTAGTTGTGTACTATCAGGTAGAGCAAGGGGGTACTGATGCATTGAGGAGAGTCTTCACAGATGATTAGATTAGTGAGTATGAGATCCAATGGCAGGAGATGGTTGATTCTTAGGTGCCACTACCATGTGTACTAAATTGTTTCATTGGAGGGTTTCTATGTCCCAACCGTAGGTCGAAGGGACTGTCAGTTGGTTGGTTTCAGATTTTAGAGACCATGATCACTCAGAGGACTCAATATGCCTAGGGTTTCTACATGTTCGCACACTTATATCATGATCTTCATCAGGTGTTTTATCTTAGAGGGGCCAGTTTGTCAACTAGGGTGACACTGCTATAGATATGGGTGTAGGAGTACATAGATATCACTCATCTAGTGGCTGATAGACAGCGTCTAGTTGGTCAACTGTAAATTTTTGGATACACAGGTCCAGTTGTCCAGCATAAGCTGGGCAAACTAGAGTATTGGTGGCGAGTATTAGATGATCTAGATTTTGTGGCATGGAGGCCTTATTTAGACTGTGAGCAGTGGCTAGAGGATGATACAAAGATGCCATATGTGTGCAGTGTTAGGTACCTAATTGCGAGGACATCATTTGAGATCGAGAGATTCCTTCTTAGGAGAGTGTTGTGACAGTATAGGAAAGTACAAGGTATGCCCCAGGGAGTTACACTATATGCATGCAGATGACAGGACATCCTGGAGTGGGGGCCTTCTTTATCATATGATGCAATGTGAGGAGTACCTTGGGTTACGGGCAAGTTATATGGGATTATCATCCAAGATGATAGAGGTTCTGATGTCAGAGGAGTATGCACATTATTTCTTTACACATCCTTTCCCGAGGATATCCATTTTGGATGAGCCAGTACCTTCATTAGATGATGATTAGGCATTGAGATGAAGGAGGGGTGGAGGAGGTGATGAGAAGGAGGAGGGAGATAGTAGAGAGGATGGAGATGATGGAGATGGGGATGGTGGAGATGGTGGTGATGGTGGAGATGGGGATGTAGGTGGAGGTGGACCAATGTTAGATGTGAGAGTGTCCTAGAGGAGGAGATCTCTAGTGGTTGTAGGACATCAGTAGATTCATATTCAGTTTCCCTCCCATCAATAGCAGGCTCAGATAGTTGCTTTACAGGCCTAGGTACAGACGTTATAGGGTCAGCTGGCACAGGTACAAGAATAGATACAGACACAGACATAGGCATAGACATAGGCACAGGCACAGGCACAGATTTCTACTCTCACAGCAGAGAGAGATAGCATGAGATAGCGGTGTGAGTAGGAAGAGACTCTAGCTAAGAGACTGCAAAGAGTTTTTGAGGGTACCTCCATGGTAGATATGCTTCGAGAGGTTAGACATTCATCTAGAGAGGCTAAGTATTACAGACTATGATATCATGAGGTAGTCCCTCTAGAGTGATGTGTCAGTTATACGAGTGCTAGATCAGGATGCAGTCATTCTCATACTACCAGCAGGGGTGTGACTCGACCGCCTTGCAGAGATCTAGGTGTAGGGCCATCGGGTGGTGCAGCAAGATGCATAGTGGGGCCAACATTGTCTAGGGGGAGCAGCACATAGCTCTAATGTTCACCTTTGATGTATTTGAGACTTGATGATGTATACACTTATTTAGTCAGAGACATGATTATTCTACCATTTTGATGATGTACCTCTCCATGTTTTATGATATCATTGTACACTTGACATTCATTTTGAGATTATATATGAGATGTAGTTGATACTATTGATCTCTATGTTGTCTATATGTGTTTATGATGGATGCTTATGAATGTATTTGGTTTTATACTTTATATTCTATGTGATGCCTATATGATTATACCTTGGTTATGTATGGATGAAATAATGTAATGATGATGCATGGATTATGAAACTATATGCCTGATGAATGATGACGTATGTTATATGAGATGGATTTAATTATGCAAATGAGATGTAATGCACTTTATTTTTGTATTTTTCTAATGCAAATGTATGATCTAATGCATGGATGGATGTATGATATGCTTTCTAATGCATGTATGATATGATGATATTTATGCAACTACATGAGAATGTTTTATTTTTGTTAATGTCAAATGTACTCAATCTTTTAATGAGAGAGATAACATCATTTTGGAAATTTTTCCAACCTTGGAGAAATCTATATTACAGATGCAAAACTAATATGGATGCAATCTACTTTAACCATGCAAATCTAAATATGTAATGTTGTCATCGTATTAGCCAATTTGTCATGCTTTTATCATCATTGAACTTTTGAATTGTTGAAAGTGAGTACAAAAATTGATTGCATAATTAAACCATGATGACCTAAGTACTACTTCCATGTTTTTTGATATTGCAAGTTAACACAAGCATCTAGGTATAATTGAACCAAGATGACCTAAGCATTGCTTACATAAATAGACAAGAGTTAATTGTTTTCCTATGCAAATCTGGAATGTCATTAGTGATACTTTGTAGAGCACGTCTCGCGATAATTCACATAGTAGTAATGATTAACTCACAGACAGTAGACAAAGAAAATATCATTCTCGATCATAGCTTCTCTAGTTCATGACATCCTTGAGTTGCTCTAGATAAATGATAACAAAAATCAAAGTACAACAGTTGAACATTCATGCTAAAGTGATAAAACCATGATTCAGAAAGAACATCATCCATTTAAATTTGTTTTGATTGATTGATTTAGCTGTTTGATGTGGATGGTTGATGTGTAAAGTTTTATGATTGATGTGTTTGTTGTGTTGTCTAACTGTTTCCTTTTCTATTGCTTTAAGCTCAAAAATAGATTGCCCCTAGTGAGTTTAGGATTTTTCCCCCAAGCCAGGATATGTACATGAGGTTTTTTGATGATAGGAATAATGATGGCGAAAATTGGATGGTTGACACATGCTCCAATAGATGGAAAAAACTAATCTATCACAAATAGCGCCTATTTCCAGGTTTTCACTACTTTTTTTTATTGCAATTTTTTTTATTTTATGATTTTTTTTATTTTTTCCTATTTTTCACTTTTTTTTGTATTTTTTCTCTTTTTTTGTATTTTTGACTTTTTGAGATTATTTTGTATTTTTTCAAGACTTTTTCTCATTTTTGTATTTTTTCAAGACTTTTACCGTGCACTGGATGAGTTAGGTGTAGAATTTCTTGAGATGAATATTGTTGATAGGTTCCTCGAATAGGTCCCCTTCAGGTGTAGACAGCTGATAGGCTCCAATTCCATAGACTGATATGACAACAAAAGGACCTAACCAGTTTGGTTTAAACTTCCCCTTCTTTTCTCGATCCTGTTGATTATGAGGGTTTTCTTTTAAGACCAAGTCACCTACCTAAAATGTTCTTGGTTTGACCTTGTGATTATAGCTTCTAGACATTCTTTTTTGATAGGCTTTCAGATGATCCACAGCATGCTGACCATGTTCATCTAACAGTTCCAACTCTTGTAGCCTAGACACCCAATAATCCTCTTCTTAAATTATTCCCTTCAAGGACACCCAGAGTGATGGTAACTCAACCTCAATAGGTAAAATGGCTTTTGATCCATTTACAAGGGTGTATGGTGTGGCTCCTGTTGGGGTGTGGATGCTAGTTTTGTAGGCCCACAAAGCAAGGTTTAATTGAACATGCCAATCATGTCCAGCATCGTTGACAGTTTTCTTTAATATTTTCAAAATGGTTTTGTTTGAGGCCTCTTCCTGGCCATTTCCTTGAGGGTATTATGGTGTGGAAAATCGATGCTAGATATGAAACCTTTCACAAAGTTCTTGGATGTCCTGATTCTTAAAGGGTCTACCATTGTCAGTGACAATGGACTAAGGAATGTCATATCGACAGATAATGTAATTTAGGATGAAGGATACAATTTTTTTTCCAGTGATTGTGGTTAAGGGAATAGCTTCAATCCACTTTGTAAAATACTTTGTGGTTGTAATGGTGATTTTTTGTCCATTGGATGATGACCGATGAATCTTACCTACAAGGTCAAGTCTCCATTGACAAAAAGGCCATGTTGATGTGAATGGTTGTAGTTCCTGTGTTGGTGCATGTATGAGGTTGCCATGGATTTGACACTTATTGCATTTCTTAACAAATTGAAAAGACTTCTTCTCCATGTTTGGCCAATAATACCCCAAGCATAGGAGTTTCTTAGCGAGAGTTATTCCACTTAAATGAGTTCCACATATACCTTCATGAACCTCTCATAAAGTGGTTTCAAATTCATTACGTTCAAGACACCGAAGAAGAGTACCATCAAGACCTCGTCGGTAAAGTACATTGGCTATCAAGGTGTGTCGAGCTACTTGTCAAATAAAGTTACATTTCTGGTTTCGAGATAGATCGGGTGGAAGGGTATTGTCTCTTAGGTAGGTATAGATCTTCCCATAGATTGAGGATTCAATGTCAACTAGATGGCATATGACTTGGGATTCAGGGTTTTCATAGGTAGGATTAAACACTTGTTCCACCATGAATTCATAATGGCTTCGCTTTTCTGGTATCTATAGAAGAGAAGCAATTGTTGCCATGGCATCAGCAGCTTTGTTGTCCCCTCTTGGAATCTGTTCAAATTTGATCTTAACAAAGTATTTTTTGATTTCTTCCACCATTCTCTTATACGGCATCAACTTGTCATCTTTTTTTTGATAATCGTCATTCACCTGATTAATGACCAACTGGGAATCTCCATAGACTTGCAATTTTGTGATCCTCCATTCAACTACTAGTTTGATACCAATGATGAGTGCCTCGTACTTAGCCATGTTATTTGTTCAAGTTAACATGAGTCTATAATATTTAGGGATGGTATGTCCTTGAGGCATAACAAACAGGATTCCAGCACTCGACCCTTGTTGAGTGTAAGATCCATCAAAGTATAACATCCACTATTGTGTTGTCATGGTGAGGACATCCACATCTGGAAACTCAATATGCATTGGATGATCATCTTGCAGTGATGCTTTGGCTAAATGATCGGCTATCACCTGACCCTTGATTGCTCTTTGATTCACATACTGAATGTCAAATTTGCTCAATATCATTACCCACTTTGCTAGTCTTCCTATTAAATTGGCTTTGCTGAGTAAATATTGATCTATCTTTTTTGTGAGTTTGACAGTATGTGTTAACATGTAATGTCAAAGCTATTGAGTAGCAAACACTACTGCTAAACATGTTATTTCAATGAATGTTTAGTTAATCTCGCCATTTAGTGTTTTGTTGACGTAATAGATTGCCCTTACTTTTCCTGTTGAGTCTTCTTACGCTAGCAAAGCTCCCAAAGATACCTCAGTAGTGGCAATGTAAAGTAGTAGTGGTTTTTCTTCTATTGGTGGTACCAGTATAGGTGGAGACATCAAATATTGCTTCAGTTGATTAAAATTTGCTTCACACTTTTCATCCCATTTGAAAGAAAAATTCTTATGTAGTAAGTGATTAAAAGGATGAGTTTTATCTGCTAGTTGTGCGATGAACCTTCTAATAGATTGAAACCTTCCCTGTAGAGATCTTAGCTAGCTAATGTTCTTGGGAGGTGGAATTTCCATGATGGCTTTGACTTTGGCGGGATCCACTTTGATGCCCTTTTTTGAAACTATATACCCTAGGAGTTTTGTTGATGTCACGTCAAACACACACTTCTTTGGGTTTAGATGCACATTGAACTTTTCCAACCTAGTAAATATTTTGTCCAGGATTTCCAAATTTCCTTCCCTAGTGAATGATTTTGCTAGCAGATCATCTACATAGTCTTCCATGAATGTGTGCATCATGTCATGAAAGATGGTTGTCATCGCCCACTAATAAGTGGCTCCTAGATTATTTAACCCAAAAGGCATAGCATTCCAACATAATGTACCCCATGGATATGTTAAAGCTATTTTATCTTGGTCTTCGAGTGCAATTTTTATCTGATTGTATCCTGAAAATCCGTCCATAAGTGATAGCATTGCATGCCCTGCTGTCAAATCCACAATGATGTCAATGTTGGGTAAAGGAAAATCATCCTTTGGACAAGGCCTATTAAGATCTCTAAAATCCATACATATCATGATGTTCTTATCTGGTTTACAAACTGGTACAATGTTTGAGATCCATTCAGCATAATCAATAGGTTGGATAAATCCTGCGTCTAATAGTTTCTTCAGTTCAACTTTCACTAGGAGGGCAATATGCAGATGCATTTTTCTCAACTTTTTCTTTACTAGATTCACTCCAAGTGGTAGGGATAAATGATGCATTATAAGATCCAGATATATACTAGCATTTCAGCGTAGGACCAAGCAAAGTTGATTTGTCTCTCATCAAAGAATTTAGTGAAGCTTGGTTTTTCTTCCTTTGTCATAGATGCTACTAGATGTAGAGTCTTGACTATTTCAGTTGTACCAATGTTGATGGATTATGTGGGCCCGCCAGTACTAAAGATCTCTCATGATAGTGTTCAAGAAGAGTGTCAAATCTCCCATCCTTCGGTGCCTCGGACAGTTTTTCACCATTAGATGTGCTCTTTATTTTTACTTTTTCTTGATCTAATACTGCCATTAAATGGTTTTCACCATTAGATCAATTTTTTATATTCATTTTGCAGCTGAGATATTTGGCAGTCCCCTTGTCTGAAGCTTTGTAATGAGATTCTCCTTTTTCGTAGTTTAGTTTACAAAGGGTTCTTAAATGCTCTGTGATCATTATTCATTTGAGGTCCTTCTACCAATATTTCTTTTCTATCAATTAAATCTTGGACCAAATGTTTCAGTTGCATATAGTCATTTGTTTTGTGTCCTTTGTTTCGATGAAAATCACAATAGTATGCATCATTCCACCAAGATGGTTTAACTCTTGGTTCCCAATCTCGGGACTCTGGTAATGTTATAAGTTTGGCTACAAGAATCCCTTTCAATGTTGATTCGCGTGATTGTCCCAAAGGTGTGGACCTTCTTTGATTTGATGGTGTTGATCGATATGGTAGTGGTTTAGATTCAATATTGTTTTGATTGTTGTTTTGATTGGTATTTTGATTGGTATTTTGATTGGTGTTTTGATTGTTTTTTGTGTTATTTTTAGAGGCAACAATTGTCAAGTTAAAGATTGGTTTTGCATTTTGTGTTTCAGCTGCACCATCATTGTTACCAGCATTTGTGCTTCTTTTCTAGAATTTTGGTTTGTAGTTGTTATAATTATTGGAGAAGTTTGCTAAGTTGTTTCCTTCATTATAGATTTTCAAGACTCCTCTCTTAACCAAGGCTTCTTCAATTTCGAGTACATTTTCAATCATTTTCTCAAAGTTGGATGGGCATTGCAATTCAAGTCTATAGCTCATCTCATCGTTTAGATTGTCAATGAAGATTTCTATATTTTCTTTTTCAGGTATGGGATGAGCATATCTTGCAAACAACCTTCTCCATATTTTTAAAAATATGAGAAATGAGTCACCCTTTTTTTGTTTTGTGTTACAAAGGTCTTTCATGGTTATCTCGTGTTGGATGTTGTAGGAATATTGAGTGATAAATTTATTGACCAACTCTTCAAAGGACCTAATACCTGGTGGAAGTTTTGAGAACCATTCCATGCAATGGCCGCCCAAAATTCATGGAAACAATCTCATCAAATAGGTCTCTTCATGTGCAGACTCCAAGCTCATGGTGCGAAATTCTCTTACATGATCTATATGATCAGTTTTGCCATTATATTTATCATATTTTGGAAATTCACAATGTTTGGGAAAAGGTATCATGTTCACTATTCTGTCAAAGGGATATGGGTAGATGTCTTGTAGCAGATATCTTTTTGTGGTTCCTCTTTGCATGTCTTGGAGTTGTTGCAGATTTTGCATTTGATGAGTTAAAGCAGTCATTGGATCTGTGTTTGGTGGATCAATTTTTGTTCTTCTTGGAGCTCCTTTCAATTGATTAACATCAAATTCTTTTGGAAGTTTCAAACCTTGATTAGCTAGCATTAAAAAGTGTTTTTCCCTATCTTTTTATAGAACTTTCTCCATGAACTTGTGGAATTTGGAGTCTTGTTGAGTTGTTTGAATGTCTTCCTCAGTGATTTCATCATTTTTCAGGATGGTGGAATCTATGAAAGGGGTTTTCTTCAGCTTCAGCCATGGTAGTTTGAGTTTCAATTTCTTTTTCCTTGAGTTTTTTCTTTTGGGATCTTGTTAAAACGAGCATACAAGTGTTAAAGTTTCACTAAAATTTGATATTTGTTTGATAGTGCCAATGATATACCTCAGTCAAATAGAATGACAAATCCTATTGATGAGACTAAGGTGAATCTAATTATACAACGTTGTTTCATGATTAAGGATGACAGATCTTGATGATGAAACTTAGCTTAACAATCAGAGATGTGATGGATGATTAGGCACTTTAAGGTGGTAGATCTTAGTTTAGTTAAAGAATTTCACTTTCAAAAGACCAATTTCTTCAAGTTTAAACCTGTGTTGTGACTAAGGAATTTTTTTTTGAAGAGGATCCCTAACTGTAGTTCAAATTGTCGAATAGAGGGTGAATTTAACTCTATATTTGTGATTTAACTGGATGAGCTAAAACAGGGTATAGATGCACTAGAAAATGGAATGGATGCGCTAAAATATGTCCTAGATGCACTAAATTGTGCCCTAGATGTACTAAAACATAAACCTGATGCGCTAAAAGATGATGCAAATGCATCAGAAAATAGACTATATGCGCTAGAAGATGGGTCAAAAGCATTGGAAAATGACTCAGATGCACTAGAAAATGGATCAAATGCACTAGATTGCCCCTAAATATGATTCAACTTGGTGCTTTGTTGGATTATCAGGTAAATGCGCTAAACAAATTTGCAAATGTGGTAGAAGATGGAACAGATGCACCAAAAAAGGACCTAGATGTGCTAGAAAAGTGGTCAAATGCGCTAGAAAATGAATCAGATGCACTAGAATATGAGATTAATGCGCTGAAACAAGGAATGCATGCACTAAACTAGAAGTGTTCACTGTTTTTGGAAGTCTTCCTTGTTATTTTTTTAATTAGGGGATTTGAATGTTTTCAGGGGATAATCTTTTGAACAATGATTTTTGTTTGCTTTTTCTTGTTTATGAATTATGTGAATTAAGTTTTATGAATTATGTGAATTAAGTGTTCTTAAATGGATGATTTCTTGAAAAAAAGGATTTCAAACACAACAGCAAGTTGTAGAACAGTTGTTTCACCCTAGGAACTAAACATTAAGTGCATGTTCAAGAATATAGTCTAATTCCTTTGATTTCCACAGGTATAGAACAAGAGAAAACAAATCAAACACTCCTAATGTCAAGGGTCATTTATAATATCACAACCCACATCTTCGAACTATGTCAGGTCACATAGTCGTGTCACCCCTTAGAGGGCACCTGTGTTTTTTCCTTTCTTGGGTCTTAACCAAAGTTGAATCCTCCACATTTGGCCAGTAATCCCTGATAGTTATATGGTGAGTATCTTGGGGGCAGATTCTTCCCTCCCCTTGCACTGTGAATATTAAAAATGTTCGAAGACTGACTCGGCTGGCTTCTACACTTAAAGTTCGTAGTAAGGTTTCCGTTCGGTGTGGAAAATGATAAAATCCCTCAGGAGACCTCCCACCCTTTAGAACAAATGCTTTGGGGATGGTTATCTTGAAAACTACCATTGAATGTGAGTTTCCTCAAATTCATTTTTTATTATAGTGGGTTGGAAAACTTGGCTTTAGTTGTTTCCACTTAGGTCTGCGCTAAAAGAACTACTAAATGTGCCAAAATAACTATTGAATGCGCTAAAAGAACTATTGAATGCACTAAAAGAACCCTTGGATGCGATGAAGTATGAGCTGGATGCACTAAAAGGAGCTTTGTATGCACCGAAACAAGGCCTGGATGCGTTGAAATTCACCACCTATGCACTGAAAGAAGCCACGAGTGTGCTACATAGAAATTCATGACCGAATTTATAAACAAATTTTCTAGAAAATGTTAATAAAAATGGGGCTAGTCCCCACAATGAGTGCCAATTTATGTGTGGTATGTAAACTATGTGAGTGTACAGACAATACAACACAATCAATGAAACATTATATTAGAGAATTTGAATAACAATCTAATCAAATTGAAACAAACAAACTCTCTCAAGTCATCCCATTGTTCTCTATCTCCAAGGATTCATTAAATCATAATGGCTCTTAAATTGATTTTGCACTATGACTTTTAGAATGACAACCTAAAGAATGAGATGCTGGAAAATGCAAGAAATCTATTCCTACATGATTGATAAACTATATGATTGATGAGTGATATGATAATGATGCTAATGTTGTTGTATGAAAATGAAGGCTATGCTATGATACTGATGTGATGAAACTATAGAAATTAAGATGCAGCTAATAATTAAGCCATGATTATGCTAATGGATACTAAATGCTAAAAATGCTAAATGCTCACAATGCTCTAATGAAAATTCTGCAAAGTAATATTTCTCAAGATTGGGATCCTTTTGTTGTAGAATGAGGTTGTATTTATAGATTTTCCAAGGCATATTCTGAGGAGGAAGCAACCAACGGTCTGGATTTAATCTAGAGAGATTGATGGTGGAGGATGAAGAGGTTATAGAGAATCAAGGAGAGTGTTCCCTTTAGTAGAACACATTGCCAAGTGTGAGGAAGAATCTAATGGAGAAAAGAGCCAAGTGTCTCAAGTTAGTTTGGAAATTTGTTGAGGATAATGCTAAATTAAATATTTGACATATTCAATTTGTTGAGACACATGATGAGATGGAAGGTGGAAAAAGTTGTAGACATGTGACTAAATTCAAATTTAAAATTTAAATTTAATAAGAGGAAGATAATTAAATAAAACAAACTATTTTAATTTGTTTATTTAATTAAGATTAGAAGAATATGATTTAAGATAGAAGAATTAGAAAATGAACTATATAAATAAATTTAGAATTTATTTATAAGTAGACGAAATAAAGATCAATTAATTAAATAACTTGTATTTAATTAATTAATTATCTTGACCAATTTTAGGTGTATACAACTTCATGAATGCATGTTGTCTTAAAAAGATTCATTATGTTATGAATGAATCCATGAACAAATCTTGTTTTACATTCATGCTTTAGTTTTCTTTAGTTTGTTGTACTTTGGAGTGTAGGCTTAATCAACAGTACTGGTTACTTTTAGGATTCATTTCCTGACAATGAACTAGTCATAGTCTTATACTATAGATACCTATAGCAACAATTTCAACATTACTTCTTTTACTATTATGCATTTTTGTGATTTATTGGCAAGTGTAAACACCTATGCTAGGATAATTTAGGTATTCTTGAGTCTTTGGAAGCACATACAGTGCCAACATCATTACAAGCCTACATTAGCCCTAACTAATAATTTAATGAAGGTCTTTTCAAGGGTTTAGTGGACTGTTCAGTTAGGTTTTCCTCTAAATTGTGTGTTTGACATCAATTCTACTAAACATTAGTAGGGACTACATTTTTGGTGTCATTCCTAAGGATGGTGCTACTTTTGAAGATTCATTTTTGTAATTTTCAAGCTTTCATAGTTTAAAATTTTCTTTTAGTATTAGGACAATTAGGTTTTTTCTTCAAATACCAAAATATTTCACTAACATTGTGTGGGAGTCATTTCTATACAAATTCACACCTATTGTATGTGGACAAAAAGAGATGGTTTGGGAAGATTTCTCCCCTCAAATCGACAAGCTAGAGAAGATATTGGTGACCACAATGATAAAAGTGAGGGTATTCCTGATGAATAACTTTCCCTTTCACCAACATCTACTAGAAACATAGAGGAGACCTTCCAAACCATGGTTGATGCACCAGTGGATGACCCACCAAAACATGTGACTTTTGAATTTCCAATTGCCAGCCAAGAAAGGGCTATTGTATTGAAGAATATACCACCTTCAGCGTTGCTTGTCTTCTATGGTTTGGTAATTGAGGATCCAAACACAATTTTGTTAGAGTTTGATGTCCTATGTAGGAGCTATAACTACACAACTGATGCTCATAGGCTCAAGTTATTTCCTACAACTTTGAAGGATGTTGCCATGAGATGGTTTATGGGACTAGGTAGAGATGTTATTCTAGATTGGAACACTATCAAAGAAAAGTTCCTAAAAAAATACTAGGAATATTGTAGAGGAGTTGATAAAAGAAGGGATGACATTTTTAGGATGACTCAAAAAGAGGATGAACCATTGGAGGATTATGCAGAGAGGTTCCACTTTTTCTTGAAAAAAAAAAACATAATAGACTCTCAAAAGAATCCATAAAGCTAGTGTTTTTAAGAGGCAATGATGATTGCATAGATTCCCTTAACCTTATTGGTTCAGGGGATGTGTCTCAATTACCCTTTGAATAAATTTGCAAGGTTTGCAGAAATTAGTCAAGGACCTTTACCAAAAGAACAAGGTGGGACAGAGCATCTTTCATTGCCAAGACATCCAATAGATTTTATAGAGTAGAATTGAGTAACCTATTGTCCAACATGAAAGAAGATATTATAATTCATCTAGCTACTCAATTGGACACCCTACATGTGAAGAAAAAGCAATAAGAGGTTGAGGAAATACTTACTGAATATTGCCCCAATTGCAAACAAAGAAAAGCTAACTTTAAGTATAAAAGGGTGGTTAGTATTACAGAGGAAAAACAAGAGAAACCATATTTTTAACCACTGGAGGGTGAAGATGGATAGTTTTTCTACATTACAAAAAGAAGGCCATGACAACCAAGACAAGATATGACAAAAGACCCTTTAAATTTTAATACACCATTTCTAGTTGGTAATCAAAATTTCTCTAGTTGGAACCCCCAACCTTGGCCAAATACACAAAACCAATGGAAAAACCCTTAGCAATGGAAAGACCCTTAACAAAGCTGGAACCAAAAACAACCAAATGTATGGACACATTTACAAGGCCCTAATTACAACCCTTAATGGACAGTGCAACAAAATCAATGGCAGCCACAATGGAAAAAGGGTCAATAGTGGAAAAACCAAAATATGAATTACCAACAACCTTTGTTTCCTTCTCAGCCACAAAAATAGGCCATTATTCCCAATCCATCAAACCCAACATCTCAACCACCAAGAGAACCACAACTACCTACCCAACCTACACCTAACCCCAATAATAATACTATCCAATAGGCATACACTAATGAGGCTATTCAATACACTACTTATGGGGTAGAGGTGAGTGATTTCCACCTCAAGATAGGGAAAACACTAGTTGGACCTTAATCTCATCAAATTACAGAGATGGTGGATGAGGAACCCATTGCAGAAGCTTTAGATAATTCACCTCTAGAGCTTGAGTCAAATCAGGTAAACCAGACTATTTCATGTCTAGAGCCTCCATTCCCTAAGAGTTTAGCTATTCCAAGACATCAAAACCAAGTTGAGATAGACCTATTGGGTCAATTAAAGGATGTGAGTATCAAAACTCCCCTCATTCAAGACATAAAGGAAAATCCAATTTACACCATGATAGTAAGAGACCTTTGTCTTAAAAACCCAAGGAGAAAAAGGAAGGACCCTCAGAAAGTTCATGTCCTAGGGAACCTTTCTAACATTATGCTACAGAATATAACTGTCCCTAAATATACAAACCCTAGAAGTTCAGTAGTGAATGTAAGATAAATAGAACCCTTATAAAAAAATACCTTGATTGATTTAGGGGCAGCCATCAATGTCATGACTAAGGAGACAATGTAGATACTATAGCTAATAAACCTTAGACCTACTCCTACTATTTTACAGTTGGCAGATAGGTCAATAATGAAACCTGAGGGGATCATTGAGGACTTAGTCATGTAGCATCAAATTCATGGGAATATCCTTTGAATTTCATAGTCTTGTAGCCAAATACCAACCTTGCAAGGTATCCAATTATTTTAGGCAAACCATGGTTAGCAACAGCTAATGCATTTATAGGTTGTAGGTCTAGGGACATGATAATATCAAATGGAACTGTGACTAATAAATTGGTCCTCTATCCACCATCCCAACCTCATGAAAATATAGAGTTGACTATATGGCCTACCTTGGATGAATAAGACCACTATTCCCTACAAACTCTCATGACTATTGAATGCAACATCCTAGCAACAAATCAATATGAGGATAATTTAATTGACCACATCATACAGAATAAATGTGGAAGGTACCCACAACAACAAAACTATCTTTCATGTCTACAAGATCCACTACAAAATATTATACCTACAAATTCAACATAAGAAGTATCCCAACTTTTCCATTCTCTATTTCCACAACAATGTGTCCCAAGCATTAGTGGAATTTACCTTTCATCTATAAAATTAGCATCCAAGACATTAGAAATCATGCCAGGTAAAATGTTGAATGTTAACAATGGACTAATTTAAGAACAACAAAACTCTCTAAACATTGTGTTGTAGGCACATGCAACAAAATTTGCATGGGACTACCCTGAAATTAAGGGGATTGATCTAGACTTGTGCATGCATATGATCTACATAAATGATGGTTTCAAACCAATCAGGCAACCCTAGAAAAGGATGAATCTTTCCTTAAGATAAATAATTAAAACCAAGCTACAAAAGTTACTCGATGTAGGCTTCATTACCCTATTTCTAGCTGTCACTAGGTGTCATCTTTAGTTATTATCCCCAATAAAAGGGGGAAATGGAGAGTATGTGTGGACTATAGGGAGCTAAACACAACCACTAGAAAGGATCACTTTCCACTACCTTTCATAGATCAAGTGCTTGATTCCTTAGCAGGTAAAAAGTACTCCTCCTTTCTAGATGGATTTAGAGGCTATAACTAGATAAAGATAGCTCCAGATGACCAACATAAGACCACATTTACATGCCCTTGGGGCACATATACCTATTTTATTCTTCCCTTTGGACTACGTAATTCCCCATCCACTTCCGAAGGGAAGTGCTAAGTATTTTCTCAGATTATGCTCATGAATCCATGGAAATCTATATAGATGATTTCATCACCTATGGAGAAACATATGAAGAATCACTCAACAATCTAGAGAAGGTTTTGAAAATTTATCAATAACATAATTTATCCCTGAGTCATGAGAAATGCTGCATGATGATGACCCAATGCATTGTTCAAGGACATTTTATATCAAGTGAAGGAATTCAAGTGGATCCCAACAAGATTGATATAATCTCCACACTTCTTGTGCCACAAAAATAAAGAGATGTAAGAAGTTTTCTAGGACATGTAGGCTATTATAGAAGATTCATTCGTGACCTAAACAAAATTACAGCACCTCTATTTATTTTACTCACCAAGGATATAGAATTTGAATGGACCATAGAATGTCAACACTCTTTTGAAGAATTTAAGACAGACTTGACAAAACACCTATCTTGAGAGGGCCAAACTAGACATTTCCTTTCCATATACACACTAATGCTTCTAACTTTGCTATAGGATTAGTATTGGGACAAAAGGAAGGTAATAAGGAGTATGTTATTTATTACATCAGTAAAAATTTACAAGGAGCAAAACTCAACTATACAGTTATAGAAAACGAGATGTTGGTAATTGTCTATGCAATAAACAAGTTTAGAAACTATATCACAGGATACCAGTCTTTATCCACATTGATCACACTATAATTAGATATTTAATGAATAAACTTGTGGTTGGAGGTAGACTAGTCAGATGGTTGCTCTTACTACAATAATTTGATATAACCATAGTGGATAAGCCTAGGAAGGCTAATGTGGTGGCATATTTTTTGTCTAGATTACCAACACAGCTAGAATAAGGTGTTGTGGATGATTCTTTTCTAGATGAGCATTTTTTTCTCTAAATTTACACACACCTTGGTTTGCTGACATTGTAAATTACTTAGTAGTAGGACAAATACCATCACACTTCTCTCCTAGAGCAAAGAGATTGTTGGTGCACAAAAGCTTTCCATATTCTTGGGTAGCTAATTATTTATTCTATACAAGTCCAAATAATATAATAAGGAGATGTATAAGAGAAGATGAAGTTTTTACATCCTAAAATATTTCCATGATGAGCCTTGTAGGGATCGCTTTGTAGCCAAAAAGGTTGCATTCAAGTTCCTAACAACTAACTACTATTGGCCAACTCTTCATAAGGATTCAGTAAAGTATACAAGGAGTTGTGATAGATGTCAAAGAATGGGCAAGACAACAAGGGTAGATGAGATGCCTTCGCAACCATAGTTGGTACTAGAACCATTTGATAAATGGGGGCTAGACTTTATAGGCCCAATTTCACCAAAATCCAATAACAAGGAGTATATTTTAGTTTGTATAGATTATTTGACAAATTGGGTTGAAGTCAAGGCATTACAATTTTCTAGAGATGGGAATGTAGTTGAATTATTGTATGAAGACATCTTTACAAGGTATGGAGTACCTAGAGAAATTGTGTCTAATCAAGGTCCCCAATTCACTTCAGAACTTATTTCTAAATTGGTTAAGGAATATGAAATTAAGAATAGAAAATCATCACCTTATCACCCCCAATCTAATAGGTAGTTGGAGGTTACAAATAGGGAGATTGAGAATATTCTGACCAAAACAATGCAAATTCATAGAAAAGACTAGGTAGCCAAATTACCTGAGGCAGTGTGGTCCTATAGGACAACATGGAAAACAACTACAAGTTTCACACCTTATGAGTTGGTATATGGTAAAACAACATTTTTTATAATTGAGATTGAATACAAGACACTTAGAATAGTATTTGAACTAGATATGTACTTGATAGCAGCACAAAAGGAGAGGCTACATAATTTGAATGGGTTAGATGAAATTAGAATGGATGCCATGCATCACACAAAGATAATTCAAAAACAAAGGACTAAATGGCATGATTAGTTTACAAAGAATAAAGAATTCAATGTGGGTGACTGGGCTTTATTATATGATTCCAGATATAAAGATTATAAGAGAAAGCTACAATCAAAATGGTTGGGACCATATGAAATATATTTGGTTTTCCCAAATGGAGCAGTCAAATTGCAAACCATAGATGTGGTTAGATTTTCACTATTAGTCAATGGCCACATACTAAAAATATGCAAAAATCCAACACAAAAAGATAATTCCCTTCTTTCTTTAATGCATCAATATGGTCCAAGCAGTGATTTTGATACAGACATACTACCACAAGATGACAACTCAACAACAAATAGTACCAGTTCTCACAGTGACTTGGTAGATGAGCTACATAGCTCACCTCCTAAGAGCACTTGGGTATAATTCTTTATCCAACTTCACATGCACACACCGCACAAGTGACACAATCAATAATATTTTTCAAGAATGCTCCACGATGTAGTAGGGACCTATAGCATCATAAGTAAAAGATACAACAGTTCAGGTCGAGACCTATTATTGAAGGTACCCATAGCAATTACCTATTAGAAAATTCAAAAATATGTCATATTAATTGCATATCACCCACATTCATTCCACTTTTTTTGCACATGCAGCCACAATCCTGTCATATTAATACATACAGCTTAACCACTTCATTCCACATCGCCTATATTGCTTTTCATGCATTTGAACAATCACTTCATCTTCCATGAATCATACATTTTGTAGCCTTTAATTCACACATGCCAACCTATCATTTCTTCAATCACCTATAGAAATTAACCAATGCCAAATCAAAATCAAGCTATGGACATACTTGTAGAGTTGAGTTCATCTAAATCAATAGGTATGCATAATAATTTTCCATGATTAACATAGTTTTCGAATGCTTTCAATATTTCCTTGCATTTGATTTTACATGCTTAACATTCATTAACCTTATTTCCATAATCAATAAGCATTCCCTTCACCTAGAAAGTACATTGAAGTGAGGCCACTTCAACATTTTAGTTGGGGGGAGATAGTATATTATTTCAGGGTTTTTAGAATCTCTTCACCAAAAAAAAACACACAATCCTTTTTTCCCTTTCTACAACCTTCTTGTCTTTTGTTCCCTAATTCCAATCCAATTTCCAAGTCAATTTAAGCTAAAACAACTAAAACATATGGAGAAGACATAACAGTTGAAGTTACAGTTGAAGAAGTGCATGCAAGTATAATAGATATAAAGGGTCGATGGGTTGGTGAGTTTGAATTATGAGCTGAAATTTTTAGAGTTTGAGCAGAGCAAAGTAAGGATATCCCATCATGGGAGGTGATATTGTCAAGAGGGAACCACATGCACACCAAGGTATATTGGAGGATAGATTAGTCTTTCCCATTTTTATAAGAGAATGGTGGTTAGATTACTTCTTGAAGGTAACATAATACAATGAAGACATGACCAGGTAGTTTGCATCAACACTCCAACATGATGAAGCCACCATTAGAGGATTGAGGGTGGATGCTTCATAGGTTGAAATTATAGAGGTATATGGTCTACCAAGAAATGGAGTTGAATTCCCTATCAAAGCAAATGTAGTGGTTTCCAAGGATGAATTCAAGGAGCTTGGAGAAAATTTTGACTCATCGTCACAAGGCACCAAGAGGTTGGCAATTCCATGGGTATGGGCTTCTTGTGCTTATTACATTCTTAAATATATCACTTGTGATGGTAGAAAATCCCTTCTATATACTGTACATTTTAAGCTTCTAAGTCACCTTCATCACAACAGGCTAGTTAATGTACCTAATTTCCTTTATAATTTGTTAAAGAGAATGCAGTTTGAGTATGAAAGGAAAATAAATGATTCAAATCTATCACATTACTATTTGGTTACCTTGTTAGTAAAGAGAAGCCTTAGGGATCAGTACCCACATGTTTCTGGGGAGATCTTTTTGATTTGTGAACACATTAACAATATTCTTGAGGAACCAACAGTCCCAACAAACTTAGAGTCACCTTTTGCTTCATTAAGGGAAATGACCCATGTTTCACCTATTGCTTCACCTACTCGCAGTAGGGGAGAACAAGAGGAGAAAAGTGTGCAAAGATCACCACACACAACATCTGATCAACCTGCAGTAGAAGAAGCCCATGAAACCCTAGCTTCAACTGAAAATACAAAAACCAAAAAGAAGAGAGATGGTTCTTCTTCTATGCCTTCAAAGGTGAAGAAAAAGAATCCCACCCCACCAAGGCATTCACATTGCTTGAAAAGGAAAGGTGTCATGAGGGATAGTATTAAGAAGCAAGAAGAAGAAGACATTGTGACAATAGGGACTGATTTAGAATTAAAGGACAATTATTTTGAAAATGTGCATGTTCCCACAAAAAGAAAATGATACATATCCACCACCTCTGAATTAGATTTAGAGGACATTTTTGTTACAAACAAAACCAAGAAAACAACCCCAACTAGCCCTAATAGTGAAGGTTATGAGTACACTGGGGGTGGTGGTGAACAATTTTTAGAGAAAGATGAGGATCTATTTTTATAGGAAAGTAATGTAAGGAAGGAATTGCAAGAACTGGAGAGGATTAAACAATTAGAAGAACTAGTAAAAACTTATGAACAAAGGGATGAGGAAAGAGAATTGAAAATTTAGGAGTTGGAGGAGAAATTGCATACTTATGGGCATGAGTCTAAATTAGACTTGCTTGCACAACTTGCAATGGTAAAATCATGAAACAAAGAGCTTGC
This sequence comes from Sequoia sempervirens, assembly GCA_007258455.2. Classification (NCBI taxonomy): domain Eukaryota; kingdom Viridiplantae; phylum Streptophyta; class Pinopsida; order Cupressales; family Cupressaceae; genus Sequoia; species Sequoia sempervirens. Next base: position 769,273,899 of record VDFB02271358.1, on the reverse strand, counting down.
AACTGAGAACAAAAGACCCCCCACTACAAAAAATCCAACCTATCATACAACCATGTCTCTAGGTTACCAGCTATGGAAAGTTACTCAAGAATTCTTTCAACAGAAGGAGAATTGAAAGAAAAAAAAAAACAATGGTTTATAGCACACTAGAGTTGTAGAGAGTAAAGACATTGAGTTGAAAAAGTTAATAGTCAAGCTTGAAGAAGTAGCAGACAAGGCTACTCAGATTGCTAGGTGCAGACCTCCTGTTAGGACATACGCTTTATTCTTACAAGAAAAGTTCTTGAGTTATTAGTTTAGTAGATTGATCAGTAATCTACCAGTTGCAATGAGTAGGAAATTTGATTTTCTCAAGAGTTTTGTTGATGCCACACTTGATGAACAAGACCAATTATGTGAATTTTATTTACATAATTATTTTGTGTCAGATGATACAGATTGGAACCCATTAATTTTTATGGGTGATCTACAAATTAAGGTAGTAGCATCATACTTCATGAATGAAAGATAGAGGGGAGAGATTATGAAAGAATATGTTGAAAGGGAGAAGTCAATTTCCCTTCCAATTAGAAAGGAATCCAAAAAACCCCATGTGATCATAGAGGAATGGATAGAACTCCTGTAGTACAAAGGTGTGGGTAGAAAATTCATGAATTTGAGGATCAGGAACTATGACAGAATGTAGATATTGATTGCGGGACTCATCCATCATTGTTATTCATTTGTGCAAGAAAGGTGGGAAATCTTAACCCCTGATTTGCAAAGGAAAGAGCTCCACTTTTTTTATAATTTTGCATGCATGCTTGAGAGAACACATAGGTACATGGATATATCCAAAGAAAAAGAACTTAAATGGGTACCAATCACTTTCCAACCACCAATGCTTCTCTATCTACTGCCACATTGCACAGGGGAAAAGAATGAGGAATGTGAGGAAGCTGAGGAAACAAGGATGGCTAGAATTGCATGCTATGGAGGATTTTATTTAAAATAGATCAATGGAGTGAATATTGTTACAAATATCAGGGAGATCACCTTGCATTATAACCTCTAGTCCTAGTTGATTTGCTTGAGGACAAGCAAATGGGTAGTTGGGGGGAATGATGAATGTAGTTATTAGTTAGCTTTTTGATATTTTTATGCATACTCATAGACATTTCCAAACACTTATCTCATACATATTCCTACATTTTACTATCTTGTATGCTCATTATGCAAAATTGAACCTAATTTGAAGTCTATGGAAATATGGTTATAATGTGATAGTTATTGTATAATTGATGTGTGGATATGTATTGAAAGAAAAAATAAATGAGCAATGAAAAGTACTAACTAATGAGCATTGTTTGAAGGAAAGAGATTACCAAGAAATAGAGAATCCAAACCAAGCACCAACAAATGCAAAGGAGACCCAAGAATTTGATAAGGGGAAAAAACAAGAAAAAACCCCAATATTATGAATGGAGGCAAAATGTCTAAGAATGATATAAAGAGAGAGAGAGAGAGAGAGAGCACTTAAGCCTTAAACTTTCTTGCTTGAATATGAAGAATGAGAGGAGAGGCACCTCAATAAATAGAGGTGAGAAGAGGAGTTAGAATGTAACTCCAAACTCAATGAATGTCACCATTCATCTATGTGTGTGCAATGTGTCAAGAAATTTTTAAGGGGGTGGCCACAAATATTCCTTAATAAAGGAATTAAAAATAAAAAGAGTCATCCTCACACGTGTGAGAAGATAAAAAGACAAAAAACTTGTAGGGATTCCTTTGGAATATTCCTACAAGTTAATAAATAATTACAATTAAAGAATAACCTTTACCAAGTAAAGATTAATCTTCTAACATCCCCCCTTAAGCTTTATTTGGGGAGTTTACATCAAACCCTTCAATGGGTTGTAATCCAATATTTTTACAATGAAAGTGAATTTTATCTTTACAAAGAGCTTTGGTGAGAATATTCGCCGCTTGATCTTCACCTTTACAATACATAAGAGAAATTTGCTTGTCTTCAATTTTCTCTCTAATGAAGTGATGTTGAAGAGAAATGTGCTTGGTCCTTGCATAAAAAATTGGATTCTTTGCCAAAGAAATAGCACTTTATTATCACAATACAAAAGATTAGGATCCATTTGAGGTAGACCCAATTCTTCAAGTAATCTTCTTAACCATAATGCTTCTTTGGATGCATTTGTACAAATTTTATATTCAACTTTTGTAGAACAAAGAGAAGTAGATTATTGTTTCTTACTATTCCATGAGATTGCACCTGATCCATCAAAGAAACAATAACCACAAGTGGATCTCCCATCATTGGAATCACCTCCTAAATATGAATCAATATAACCATTTAAAGAAAAGTCACAATTTGCATCATAAAAAAGACCAATATTAAGAGTACCCTTAACATATCTTAAATGTGCCTTCCAGGGCTCAAACTAAGGCATACAGAATATACTTTTGAGTATTCCTAAAGGCAGCCAAAATCCATGTTGTAATCCTCATGATGTAAGCTTCACACTCTTTTTTTCTAACATTTTATGTCTTGTGCAGGCTACAGGTGTCAAGATATATGGACCCACACATTGTCTCAAAATGTGTGATATGGGAGTGTGATTTAATCATGCTCTATACCATCTGCTATGAACTATTTTTTTGAAAATATAAAGGAAGCATGTCTAAATTTAGAGATTGTTTATGTAGTCATTTTACATTGCTAAGTGTGGTTTATAGTATGTACTTTATCAAAATCCAGTTAGCAACTATCAAAAGCATGCCATGCAATAATTCCTTTGGTACAAGAGTACATTTTGTTCAGGCTTTGATAAGATACTTCCTAAATGGAATTTTTAGCTTGGCCATGGGAAATAAATTTGAGGGAATGGTGCTCAAGTTTACACAAAAAATATTGTTGTATGTGCGAAGCGTTTGGAGAATAGTGTGTATGATTCCATAGAATAGTTCCAACAATGGTGAGCTTAGATTTTCGAAGCTCTATTGTGCAAAGTGTAGGAGGAGGAAAATGGAGTTCTATCCACGAAACTACAGAGTTTTCATTCATGTCAACAATTGGTAGTTGTCGATCTCAGAAGAAATAGGTGATGTTGAACTTCAACTAGTTTTCAAAGGACATTGTGCAACTTTCATCAAGCATATTAAGAGGGTTATTGGTGAAGAAATTTTGGAGCCAGAGGAAAAGAGGTTAATCTATCCATCTCAATTCCTTTTTGTCTTCATATCCAATTTGTTGGACTTTCTTCAAGATGTTAGGCTTGTGGAATCTGTCACTAACAAAGTTGTGAATGAAGAGATTTTTCCAAACAAGGTCCTCTACAAAGCCTATCAAAGGTATGATATGTGGAAGGGACAGGGTTAGGTAGGAGGTTTGTTTCCTAGGCACTTTTTGCTTCATCGAACAACATTTCCTAAGTTGTTTGTTGCAATAAACAAATCTCTTTCCCAGTGAAACTCTAGCCTCATGTTGAATGTACTTAGAACGTATTGATTCGAGTTCGATGTTGATTTAATAGAAAAAGTAAAAGTGATTGTTCAGGCTATAATGGTTATGCTTGTTCATGTTTATGATCCACCTTTGCCGCCTCAAATGCCTGATTTAGAAGATGAGAACAATACCCACCTACCGATGGATGAACAAAATGCTCAACTAGATGTTGAAGAACAAGTTCAGCCTATGGGTATGTCAGGTGATCGAGGGTTTAACCTTAATTCCAAGACTGCTATTTATCTTGTAGAAGACAATATGGCTAAAAAGCAGGGATAAAATGGTCACCCTATATTGATGGAAGAATAGCTTGTTCGAGGGTGGACAATTTTTTGGTTACTGTGAAAGTTCCAGTGATAATTGAAGGTGTCTTTTTGCTCGAAGATGGACAATGATAACTGAAGGTGTCTTTTGCTCAAAGATGGACAGTGATAACTGAAGGTGTCTTTTGCTCAAAGATAGACAACTTTTGTGGATACAAAAGCTTTTGCATTGTATGTAACTAAATGAAGTTGGTAAATGCATATCAAACAACTTTAAGTAGTGAAACTTAATAGAATGTTCTGCTTTGGGCTGGCTCAATATGGGTCTGTATTAGGGAGGATTAAAAATGGGGGTAGATACAAGTCTGATATAAATTTGTTATTGTAAATTTTCTATTATATCAATATAAATATATATAGGCAATAACCTTTCGCTTAAATATATATATATATCTTAAAATTATTTTTGCAACTTTAAAATGAGTTTTTTGTGATTTAGACATAAATCTAGAAACCAATCCAACACTATAAGAAATTGATAAGTAGGAGGTATTTTTCCACAGCGTGTCAAATTATGATATTGCTATCAGGATTCAACCGTTTAGTTTCGAGTCAAACTCATTGACCCATGTTTCATGAGTAGTGGTTCAACAAGAACCCATCTCTCATGATATCGAATGGTCCACTTAGCACTCATTGCATCTAGGTGATGCTCACAGAGGTGAAGCACGGTCCGTCCCGAGGTCACCCATCCCAGTACTGCTCCAGCTCAAGCGCGCTTAACCAGGGAGTTTTCTCCAAGGTTAAGCCCGCTTGAGTTGTTACCCCATTTGCAAAACCTTCAGCAAGTGTTGTGCCTTATGAACTATAAGAAATATCAAGTCTAGTAAGAGTTAGATAATTTAAACTTCCTACTAATTGCCTATATAAAGTAGGATCAACAAAAGGAGTTTCCATGTCAACGATTAATTTAGTTCCTAATTCACAAGGAGTAGAACACACTTTGCATAATTCATTTTAAACTTATCTAAGAGATCTTGAGCATATTTATGTTGAGAAATAAAAATACCTTTATATGTTTTCCAAATTTGCATACCCAAAAAATAATGTAATAAGCCTAAATCAGTCATTTGAAATTGTTGATTGAGTTGAGACTTAATATCACTAATCAGATTGTTAGAACTAGAAGTGATAATTAAATCATCAACATATAAAATAATAATCACAATATCATTTTCACTATGCTTAATATATAAATTTGGATCATTTTTACTTCTAATGAAACTTTGAGATAGAAAGAAAGCATTAATTTTAGAATACCATTCTCTAGGAGATTGTTTTAACCATAGATTGATTTCTTCAATTTGCAAACAAGATTTTCATTACCTTCCTTAATGAAACCCAAAGGTTGAGAAATATAATTTTCTTCATGTAAATCACCATTTAAAAATGCACTCTTAACATCCATTTGATGAATAGGCCAATGCATATGAGAAGCTAAAGCAAGAACTAACTTAATAGTTGGCATCTTAGCTACTAGAGCAACTATTTCATTATAATCTAAGCCTTCAACTTGAGAGAAGCCCCTAGCAACTAATCTAGCTTTAAACTTGCTAACTTCATTATTTTCATTAACTTTAGTTTTATACAACCATTTGAATGAAACAAGATTCTTTCCTTGAGGTAAAGGAACTAAATCCCAAGTTTTATTAGCAATTAAAGTATCATATTCTTCTTGCATAGCTTTTTGCCAATAACGTTCATCTTTAGCTTGTTCATAAGTTTGAGGATGATTAGTATTCATAACTTGAGACATCAAAGCATAATTACAATAGTTTTCCTTTCTAGCTTTAGATTGATTCATTCTAGCTAAAATATCCTCACTTTCTTGCATGAAAGTTTTAAACCATTTAGGCTTTCTTTTAGATGTAGGAGTATCATCACTAGAAGAAGAATCACGAGGAGAAATTTCAACATTTTCATCCTCACTGTCACTATGAGTAAGAGATGCATTAGGAGGATTAAGAGAAGATTCAACTTGAGGATTGTCTTCTACAACAATAACTTTATTTTGAGAATATTCAATATCATGCACTTTAGAACAATCATGAACACCATTTTCAGCAATGCATGCATCTCTAGCAACTTTAACTTCGTTAGTAAGAGGATTATAAACTCTATAAGCTTTAGAATGTTCATCATAACCAACAAAAATATGATAAGAAGATTTAGGATCTATTTTTTGCCTCTTTTGTTTAGGTTTGTAAACATAAGAAATTGAGCCAAAAATTCTTAAATGCTTAAGATTGGGCTTCCTACTAGACCAAGCTTCTTTAGGACTTATATCTTTTAAAGCTTTAGTAGGAGTCCTATTGATAATGTAAGTAGCACAAAACATAGCTTCTACCCAAAATTTATAACATATTTTTAGCATGTAACATACATCTAGCCATTTCAACAATAGTTATATGCTTCCTTTCCACTACACCATTTTGTTGAGGTGTATAGGGAATAGTTAGCTCATTCTTAATACCAGATTATTTCAAATAACTATTAAAAGCATTGTTCACATATTCTTTACCATTATCAATTCTAAGAATTTTAAGTTTAAAACCATATTGCCTTTCAACAAATTTATGAAATTTAGAAAATATATCAAGAACTTGATCCTTACTATGAAGAAAATAGATCCAAGTTATTCTTGAAAAATCATAAACAAAAGTAAGTGCATACCTTTATCCTTGGATGGAGTTATTCTCCATGGCTCCCAAAAGGTCAATATGAACTAGGTGCAACTTATGAGTTTCCCTCCATGATTGACCAAGTGGAAGGGCTCCCTATGCATCTTACCACTCATGCATCCTATGCATACAATTTTAGATGGAACAATACTAGGAAATCCATCTACCATATTAAGCCTTTGCATCAAGGAAATATTGTTAGCATTAATATGACCAATTCTTTCATGCCAAACATTAAAATCAATGGTAGATATTAAAGAGCATCTAGATTGAGCAAACTCATAAAATTTGAACAAATTATCATTGTCTAATTTAGCATTAGCAAGGACCTTGTTTTGTTTTGGATCAATAACATAGCACATATCTTTGTAAAATTTTATTTTAGGGTGAAGCCACAATAGTGGTTTACAATTCAAGTGAGGAAGGAAAACTCACAAAAAATGACCCCAAGGCAAAAAATGTGATTTTGGTGGTTCGTACGAACCTACTGGTTCGACCGAACCCCTTTGAATCTTGGCCACAAAAAAAACCAAAAAAAAATGCATGGAAAGGGGTTTGAGCGAACCCTTTTGAAGAGGTTCGCTCGAACCCCCCTTATCCCTCATCTTCCCCCTCATACACAAAAAAAACCTAAATTTTGGCACTTCAGAGCTCGGTTTGAGGATGAAAATGGAGGAATCTTCACAAACCCAACTGGAATCAAGTAGTCCTCGAAACGAGCTATCCAACGAATATAATTTTAATATGTTTTTGTTTTATTATGTATTTATTTTTTAGTTTTATTAAACATAGGTTTTCATCGAAAATGAAGGTCTATGTTACGTACATGTGGAAAAATGAAAATTATCAAAAAAATTTGAAAAATATGAGTGCACCAAATATTGAAGTCCTTGATCCAACAAAAAAAGTGAATTTGATATATACAAAAAAGGTTAGCGTTATCTGGTCGGCTATTGAATTATTGGTTTGACTTGGCGATTAAAAGAAAAAATATTCAATAAAAAACTATCTAACCAAGTGGAAGCACTAGATATGGGAGTTACAAATCTAAATTCAAAAGAATTAGAATTTTATCCTTCGTGGAAAAAAATTTATGCGTTATACGGTGTGCGTCACTTTTTAAAAATGTTGTTTTCTAAAAAAAACAAGTTTTCGTGGGAGATGGAAAAAGAAGTGTAATCTGATTCCAAAAATTTTGAAAAAAATATTTTTAGAATCTACAGACAAAATTTGATGAGACTCTATTTTACATCATCTTCAAATTCCTCACGATTTATCCGCTATAGGTGCTCGAATGTGAAGATTTAGTTAAAAATAAAAATTTCAGTGTCCAGTTTGGCCAAAAATTGTAAACCACTATTGTGGGATCACCCTTTATAATCTTGAAAAATCTTAGCAACTGAAAGCAAGTTAGTCGTTGATTCAGGAACATATAAAGCATCGTGCAATTTACTATTAGGAAAATTCACATCTCCAATTGCTTCTACTTTACAAGTATGATTATTAACAAGTTGAAGAGGAATATTAGATATATCAGGTTGCATAGACTCAAAAGCTTCTTTATGTGAAGTAACATGTTGAGATGGGCTTGAATCAATAACCCATTCAAGAGGTTGAGAAACATTAAAACTACAAGTAAAAGCATGTCTAGATTGATTAACATTGTTATGAAACTTATTATTATTAGGTTTATTTTGTTGTTGATTATTTTGCTTTAGAGGCTTTTTCTCATTTTGCTTCTTAAAATAAGTATTTTGCTAATGACCATCCTTATTACAATAAGTGCAATTAGGTCTCTTAGAAGAGTAAGACTTTCTAGGATCATTGTCATTATTATAATGAGGTTTAGTATTATAATGTTGTTTAGAATGATGCTTAAAATGTTGCTTAGGATTAGACAAAAATGCATGTTCATTAGACTTAAGATTGCCAAACTGAATTAACTTGGCTTCTTCTTGTCTTAATAAATTATGAAAAATATCATAAGTTGATTGAGTAGCTAAAGAAGGAATAGCTAATTGAGCATCAATATTAGTAATAAACTGTTGAAATTGCCTAGGAAGACATTTTTTTAAGAATAAGATGAATTAATCTAAGATCTTCTAATTATACTCCTAAACCTTGCAATTGACTATTTAAAGCATCAAACTTTAATAAAAAATAATCCATAGATTTAAAATCAAAATACCTTAAATCTTTAAGTTGATATTGAAGTTGATTTTTTCTATATTCATTTGAACTATCATAAATATTCTTGAGTTTGCCCCATGCTTCATAGGTAGTTGCACATGTCCCAATGTGAAGATATAGTTCGAATGACATGGAAATACCTATGAGGCCAAGGGCTTCCTCATTTTTGAGCTTCTATTTTTCTTGTTCATCTTGGGATGTAGACGGAACAGATTTCGATTTGGGATCCGTAGCAACATCCAAAAGATGTTTAAAACGAAAAATAAAAGAGATATGAGTTTTCCAAGAATGATAGTTGGAACTAGTTAATTTAATTTTACGAATTAAAGTTGACATGATTGCAATAAAAAAGTCACAACTATATAAAAGAAAATAGCAAACTATTATTGAAAAAATAATAGGGTTAGACTCAAAAAAACAATCCTCGATTTAAATAATAATCTTTTTGATTAATCTCAAAAAAATCTTATTAATAATTAAATAATAATCTCTTTAAATTTTTTTAAGAGATTCTCAATATTAATATCTCTAAATTATTTAATAAATTTAAATCTTAGAAAAAAAAAATTTAAAAGTAAATATATAAGTTATTTATAAAAGAACTATTTTAAAAAAACTTATTAATAAAATTTAAAATATAATATTAAAAGAAAATTAATTTAAATCTATAAAAGCTTTAAAAAAAAAAAAAAACTCTTTAAAGAACTTAAAAAAAAAAGGTATACAAAATTTTTATATTAAAAGCACTTATACTTAAACTTTCATACTACCTAAATAATGAAAGGGAAAAGGTCTTATATCGTCCGAAATGCTCGATATAAAAGAGTCTAAATAAAAAAAATTTAAAACAAGCAGTTTTAAAAAGAAATTGGGCGGGACTTTTTAGGGTTAAAGTTTTATGAAGATTTAAAAAAAAAAAACTATCCAGTGGCTAAAAAAATAGGGTTTTGAGATTAAAGTAAAGCGCAATGATATGAAGAAGGAGAGGCAGGGATTCCACCCAGGTGAAAAGGCAGTGAGCCGATGAAAAGTGGTGGGTGACGGCTTGCGGTAGGAAAGGAGCCCAAACCCTTGAAAGGGTTTTCAAGATTTTTGTAAAGATTATTTGCTTAAATTTTTTTGAACTTAATATTTAGAATTTGATCTTTCTTTATTTATTAGTTATTTAAGAAAAGGTTTAAGATATTTTTTTTATCAATATTAAAAAGAAAATATGACACCCTTAAAAAATGGTTAAGATTTTAAAAAATCAAGGAAATATTTTTATTTATTTTTATTTTTAAATTTCTAAACTAGAATAAGGGTTAAAGTCTTTGATTTTTTTAAAGAAATTAGATTTTTTTATAGATTTATAAAAAAGTACATTAGCCTTTTTCAAAAAGAATTTATGAACTAGGGTTAGAGCCTTAAAAAAATGACTTTTAAAAAAAATGCAAATTATAACATGCAAATAATGGATTTGTTAAAAAAAACTTCAACTATAACCCTTTATTTGAGGGTTTCCAAAAACATGCATGCAAATTATATTGCAAGATTTGAAATTTGAAAAACTTAAAAATATTTAGATAAAAAATCTTGCACAAAGGTTAGAAAAATATTATTAAAGAAGAAGCAAGATTAGACTTTTGGCTCTTCTTCTCCTCTTTGAGAGTGCCTTTAATGGTGTGCTTTTAAAACTTGGTAAACCTTCAACAATGTAGCTCACAAGATTAGTAATAACGAAGCTCTGATACCATGAAAGGAGAAATAAATGAGCAATGTAAAGTACAAACTAATGAGCATTGTTTGAAGGAAAGAAAATACCAAGAAATAGAGAAGTCAAACCAAGCACCACCAAATGCAAATGAGACACAAGAATTTAATAAGGGGAAAAAACAAGAAAAAACCCAATATTATGAATGGGGGCAAAATGCCTAAGAATGATACAAAGAGAGAGAGAGAGAGAGCACTTTAGCCTTAAGCTTGCCTGCTTGAATATGAAGAATGAGAGGAGAGACACCTCAATAAATAGAGGTGAGAAGAGGAGTTAGAATGTAACTCCCAACTCAATGAATGCCACCATTCATTTATGTGTGTTCAATGTGTCAAGAACCTCTTAAGGAGGTGGTTACAAATATTCCTTAATAAAGGAATTAAAAATAAAAAGAGTCACCCTCACACACGTGCAAGAAGACAAAAAGACAAAAAACTTGTAGGGATTCCTTTGGAATATTCCTACAAGTTAATAAATAATTACAATTAAAGAATAACCTTTACCACGTAAAGATTAATCTTCTAACATGTATGAATTGCAATGAATATATGTGCTTAAGCTATGGTTATTAGTATTGTGTAGTTGTTATATGAATTAACACTTTATAGCCAAGGAGCTAGAGGAGGTAGACTGTAGCCCACAACAATTGGGAGGCGTAGCACACAACCAAAGGAGTTTCTAGACAGTAATGTAGGGGAGGTTCCAAAATAAGCTAAGCCCAACAATTACAAAAAAGGAGGCACTTATTGAAGATGATTGTGCATCATTATGGCATTCAACAAAGAAGTTGAAGGAGAAGAATTCTATTACAATTAGGAGTCCAGCGTGACAATTTTAATAGTCCACATTCTAATTCTTGTTGTAGCAAAATCATAGTTCTATTGGGGCTCTTCTTCCTTTTTCAATTATGGTTTAGTTTATCAGACTTTATCACACTCTGTTATGTAGGGAGTGGCAATTTATGATTTCATTTTAGAGTCCTTATTTCAATGAACTCTCTCATGCCTATGAATACAATATCTCAACAAAATCTTAGATTGTGATATTTTGAGTTATGCAATGAATGGTTTTTTTATTATTGTCATGATTGCATTAATCTAAGGAACTAGATTTGGGTTTAATATGTGGAGATAGCCACTTGATCAAGGGCTATTCAAGGTAATTGTTCGCCACTTTATGTTACGTACATTTATTTTTGTTAAAGTAGTTCTATTGGACACTAGGAACACTGAGATGGGGGGTGAATCAGTGTTCCACAATATTTGATTTTCAAATCAGATCTTAAACTATCAACAACAATAATTGAACCACAAATAGCATTCACAATAGATAAACAGAAGGAAACATGCAAACACATTAAGAAAAATGATAACACCAAAAAAATTTATGTGGAAACCCTATTAGGGAAAAACCACAGTAGAGATTAATCCACAAAGTATACTCTGTTAAAAGTATGATAAAAAGGGGAATGCACTTGCATTCAAGCACACTGCCTAGAGCTCACTGCTCAAAAGAGAAGGCTCACTGCCTTACAAAATATATTTGATATTACAACAAAATGTTGAACTGAGAATATAGCATCTACAAATACATAGATTCAATTCCAATGAAGTACACAATTAGATTCTGGATCTTTTATCTAGATCGCTCTTCTACTCTGCTCTACATACAAAAAACCTTTATGTTGTTCAAACAGATCTTCTAATATTACCTCATATAACTATTTTGTACTTATTCACTCTTACACCTTCACTCTTATTGCTCCACACACACTTTTGTATATCTGCTAACAGGAATTTAATTGTATGTCGGCTTTAGAACAAAATATAATATTCTTTCTTATGTCGGCTCAAATCACTAATTATAATTGATGTGTACCCTCACAAGTTGGCTAGACTATAGAAAGGACCCAAACCAAAATTCTAAACATAAGAAATAGTTAAAAACATACTCCTCATACATCCATGACACACCATACGCAACAGGTAGGCCATAATGAAAGAATAAACAATAAATCATTTTGTTGAATCTCTTAACTCGTACTCTGATTAATGCGACACCACAAAACTCACCAATAGGATAGTATACATGTTGAACAAGCTTCCCTGGGGATCCACACCACAAAATAGTGATCCGATGAAGTACTCAGATCAACTTATCAACCGGATACCCAGTTCTTCATACTTTATGCCGATAGATTACACTCTCTTACTTTTCTTTCCGGTAAGAGAAACTTCAACACTATGGACCATATTGCTAACTCCAATTGCCATCAATGACAACACAAGCAACCAAAAACAATCTCTCAAATCCATATTCCAACAATCTCCCCCTTTGGCATTGATGGTAACACTTAGTAAAAAATGACTAAGTGTCAAAACTCAAAAACTCATCAGAACCAAAATTACTGCTCCCCCTTAGGATGTCGAGGCATTTTTCACTGCATTCTCTCCCCCTTTGACATCAATGACAAAGATTCCACTACTTTCGATCCCCTTCAATATTTTACTACAGTTCTCTCCTTCTTTTGTTAGAACAAAATTTTACTGTTCTCTCCCCCTTGGCAAAATAGAGAGTTTGATCAAAATTTGGAAAACTGTTGCACAAATCAAAAGATTATTTTATACTTAACTTTTATTTCTGGAAGGAATTTCTTCCAAGAGTCCACTGCAATCCCAATAGATATAATCAAGTTGTTATTGTCTAATGTCCTATTGATAATCTGGACAAGGGATTTCAGGAATGGTGATGGCATTATCCAGCTTTTCTCCTTTCTTTAGAATTTCAATCATTTGCTCCAACATGCATTCAGTATGATATTTTACTTTCCAGAAAGTGTCCATAAGCATATTTCTGGCAAATTGAACCTTTGTATGCTCAACCTGTAAATCATGAATCTTCTTCTTAACTTCTTTGTCCTTTTCCAAAAGCATATTGTAGTCCTGTCTGATTCTGACAAGCTCATTTTCAATTTCCTCCAACTTGTTCTTGTATTTTCCAACCACATGAGGCCACTTAAGATAGTAATTGAAGATCTTATTGGCTGAGTCAATGCACTGTCTTAGCACATTCATTTTCTTCTTCAGTTTAGCAAGAGATATTTTAAACTGCATCTCTAGCTAGGAAATTATTTCCTCCTCTTTTCTGTCCAAAGGCACAGAGGCCATAGCCTCCTTGACACACTCAATTAACTCTTCTAGAAATACATTCTACATATTCTCCAATTCAATGTTGTTATTAACAAAGTATCTTCCTAGAGTGTCCTCAATGAGGTCCTACTCATAAGATGGTCCATTCAACCATATATCACTTATCTTTTACATTCCATCTTCATCCTGAATAATCTGCAATATTTTTGCTTTAAACAGAGCACCTTCTTCATCACTATCTTCTGTTATTATCACTTCTGGTTCACTTGGTTTTGGTTCATCCTTGAGTGTATATTCCTCAGAGTCTTCATCCACTATATTCACAACCATCTATTTTTTTCCTTTTCCCTCAACTTTTGTTGACTTGGGTGTCGGAGAAGTGACACCAGCCAAATCTCTTCCTATCTTCTGCTTTTTCTTTGCCTTACTAGAGGATGATCCAACTTTAGTTATTTTTACCAAAAGGGGAATATCACTTATGCCAAACTTTTCTAGCATCTTTCTAAAGAATTTTTCATAAACTTGTTCACCATTTTCAAAAGATTTGAAATGTTTAAAAACTTGCTTGCAAACCAGAATATTTACCTCCCATACCACATTATCATTCAAAGGCAAGCAATTCAAGAAATACATCAAAATGCATATAGCTAGGGTACCAAACCTGAAAGAGTAGTTTATATCCTTCGTCAATTGTACATTCTCCAACAATTGATCCTTCATCAAACCACATAAGCCAAAGTCTTCATCTTCTATTATCATTTTGTGAGCAATATACAATGCACCTACCAAGGTTGATCCGTCTTTGTTTCTGAAGAAGATTTTATATTAAATTCCATGTGTAATGTACCTCATTAGCAGATATTTAATCATTGTGATCAACAGAGCCCTCTGGTCTCCCGTTATTCTAGTTAGGGCTTTGACCTCAACATTTTGAATCAATTTCTTTTTCAGAACATCACCAACATTGCACAAACCTGTTATATTTCTAATTACATCCTTATAAATTTGATAGGGTTTATCCAGGGTAAGGATATCACCATCCAATCTGCTCAAGATAAACCGAACTACCTCTGCATTGATGAAATGAGGGAATTCATTCCAGATGTCCAAAATTTTATGTTTTGCTTCTCCAAGCTTCTTCAATTCGATGATAGACAATGAATTTCTTACATCCCTAACCTTTCGACTACAATATTCATCCATAGTTACTATACCTTGAATCTACTTCATTTTTCATACCGAATAGGGTTCTACCGATCACCAAATAGATATGAAATTGATGAGCAACAGAGATACCTAGAGAATTCGTTGCTAAATTGACTTTTCACTCCAGATTTTTTTTGAAAAGGTTCTCCAACTGTTCTCGTTCAATGCACAGTGACAAATTAGGGTTCCAAATTCCCTTTTATAACTTCATATACTTAACTTCCTGCCGCATTAAATGTGTTGCCCTAGAAGTTCTGGATACTTTGCAAACTCAGACAACAAGCGAAGAATCTGACTGCAGACCTTTAACATTTCATCCAACTCAACAAATGATTGTTGATACATTTAACAATGAATAACACAATGGCTGACGACATCCAGTGATTCAGAGCCAACTATACACAAGCAGACAAAGTATTTTCATGAGAAACTCCCCCTAGGCCACTAGCCTACAATCAATTCTCAGAAGAATTATCAGAGGGAGCTTCTGGTACAGCCTTTTTTCCTTCATCAGATTCAATTTTCTTTACCCATGTTTTATTTATCTAATCTCTTATCTCTTCCACAAATTATTTCTCCTTTCCTTTATTGTCTTTTTGTGAATTTCTTCCTTAATAAACTGGACCTTTTTTATTCATGTTTTTGTTTCTACAAAATCTTGCAATGTGCCCAAGTTTGTTACAATTGTAGCATACCGGATTTTTCTGTCTATACCATCCATTCCACTAATTTCCTCCTTATATGCATTGATTAGCAATATGTCAAAATCTTCCATAGGTATAGCATTTAATGTTACTTGCACTAACAGACATAATTTTGCATTCTAATGACTTATGGCCAAACTTCTTGCATTTAAAACATTGACCAAAAAATGATGGACTACCAGAATTTATCTTACTTCTACACTGAGAAGCCATATGTCCAAATTTATTACAAACAAAGCAATATCCATTAATTTTTTGAGCATTGGGTTGCCTTACCGGATATCTTCTGCCTTTGTTCTTCTTTGCAGGGTCCTTCTATTTAGATCCAAAGCTCTCGCCCTTCTCATAGCCAAGACCTCGCTTATCATTTTTATCCTTTTGACCTTTAGTTATCTCATCAAGCCTAGCAAAACTTATCCTGAATTTCTCCTTGAATTCATTTGCAGTGGCAAGCTCATTTCCAAGAATAACTACATGTCTATCAAGCCCGTGTTCATTGTTTTTGGATTGTTGTAGTTCAATCTCTAGCTGAATGAATCCACTATTAATTTTGCTGCATTCTTCATATTTTTCTTTCAAGGACTAGGCCAGATTCTCCTCATTCTTCTTTCTTTCTTCAATCTCTTTGGTCAACTTCATTGCCACAAATTCTATTTCAAGCTTTAGAGCAGCATTGTCCTTGGAAATATTTTCACATTTTTCTATTATTTCTCTTAGGGTTTGATTCAAATGGACATCATCCGGACCTCTGCTATCTTTTTGCTTCAACTAATCACATAGTTCCTTCCTTTTTCCCCTTAACTCATTTATCTTATCCTTTAGTGATTGAATGAATTTTTTTGCAGCCTCAAGATTCGCTTTTCGTTCCATGACCTCTACTTTAGACTGATCAAAATCATCAAGTGCCACCATAAGTTGAATATTACCAACATCCATTGTAGTTCAAGATCCACCTCAAACTATTAAACTCCAGAAGAGGAACCTTGCTCTAATACCAATTGTTGGACACTAGGAACACTGAGAGGGGGGATGAATTAGTGTTCCACAATATTTGATTTTCAAATCAGATCTTAAACTATCAACAACAATAATTGAACCACAAATAGCATTCACAACAGATAAACAGAAGGAAACATGCAAACACATTAAGAAACAGCATAACACCATAAATTTTTACATGGAAACCCTGTTAGGGGAAAAATAATGGTGGAGATTAATCCATAAAATATACTCTGTTAAAAGTATGATAAAAAGGGGAATGCACTTGCATTCAGGCACACTGCCTAGAGCTCGCTGCTCAAAAGAGAAGGCTCACTGCCTTACAAAATATATTTGATATTGCAACAAAATGTTGAACTGAGAATACAGCATCTACAAATGCCTAGATTCAGTTCCAATGAAGCACACAATCAAATTCTGAATCTTTTATCCAGATCGCTCTTCTGCTCTGCTCTACTCTGCTCTGCATACAAAAAACCTTTCTATTTTTCAAACAAATCTTCTGATATTACCTCATATAATTGTTTTGTACTTATTCGCTCTTACACCTTCACTCTTCTTGATCCACACACACTTTTGTCATTCTCAAAAGAATTTTTTGATCTCCTTTATAAATCTACTAACATGAATTTAATTGTATGTCGGCTTTAGAACAAAATATAATATTCTTTCTTATGTTGGCTCAAATCACTAATTATAATTGATGTGTACCCTCACAAGTCGGCTAGACTATGGAAGGGACCCAAACCAAAATTCCAAACATAAGAAATAGTTAAACACATACTCCTCATACATCTATGACACACCATACGCAACAGGTCGGCCATAATGAAAGTGTGATCAGGTGAAAATATCATTTCATAAATGAGCAGCAAACAAAGGAGTGCAAGAAACCAACTAAACACCTAACACCTCAAGATAGGGAAAAAAATGTTGAACTTAACAAAATAGATAGAAAGATAATACCTTGTTAAGTCATCCTTTGGTTGGCCCTTCGATTGTTGACGTGATGTATACTCCTCTTGATGGAAAAAGATGCAAAAATGTTATGTAATATGGATGGGAAATGGATGAAAATGCTATGATGAATGCAAGGAATGCAAGTTTTTAGCTAAGTATGGCTCAAATGAAAATTTTGCAAGAGTTTGGTTAGCACAATGATCAACCCCCTAAATGAGAGAAAAGAGGGGGTATTTATAGGGGTTTTTGAATTCTCTAGAGAATTAAATGGTTGAGATTTAACCAACAAGGCCAAGATGAAGGGCTTTGGTGAGTTGAAAACTCACAAGCCCTCACATCTTGACATGTGGAATGTGAAGTGGCTTAGAAATGGTGATGTATAAATGAGGTGGAAGAAGGGTACATGATGTGGAGGAAGAACAAATACTTCCAAGTACGTTGGGGGATGAGAAGATTTCCTCAAAAAGGAACTTCTTGTTTCGAAGTGGGAATGAAAGTGACTTTTGAGGAATTTTAGAATTTCTCAAAAATCTCCATGGGAAAAGGGAAAGTAATTGGGAAAATAAATGTGAACTAAAAATTCACATGCTTGGAAGAATCTAATGGACAAGACAAGGTTCCAAAAAGGGAAGCACTTGTCCACATGCGACTTGATGTGACAAGTCAAAAGATTCTAGAAGATGCATAGGAAAAAGGGAAGAGTCTACATGTGACTTGATGTGAGAAGTCAAAGATCACATGGGGAAGAGTCCACATGTGACTTGATGTGACAAATCAAAGATCACATGGGGAAGAGAAAAAATAATTTAATATTCCTTGGAAGGATAAAAGGAATTAAAAATTTCTTGAGAGGTTGATTAGGCTAGTTAATGAAGGATTAGAAGAAGGTTAGGTGGCTAATAGAGATTATGGGCCAACTTGCAAAAGTTGAAGGATGTGACACATCCTAATCAAGGATTAGACATGTGCACATTCCTAATGATGGAATTAGGAGGTTGATGAAGATTAAGGAAGGGATGTGATATGTGAGGAATTAAATAAATGTCATATTTATTTAATTCATGTGATGAAAGGGGTAAGGTATTTAATTATTAACTGAATACCTTAGGAGTTTAGATGATTTAAGGGTATTAATTAAATAAGAACAATATTACTTAATTAATGCTAATGAGAGGGTATTTAGATGAAGAGGAAAATTTTGGACAAATATAAGTGTCCAAATTTAGGTGTCTACATTTTGCCCCTCTTTGAGATGGTGTTATGAAGTAGCATCATTTCAAAGAAGATTAAAACATAGAACCCGAAAGAAGATGGTTAGATATGAAAAGATGCCCCAGTCATTCAAAGGAGTGACTAGGAGGGAAAGATGATGGGGGTGAAGATGAAGGTCAGGGATTGAGGATGCCCCCTCGAGAGGACATGTGGGTTCAAGAGAACACGGGTGTGCTCTCGAAATGGATGATGTGAAGCAAGAAGAGATGAGGAAGATGATGCAAAGGGATGGATGAGAGAGGACGATAAGCGATATGAGATGGATGAAGCACAAATGGATGTTAGGAAAAATATGATGTTGCCCCAGTCAAGCTACAAGCCACAATGGGTTGATGATGGATAGAGTGTTGTCAACAAGGGAATGATATATCTAGAAACAATATGAGGATAGGGAAAGATACATCCCGATGATGATGATGAAAGTGTTGTTGATGAGGAAATGATACATCCCAAAACAACACCAATTGGATCGAGGCTTGTAGCAAGGCTAGGAACAAGACCAAGGATATGAGCAAAGGATTTGTGCTAGATTGAATGGATGATGATAAGAGATTGGCGGGACAGAGGAGGGAGGTTGATGAAGGATTATGGATTGGTGGGGTTAGAAGAAAAATGGGTAGTCGGCGAAAGTTAGATGTCGCCAAAGGGGTGAGTAGAATTATCTAGTAGTTTAAATGGGCAGATGGGAGGGGGAAAACATGCCCCAAAAGAGGGTGACTTCATCAGAGAATCCAGTCTAGCCCCCCACAGACAAGCGTTCTTTCCCTCCAAACGGCAGGTCTGCCCGCCTACAAATAGAGAGAACGAGTGCTTGGAATAGATGAACGAGAAGTCAGAACGAGCAAACGATTGATTAGAATGGTAAACGAAAGCTCAAAATGATAGAAGAAGGTTCAAAATGGACAAATGTTTACTTAGAACAAGTAAAGGAACAATCGAAAAGGGTGAAAGAAAGCTCGAAATGATAGAAGAAGGTTCGAAATGGATAAATGTTTACTTAGAACGAGTAAATGAATGATTACTCGGAACGAGTAAACGAATGATCGAAACAATTAAATGAGAGCTCAGAACGATAGAAGAAGGTTTGAAATGGATGAACGTTTACTCAAAATGGGTAAATGGATGTTCGATGGCAAAGATTGACCTTGAGGATGAGGGGACAAATGCTTAGAACAAATGAACGGTCACCCAGAACGTGAAAACGATCAATTGAAATGAAGGAACAACACCCAGAACGACCAAATGGAGGACGGGAAAAGTTGTTTGAAGGTTAGGGCCACACTTGGAGGTCAATTCCACCCCTACTAGGGTAGGTACACCCCTGGAACTAAAAATGGACAAAAAAAATCTAATCAAAACTGAAAATGGATAGAAAATAGTTGTTTGTGATAGGTGAATGGGCACACGAACCGAGGAAATGAACGCTCGAATTGAGGGGATGAATGTTTGGGATGAGGGATGGATTCTTAGAATGGGTGTACAAATGTTCAGGATGAGGAAATGAGTGATCGAAATGTGGAAACAGGTGTTCAGAATGACAAAACAGGTGTTGGAAATGATGAAACGGGTACAAAAAAGAACTACACAAAGGTCAGGTCCACCCCTACAAGAGGTCAGGTTCACCCCTAGAGGTCAGGTCCGCCCTTGGACAAGTCTGACTTGGTTTTTTTTTTTCAAAAAAAGACTAAGGCAAAGGACCAAATGCACAACAAACAACAATCAGAGGATAAGGCTGACTTGACTGGATAGAAAATTACTAGTTTCACACAAAGAAAATAGTTCAAGCAGTACAATCCTAAGACTAGTAGAATGGGGTATGGCCAACAAAGTCTCCTATTCTAGGATGAACATGGTTGCTAAGGAGTCCTCGATATACACCTGGTACATGAGGCCCAAACCGTGAACACCAACTCGTCACAAGCATGAATCGGGAACCTTAGCGAGATACTAAAGGCTCGGATCAACTCTTCACGTCATCCTGATGCTTCGCTCATTATGACACAGTTGGATTGGGGTACAACTTTGGATCTCCCCCATTTATATACCCTGTCGGTACATGTGGTTGGGATCATCCCTTGGGGTGATGAAATCCCCAAGTAGGTCCCCTAATAAAAAGAAAAATGGGTGACTCAAAAGACTTGGTAAGCTAGGATTTCTCGTCACCCAGGATCACCAAATGGAACAAGGGGATTGGATACGTCAATAGCTTACCAACAAGCACAACACACAAGGTAAATTGACATCCCTAGTTAAGCTATGTGCCTAAATTAGCGAAAAACAATAAGCATAAATTGATAAATGAATAGCCCTACAAGGAAACTTGTTAGTAGTTTCTCTTCTTGTTTTTCGCCAAACACTGATTAGATGCTTGCATAGACACAAACAACACACATTAGGGGGTCAAAAACACTCAAAATAGCCAAAAAAGTGCTTAAAACTCAATTTTTACCTTTTGGAAAAAGTTGTTTTGGTCGAGTCTGCCCCTAGAGGTTAGGTCCACCCCTGGAAAAGGTCGAGTCCTCCCCTGGAAAAAGTCGAGTTTGCCCCTCAAGGTTGGGTCTGCCCCTCTGTGGAAAAACTAAAAAATTATTCTATTTCTGGACTCTAGAGGGCAGGTTTGCCCCTAGGTTTGGTCGGGTCCACCTCTGGTGGGTGGGTCCACCCCTCTACTCAGTCAGGTCCGCCCCTAGAGGGTGGGTCCAGCCCTAGATGGTCGGGTCTACCTCTCTACTAGGGAAAGTTCGCCTCTCTGCAACTTGCACTTGCAAAAAGTAAAAAAATAGAGAACATAAAAGATACAAACCCGTCTATGGGTCCCATTGGGCATGCCAGAAATGTGATCAGGTGAAAATATCATTTTAGAAATGAGCAACAAACAAGGGAGTGCAAGAAACAAAGATTAACACCTTACACCTCAAGATAGGGAAAAATGTTTAACTTAACAAAATAAATGGAAAGTTTTACCTTGTCAAGTTGTCCTTTGGTTGGCCCTTGATTCGTGATGTTGTGAATGCTCCTTCGATGGAAAATGAGAGTGAGGATGCAAGATGGTTACAAAAATGGATGATAATAGATGCAAGTGCAAGATATGAAAATATGGCTAAGTGTGGCTTCAAATGATAAAATTGCAAGAGTTTGGCTATGGCATGCAAAAGTCCTTAAATGAAATAAAAGAGGGGGTATTTATAGAGGAAGTTGAATTCTCTAGTTGATATTAAACCAACAAAGCCAAGATGAAGGTCTTTTGTGAGTTGAAAACTCACAAGCCCTCACATCTTGACATGTGGAATGTGAGATGACCTAGAAATGGTGGTGTAAATGAGGTGGAAGAAGGGTACATGATGTGGAAGAAGGACAAGTACTTTGCAAGTACCTTAGGGGATGAGAAGATTTCCTCAAAAAGGAACTTCTTGTTTTTAAGTGAGAATGACAGTGACTTTTGAGGAATTTTAGAATTCCTCAAAAATCTCCATGGGAAAAGGGAAAGTAGTTGGAGAAATAATTTGAATTAAAAATTCACATACTTGCAAGAATCTCATGAACAAGACAAGGTTCCAAAAAGGGAAGCACTTGTCCACATGTGACTTGATGTGACAAGTCAAAAGATTCTAGAAGATGCATAGGAAAACCTAGGAAGATTCTACATGTGACTTGATGTGAGAAGTCAAAGATCACATGGGGAATAGTCCACATATGACTTGATGTGACAAGTCAAAGATCATATGGGGAAGAGAAAAAAGAATTTAATATTCCTTGGAAGGATAAAAGAAATTATAAATTTCTTGAGAGATTGATTAGGCTAGTTAATGAAGGATTAGAAGAGGGTTAGGTGGCTAATAGAGATTATGGGCCAACTTGCAAAAGTTGGAGGATGTGACATATCCTAATCAAAGATTAGGCATGTGCACATTCTTAATGATTGAATTAGGAGGTTGATGAAGATTAAGGAAGGGATGTGATATGTGAGGAATTAAATAAATGTCATATTTATTTAATTCATGTGATGAAAGGGGTAAGGTATTTAATTATTAACTGAATACCTTAAGAGTTTAGATGATTTGAGGGTATTAATTAAATAATAACAATATTACTTAATTAATGCTAATGAGAGGGTATTTAGACGAAGAGGGAAAATTTGGACAAATATAAGTGTCCAAATTTAGGTGTCTACAGAAAGAATAAATAATAAATCATTCTATTGAATCTCTTAACTCGTACTCTGACTAATGTGACACCACAAAAATCACCAGTAGGATAGTATACATGTTGAACAAGCTTCCCTTGGGATCCACACCACAAAATAGTGATCTAGTGAAGTACTCATATCAACTTATCAACCGGATACCTAGTTCTTCATACTTTCTACCGGTAGATTATAGTCTCTTACTTTTCTTGCCGGTAGGAGCAACTTTGACACTGCGGACCATACTGTTGACTCTAGTTGCCATCAATGACAACACAAGTAGCCAAAAAAATCTCTCAAAGCCATATTCCAACAAGTTCATGAATGTATGTTGTTTTAATTCGATTCCTTATGTTATGAATGAATCCATGAACAAATCTTGGTTTACATTCATGTTTTAGTTTTCTTTAGTTGTTTGTACTCCAGGGTGTAGGTTTAATTAACAATACTAGTTAATTTTAGGATTCACTTCTTGACAGTGAACTAGTCACAGTCTTACACTATAGGTACCCGTAGAAATAGTGTCAACATTACTTCTTTTACTGTTATGCATTTTTTTGATTTCTCAACAAGTGTAAACACCTATGCTAGGATGATTTAGGTAGTTTTGAGTCTTTGGAGGCACATACAATGCCAGCATCATCACAAGCCTATGTTAGTCCTGGTTGATAATTTAATGAAGGTGTTTTCAAGGGTTTAGTGGACTGCTTATTTAGGTTTTCCTCTAAATTGTGTGTCTGACATCAAGTCTACTAAACATTAGTAGGGACTCTACATTTTTGGAGCACTTTTTTGGGTAATATTTTAGCATTAAGTTATTATTTCATAAATATAACTATTTTATAGTCTCTTATTCCAAGTCCCTTTATGAAATATTATCCACAACAAGAAAAAAATGTTAAGGCTACATATCAAGACCTAGAAGTCAAAGTCTTGGGATAATTAGACTTCATTTTGGAATTTAATTCTCTTTCAAGAGAGGTAAAGTCCACTATGAATTTATTTCAATTGATCATGACCAACACCCATGTTTTTTTTTTGCTCAGTAAATTGCTACTAAGGGGCAGTGCCCATCACTTTTGACTAGAGCTATGAACCAGCAAGGCCACATTCAGGGGACCTCATCCCCGCCATTCATATTCCTACACATGCCTGCATTCCTGCCAAGCTCCCTACAGGCTCCAGTTTCATTCCTCCATCTATTGTGCTTGCCTACATTCCCGCCAAGCTCCCTACATGACCCGATGCCATTCCTCCTGTCTACTTCGCCTGCCTGCATTCCAGCCAAGCTCCCTATAAGACCCAATGCTGAACCTCTATCTGAATACCCCTGCTAGCTCCACCTCACCATCGATCCCTCCATCTCCCAAACCTCGCAGTAGCACACGCCATCCACCACTTTCCCACTCCTCTATGTGTCGATCACTACCACCCTTACACATGATTTCCTCCTTCATATGTGCATCGTCAAACGTTCCCTTGATTCTTTGGCCAACGATAGTTCGTCCCAACTTCCACTGGTGGGATTTGAACTCAAGACAGCAAGGAAGTTGCTGCTTGCAACTTGTCATTGCACCACAGGGTCATCTCGACCAACACCCATGTTAATAGATTGGAAATAGAAAGAGGGCCAAGTTGGAGCTATATAATGAACTTTCAATTTATTAATTTGAGATATGTTAGATCTTTGAGAATTTTAAAAATTATAAAAAAAAAGAAAAGAATTTAAATAGATAATAAATGGTATGAAAATTATAATATTCTCATTTTGAAGAAAATATTTCAAGTAGATATTCCTATTTTTTAAGAAATATTAAATGATTAGTTATATCCTTAGAATTTATTTCATTTTACCTAACTTGGAAAGGGAAAGGTACATGTTATTGAAAAAAATGAAGAAATTAATTGTTTAATTTTTTTAACAAGGTTGGATTTGGATTTGAAAGTAGTGAACCCTTTCTTGCAAGTATACAAACTTGATGTTTGTCTAGAAAAAGAAGAAATTCTAAACAAATAAGACACAACACATGATCTAGAAGATTGAACAATTGGACCAACTCATGACCAGAATGATGAAGTTCAACTACAAACACCTTACTTTATTTTTTCTGGATAAAGTTTTAGAAATGAACTAAATAATGGTAATGAATGATATATTTCTTATTTTTAGTCATTAAAAGGAAAGAAATTAAAATATGATGAATCTACATATTGAATCATTGCAATGAGAAGAGGTTAGATTATAAAATAGATAAAGAAAATGAACAAATTAATGATATGAATCAAGGGGGAAATGTTTGTTAACTAATTGATTTAAGGTCTAATTTTAATCATGAAATTATTGAAATTCCTTTTTTTGGTATGTTGATATGACTAATAATGAAAGAAAGTGTGAACAAATGTTGGATAAGTTCAATTTTATAAAAAAACAAGAAGTCAACTTGGTCATTAAAGGAAATTCATGAACAAATAACAAAGGAAGTTAGTTGTCGGGTCTGTGTTGTGTTGGGTTTTTGTTGTTAGTGTGTAGTGTCTGTGTCCTATTTTTGTTGCTTTTAGTTTAATTTTTATGATGTTTTGATGAACTTGGTTCCTTTTTGGTCCTACAGGATTTTTGTGTAAAGGGTATAGCACCCTGTAAATGCTGCTTATATTATAAAAAACAAAGGAAGTCATTGAAAAAAAATAAAATATTTTTTTTCTAAATTTTCTAAATTAAATGATCAATTTTAGGATTGTTGCAACCAAATGTAAATAGATTTGTACCTCACTTTGGGACACTTTGACAATTGATAAAATAGAGTAAATCAATTGAAGATCACAAAATGAAGGTAGAATAAATTAGTGGTTGGAATCAAAATACACAAGTGAAAAAAGATTAAAAAGTCTTTATTACTAACATACATGATTAGGGCATAACCTAGAATTTAAAATTGGGAAGTTTTCCAATTCCATTAAATAATGTTTTTCCCTTACAATTTACTAAATTAAATAGCACAAATTCATCTATATCATATTTAGATAATAAAATTTATCATGTTACTAATCTAGATATGCAAGAAAGTAATGAAGGCATTAGGATTTTTCTTAATTAAATAGCACAAATTCATGTATATCATATTTAGATAATAAAATTTATCATGTTACTAATCTAGATATGCAAGAAAGTAATGAAGGAATCAAGATTTTTCTTGAGGAAAAATCCAATTACCATACACAACGATCATCCTAAGGGTAAGCCAACAAAATTAGAGCCTAAAGAAGATCTAGTCAATGATGCGATTGTAGTGAACACATTAGATGATTAATTGAAAATTAATTATGTGAAGCCACTCAAGAAAACAAATGTTGATTTACCTAATATATAACAACATTACTCAAAAAAGGAGAAATTCCTTACCTTATAAGTTAAAAGTGTTGAATATGATTTTTGCAATGGATTACTAACATATGGATTTAATAATTATTTTCATGTACTTGATGCAAGAGGAATGATACATCATGAATTGTGACCTCCTAAAAATGAAGAGGTATCAGATAATGAACCAACTAATAGTGAACAAGCACTTCTAGTTGAGAAAATTAGAAGTTAGTTTGTATCTCTCCTTTTCACATTAAATCAAAATACTAATGAATTTGATTATAGATTCAGGAAAGAAAACATGTATGTGGATTAATCATAAATGAAATGAACTATGTTATTTATTAAACCCTTCATGCTTATTGCATTGAATACAAATGTAGTGTAATTGAAATATACTTTTATGAGTATAGGGGTAAATTTGCAAAACTTGTAACTATAATGTATACCTCGATACTCTTACACATACTAGAAAATTATGTGAATATAAAATTTGATCCTTGTGGTCATAAACTCTATCTATCCAAACCTATACATAATTATCCTTAACCAATTTTTAAAAAAAGCACATGGCTTATTCCTCACACACTTCCACCAATTTTGGAGCACATGGTCTATTCCTCACACACTTCCATCATTTTTGTAGCACATGGTCTTTTCTTCACACACTTGAGTCTTCCATCTAGATGGAATGTTGCCCATTGGTCAAGAGATTCTTCCATCCAAATGGCATGTTGTCTTTTGTCAAGGGGACAACATCTTGATTCTCTCCATCTCCACCATCCATTCTTCTTGTTCGAATCTGGACCATTGATCATTGCCACCTCACCAAATGCTTGGAAAAGGCTATAAATACAACCCTTGGGCATTGCATTTAGGATCCACATTTTGAATAGAATTATTATGCAGGTTTATCGTTGGAGCTTTGGAGCATTTTGGAGTCTTATAGTTACATCTAGCTTCATGTTTTTCTTTGCATTTACATCTTAGTTTTAAATCTTGCTTCATAGTTGCATTTTATGTCTCATCTTGCATTATAGTTGCATTTTAGATTAGTTCATTTTTAGTTTGCATTTGATCATATGTAGAATCATATATAAATCATTCTAGTTCAATATCATAGTATCCACCTCCACTTGTTCATTTATCACACTCTCGATTATCATTTCCATCACAAATTTTTATATAGGAAATGCATTAGTTTGCATATTAAATATCAAATCTTGTTTCCTAAGTTGTCATTTTAACAACCATTGTGCACATAGAAATATGAGGGCCAAATGGTTTAATAAATCCTTAGGAATAGAGGACAATGAGATTCTCAAAATATTTGTTGAAATTACTAAATAGAGTAGTTTACTTACTTGTAAATCTTTGATATAAATCGTTTCATTAAGGTTTGTGTTGATACTAACTTTACACATTTCCCACATGCACAAAATGGCACTCACCATGGGGCCTTGCTCCGTTTATTTTTAACATGCTGGAAAATTTATGTTCACAGGTTCGAATGTGAGACTTCTGACTCTTCTTGCGCTTGTTTTGGCACCTCTTGCACCTGTTTTGGCACCTCTTGCAACCATTTTGGTGCTTCTTGCACCCGTTTTGGCACCTCTTGCACTCGTTTTGGCGCCTTCTACACCCATTTTGGTGCCTTTTGCACCTGTTTTGGCACCTTTTGTCTTTGTTTTGGCACCTTTTGTATCTATTTTGGTGCCTTTTGTCTCTATTTTGGTGCCTTTTGCACTTTCTGTGGCACCTTTTGTCTCTGTTTTGGCGCCTTTTGTAGTTTCCCTATTTTTCACTAAATTCGAAGGCTAATAATTTGTGTTGTTGTTTTGCAAGTTTCCCAGATTCATTGTCAAAGACTCAAACATAAACTACTAAAATATTGCAGGGGCTGGAAGTGATTTACTTGTTTCCTTTTGGTTAAGTTAGGAACATAGCTTAATTAAAAGGTTAATGAACTCCATGTCTTTTGTGATTGATGAATGGTAGGAATGTGCTCTCC
The DNA here is from genome assembly GCA_007258455.2 of Sequoia sempervirens. Lineage (NCBI taxonomy): Eukaryota > Viridiplantae > Streptophyta > Pinopsida > Cupressales > Cupressaceae > Sequoia > Sequoia sempervirens. The sequence goes on along the minus strand of VDFB02271358.1, from coordinate 769,245,608 downwards.
CCTTAGCTGGGTGACCAAAAATCAAGACCCATTCTTGTTTATCTGTGAGTGTGAGTGGAGTATATGGCTTGTGTTCTCTCTTTATTCATGCAGAATAAAGATTGATCAAACTACGGGTATACTTGCTTGCTTTTGTTTATCTTAGAGGGCCTGCCTTGTGGGAAAAAGTAATCACCCAAGGGAACGAACCAACTAGTAACATGCTAAAGCCAAGCGACTTCTAGCTAGTATATAAGTGTGGATACTGGAACAAAGGCTAGTATCACGAGGAAAGTTCCAACGAGAAGGCAACAATGGTCTCTCATCGCATGGATTATCCCCCACAAACGAAATTCCCATACTAAAACCCTTGTTATAGTTTGGACAAAAACCTTTATCTATTCTTTGGTGCAACAATGGTCATTGCGAAGGCATCCACATTCTCACAATTTTTAGTAGAGATGAGAAATATGCCATGGGAGATTCATGGGTATTGGTGCTTAGCCATCGAGAAGTGAGTGTCATGGAGGGGAGCCAGTGGGGCCAAGCATCTAATCATCTGCTAATAATAAGTGTGGTTGGTGTAAGACCCGTGTGGAATCCAAAAGAATACAGTCTTTCACAACCTTAGGAGTGTACATTGCTTGATGTGTCTTTATCAAATTTTTTTCAAAACAAATTTCAAACAAAACATCACATCAAAAGTGAAAACCCTGATTCAGAATTACATTCATTGAAACAACCAAGTCTCCAACTGGAAAATTAGAAAAAAAAACCAAACAAACTTTCAAGAAATGGTGTTATTCTCTTAGTGTGTAGACCTTCTGGCGCATATTGGCTGCCTTCTAACGCTTTTTGCACCTGTTCTGATGCCTTCTACACTTTCTTTGGTGCCTTTTATCTTTGTTTTGGCACCTTTTTCCCATTATGTGGCACCTCTTGTCTCTATTTTGGCACCTTTTGCAGAACACAAAATAGTGACCTAGGTTCATCTCCTGCCTGACAATCAGTCTCATCTCAGGAATCCTCATCAGTGTTCAATCAATCCTTGGGTAAAACAAAGTCTAAACATGTGTGTTACCAAATGATTTCATGAAAGATTAAAATTCAAAAACCAAAGTCCAAACCTCTTAGTCCAAAAGAACATAAAAAATGTTTATCAACACTTTACGACTTTAGAGAGAGGTTGACCTTCAATTTATACAAAAGAGCTTGCAAGAACAATCCTAAATTATACATCTTTTACTACTGTCAAAATCTAAGACTTTTCCAAAGATTTGAGTATCTCGTTTCACAAGTTTGAACCAAAATTTTAGAATTTCCTCAAGACCAAAATCATTCCTTAGATATCTTAGAAGTCTAAACTTGTTAAAACTGACCTCTACAAGTGGAATTCTCCAAACTAAACTGAGATCTAAACATATCAAAGTGCCTAAATCATCAAAATCTATCATATATTTGATTGTTAAGCCTAGTTTCATCATTGGGATTTGTCATCCTTTCATCACAAAAAAAATTATATACAATCAAATCAAACTTAGTCCTATCAATAGAATTTTTCATTCTATTCGACTTAGTGTTAATTCTTGGAACTATTCCAAACAAAGATCAAAGTTTAGACAAAGTATAACACTTGCATGCACATTCAAACGAGGTTACAAAAGAGGAGACTCAAAGAAAAAGAACTCAAAACTCAAAACATCAAAACTCAAAACATCATGGCTGAAATAGATGAGGATCAATTGAATGCTTTAGCTCATGAAATGAAAAACCTTCAACAACAAATTTTGGATATGCAAAGGGAAAAAACCACATAGAGATATTTGTTTCCAGAAATTTTTTCGTATTCCTCTTATAGAAATTTGGACATGACACCTTCTCCACCAATAACTACATCATCCAAGTTCAATTTCTTTGAATTTTTGTAAAAATTCAATAAGCCCAAATCTAACTCCTCAAACACAAATGATATTGAGAAATCTTATCATTTCATGCATCTCTCTTCATCTCTCATAAGTCAAAATAAATCTCAGGATTCTTTCACCCAAGTTAACAATTCCATCCAACCACCTTATTTTATCATATCTTCTGCATCTAATGGTTCATGTCAATCTCTCAGCCCAAACCATGCTATCATAGACTCCCTCACACCTCAATATCAAAGCATTCTTTCCACTTCGTCTGATGATACCAAAATTCCACAAATTCTTCCAATCTTTGACCAAGACTGAATCTCTCAAGAATTCTATGATGATCTCCTCCTTTCACTTTTCATCCACCATGATTCCTTTCCATCTCAAGAGAAAAGTATCCTTCTGAGTTCTTCTTCCATCACATCTAATGAATTCATACCATCTCATGATTCCATTGCATCCCAGGAGCATGATAATTCTTCCATCCTATCTAATGATGTCCTATCACCAGATGTTCAAGATATGCTTCCATTCGAGGATATCCCTTCATTTCATGAGGATGTTCATCCTTCTCAAGATCAATATATTCCTTTCACACCACTACATGATGATTCCACACCTAATAAAGAGCAAGCTACTCCATCTCTTACACCTCATGATCCTTTTCCAAGTCAAGATCAAAACACCCCATCATCCCCATGTCAAGATCCTATCACACCTATACAAACTATCCATGAACCCCACACCTACAAATTGGGATCCTCCACCTTTATCCGATCCGGTTTACTTCCAACACCTATCCTTTCATCCATATCATATCCTCCCCAAAATGGACTTGCATCTTGTTTCACAAAAAATACATATCCCATTGGTAAACAAATGTGCCAAAAGTATGAACTACAAAGGCAAAGGATTAGGCCTTCATGAACAAGGTATCCTAGAACCCCTTTTTGCTCAAGAAAACCCATATTACCATGGCCTTGGTTATACACCTAAGTGTCCTAGTTCATCAAACCTACCATCTATCCTAGGTCCTCATCCTAATCCACCAAACCTTCCATCTATCTTAGGTCCTCATCCTATTTCATCAAACCTTCCATCTATCCTAGGTCCATATCCTATTCCTCAAGAACAACAAAGGAACACATCCTTGATTCCCTTTCAAAATTCTACCTACACTCACTCATCCATAATACCTCCATACCATTCATCTCAATCCACCCCTCCCATTGCTCTTGGAAGCAATTTGGGTGCCAAATTTCAAAAGGTTCCATATCAAAATCCACATGTGTCAAAGGATCAACATGTCTCCTTGAAGAGGCATGCAAAAATAAAAGAAAATTTGATCCAAAATCAAAAGAAAAATAAAAAAGGCCACAAAGGCCCATCAAAGCAAAAAGGAAATTTTCAAAGACCACAAAGGTCCATAAATCAAAAGAAAATTTCAAAAGGCCACAAAATCCCATCATAGCAAAAAGAAAAATTTCCAAGGCCAAAAAGGCCCATAAATCAAAAAAGAAAAATCCCAAAGGCCACAAAGGCCCATAAAGCAAATATCAAAGTCAACAATCATGTGGATTCCTAAAATTCTCATAGAAGCAATAAAATCTAAATTGGCATCCAAATTCGCTAATCCAAAAGCTTCCTCCAATCCTCCATCTAAAAACCTCTCACCTTTTAAATCCATTTTTCCTCCATCACTCCACCACCCTTCAAGGTGTGTGCCAATGTTGAGCTTCTCATCCTTTCCATCTATCCATCAGCAAGTCTTCCCACCTCCTATCCATTACCCAACATTCATCCCCCATTATTATCCTTTAATCCAAACCTTTGGATAAGTCCTTGGCTTTTCCATAATACCTTTAATATGCCAACATTTATGAGAAAAATTCCCATTTACCATGGTTTACTAAAGGGATATTTGGTCGTGAAACTTGATGCTTAAGTCCTTCCTCCACCTCCCTATCATACATATCCTATTTTCCATATTCCTCTTGCACTCTACACTTGGGGGGCAAGTTTCATCCATCTTACCATTCCTTACATTTCCACCTTTGATCTTGACAAGGTTAAGGATTTCCTTGAACATCATATATCTTATCCTATACACTCTATCCATTTCTTCCATACTATATCCTTCACCTTATCCATATCCCATCATTCTTTCTAAATACATCCTTTCTTCATGCCCTTGGTCTTTATGAGGAATAGGGGAAAATACTTGGTCTTTGTGTCCATATCTTACCTAGTTGATCTTGATCATCCCATTCATTATCTTTATCCTCACTTTCTTCCATTCCATATCTCCTAGCTTATCAAAATACATGTCATCATGTCCCTTTGCAACCTTGAATCTTATCATGCAAATCATATTTGAGCCTAGATGTAAAACATTATCCAATCATCATATCTTGTGTCAATCAATCATCAATCTTATTGTACTTAGACGAAATCAGTGATCCTAAGTACTTATCATCATCATGCCTTATAGAATCAATCATTCTTGGAATCTTAATCAATCAACCATTATCATCTTTTGACAAGAGATACATTGCTTGTGTGACATGTTTTGCAATGAATCTTTCATTTTGATCTATCATTTATCCATGGTTGCATTACCTCTTTTGTGGGGCATCTTGTTTCTTCAACCGGTCATATCATATCATTTCATCGGAAAAAGTCTTGGAAAAAATACCAAAAACATCAAAAAATGTCCTAAAAAAGGGTTGCCTTGATGAAAACCTGGCAAAAAAGCGTCTTGGAAACAACAACAAAAAAGAAAAAAAATGTAAAAATCCAAAAAAAAAATCAAAAAATGGATTGAAAATAGTAAAAAAGAATTTAAAAAATCGTCCTCTAGTGAAAAAAACTTCGGTGGTGCTTTGGGCAAGTATCTTGGTGAAAACCTAGAAAATAGGCGCCTTATGTAAAATAAGCACTCTCCATCCATCTTAGGCTATGTGACTTGCTCTGCATCATTCCTCCATCATTCTTCCATATCTAGGTTTGTCATGCATCCATGTTTGCATCATAGCTTGATCCAGTGTTTGTATCATGATCTCCCCTAGTACTACTCAGCCCATTCTACAAATCAGTTTGTCCTATTGCATTGCACTGAGGGCATGTCCTCCATTAGATCGGATTCGTGTACATTCTTGAGGTCATAAAATCAAAAATCCAAAAACATTCATAAAATCAAAAATCCAAAAACATTCATAAAATTGAAAATCCAAAAACATTCATAAAATTGAAAATCCTAAAACATTCAAAACATATCAAAAACCAAAAACAAGTCAAAAAGCCAAAAAGACAAAAAGACAAAAACATAGCCATCTTATCGAACTACATCGTCTCTAAGCTTTGAACACAGGAAAGGTTGATCTTTGATCATCCCCTGAGACATTTAGGTCAGTCTTCTAGGAGTCTATCATAATAAAGTGGCATTTTCATGTTTGTGTCTTCATCTTGTAAAAATTGGTCGGGTCGTCAATCAAACTACGTGGTCTCTGTATGTACAACATAGGCAAGGATAATCTGTTGATCAACCCCCGAGGCCCCTAGGATAGGTCTTTAGGTTAAGTTTTGGTCATCACGGTTGTGTCTCACCCTGGATTGGGGGAAAAATCCTAGACTCACTGGGGGCAAATAAACTTTGGGCTTAAACCAACAAACAAACAATAGTAGTACAACACAACCCAAAACAATGATCATAGTGCAACTCAACATTGAACATCAATCACACAAACAGAAACACATCGAACACCCAAATCAAAACAACCAAATTAAATCAAAAGCGAACTTCAAATGGATGATGTTCTTTCTGAATCATGTGTTTATCACGTTAAACACAAATGTTCAATTGTCATACTTTGATTTTTGTTATCATATCTCTGGAGCCCCTCGATGATGTATCAAACTAGAGGAGCCAAGGAGTATGATTTTTCTTTGTTTGTTGTCTGTGAGTTGATCATTATTACTATGCAAATTGTTGCAAGACATGTGTTACAAAGTATCACTGGTGACATTCTGAATTTGCATAGGAAAATAGTTAACTCTTGTCTATTTATGCAAGCGATACTCATGTCATCTCGGTTTAATTATACTTAGATGCTTGTGTTAACTTTCACTATCAAACATCATGGAAGTAGTACTCAAGTCATCTTGGTCTAAATATACCATTGATGCTTGTATTCACTTTCAACATTTTAAAGGCCTAATGATGATAAAAAGCATGACAAATTGGTTGTTACGAATGACAAATTTTGCATACGAGATCTACATGGTTAGAGTATATTGCATCCATGTTAGTTTGCATTTGTATTTATGGGATTTCCAAAGCTACAACAATGATGTTATCTCTTGCATTAAGGGATTGAGTATACTTGACATTGCCAAAAACACATCATTTTCATATAATTACACACCACTTGCATTATCATCAATTAGACAACATTCTCATTTAGTTGCATATCAGTTGCATCATCATTTTCATACATTGGAAAACATTATCACATCATTCATCCATCCATGCATGACATCATTATATTTGCATCAGAAAACACAAAAAGAAGTGCATTCCATCTCACTTGCATAATCATAATCATCCCATTCACTATCAATGGATTAAGAAATTGGTCCTTAAAGAAGATTGAAAGACATATCCAACAGAGTAAGAACAAAAAGCATCTCTATTTTAATAGGGGCATAACTGAACTTGACGCATCTATAATTGAACTGGATGCATCACTAAAATCATTTATTCCTTTAAAAATGGATCTTGGATTCAAGATTAAAGGACATTCCAACAAAGTAAGATTTCCAAGAAGAAAAAGTTGTTGAAAAGCATGATTGATTAACAAGGATATAATGCCATTGTTATGAACATCTAAAAATAGTAGTGAAGATGAATTTTTAATTACTCAAATCCAAGACTGATAAAGGACTAACTGGATATAAATACCACATGTCATTTGCATAATCACATTCATCTCACATAGCATAAAACATCATCCATAAAAGCAGATTAACTCATCAACCATGCATTATCATATCATCATTACATACATCCCACAAATAAATCATCACATAAGCATCATCATTGCATTATCATCATAATCATCATGATCATCATCGCATATAAACATCACATAAACATCAACAGAAATATGCATCATCATGTGATCATTTCATACATCATTTACTCATCCATTGCATCATTTATTTGCATTAGAAAAGAACAAAAACATAAAATGCATCACATTTCATTGGCATAATAGGATCCATCACATGTATCATATAGGCATCATTCATAAAAATATCCTAGAATCATAACACATTAGTTGCATTATCATTTGCATCCATAACATATCATATCATCATCATATAGAACATCACATTGCATCATAACAGAGAAATAAAAATGCATCCATCAATAATTTTACATAATCATCAATAGACATTAACTGCATCCACCACATTGCATATCATCATCATAGCATATAAATTAAATGCATCATAGACATCTATCATCATATCAAAACATAGATCATTATCATCGATGCATATCATATAACCTCAAAAAAAATCATAATGTCAAAGTGTACAAAGATATCCAAAAGTATGATGAGATACATCAATATCAAAAATGGCACTATATCGTAAAGTCTAAACACAAGAAGTACATCATCAATGTCACAACAGTGTATACATCATGTCCAAAGTACATCAAAATATGCTATGCCAAGCTCCCCCCAAACGGTGTTGGCCTCACAGAACTAGTACCTCCTCCACCTAATGGACCTACACCAGGATCTCTCCTAGCTCCAAACAATGGTTGTGTAACACCCATGCTAACAGTTCGAGACTGGGATCTACCAGATCGAGACGGTACAAAGCTCTCTCACCACTCGGGAGGAACCAACTCATGATATTTGCCCTTGTAAAATTGTGCCTCCTGAGTAGTATATCAAATCTCTCTAAGGAACTTCGTTGTACCCACAGTCGTTGTAGCCTGCTATAATCTCTCGATAATGGCCTCGACCTACTCTGCCTAACATCTCAAGGCATCCCTCTCTGTAGTAAGCATGACAACCTGTGCCTGTACCTATTGTACCTGTTTCTTGTTTTCTCCTCTCTCAGCCATCAATATCTGAACAGGTGCCCAAGCCTACGCTAACTCACCTTGAAGTGTCTAAAACTATGCCCGAGCCTGCACTAACTCACCCTAAAAATTTTGATTTGTGCTTGTAATGCCTCTATTTGTGCCTATTGTTGATGAGAGGGGACTCCAATCCGAATCCTAGGAATCACTGACTGAGGTATGGTAATACTCCTCCTATGTCTAGGAACTACAAAATATAGAAAGGGACTGCCAATTGCACCTGATATCCCTACACCAGAACCACCACCACCATCATTGTCACCACCCTCACCACCACCCTCGCCATCCCCTCCATCCTCGATATCACTCTCCTCCTCCTTTCCATCCCCCCTCTATCTCGGTACCTTGTCATCATCATCAACTGGTGAAACTGGCGCATCAGGACTAGATAACCTCAAAAAATGATGTGTAGAAATACTCAAAATAATCCTATGCCATCCCTGCATCTACCACTTTTGGAGCATAGTCCCACACACATGGCGCCAATGTATAATACTCGGTACAAGCAGCATCATAAGATAAGCAAGGGCCCCACTCTATTGCATCATGTCATCATCGTGTATAATGGGCAACCCCCTGGGGCATCGCCTGAACTCATCCAAACTGACGACAAACCCGTAGATACAAATATCTCTCAAGTACAGAATGTGTCTGTCCAATCAAGTATCGCGATAGTAGCATGTATGGTATCTCCACTTGATCCTCTGGCCACACCTCATAATACAAGTAAGGGCACCATGTCACGGTCTCCAGATCATCTAGGACACGTCTCCAATAAGCTAATTTTCCTAGCTTATGCTAGACAAACATACCACTATAGCTGAACACATAGGGTCTACCTGCTAGTCGTTGTCTATCTCCCAATGGCTGAGTGATTGCTATATGCTCCCATGCCCATGTCTACAATTTAGTGTAATTATGGAAGAGAGGATCGTCGCCCCACAATACACAACTTGGTGCAAATCATGATACAAATGGGCTAACATACACAAACCCCATGCATATCTGGTCCCCTCTAATGCCATACACTCCAATACTCGACCCCAGCCCACCAAAAATCCCTTTGACCTACGATCAGGACAAAGGAATCCGCCAACAAACCCGAAAAGAACACATGGTAGAGGATCGTATCTCCCAACCATCTCTTGCTAGGGGACCCAACGACCTGAAACATGATCATCTCAAAAAATATTACACAAGGCATCAGTCCCACCCTGCTCTACTTTGTCATACACAACTATCTCACCCATCATTGGAATCCGCAAGATATGATACACATCCTCGAGAGTAATTGTCATCTCCCCAGTAGCCAGATGAAATTTTTTGTGGTCATTATGCCACCTCTCCACTAAAGCATTCAACAAACCCCTGTTAATCCTATATTGGGGTATATCTAACAATGATGTCAAACCACAACGTGCGATAATATCTAAATCAGCCTGAGTCAATTGATGAACCACATCCCATTTCTTTGGGAAATGCTCCCGAGACTAGAGCACATCAAAGTCCTCCTAATCATATTATGGAAAACAAATTAGCATTACATCAATCAATCTATCAAATTTAGCCCTAACACAATGTTCAATCATGTTCATCAATCAATCAAATCATGTTCAATCAAGAGCATCAATCAATCAAATCATGTTCAATCAAGATCATCAGTCAATCAAATTAGGTTCAAATGGGACCATCAAATCAATCAATCAGGATAATCATCAGTCCTACTATCAATCCTCACCTATCATGAGGTTGATACATTATCAATCCTACTATCGATCCTCACCTATCATGAGGTCAATACATTATCAATCCTACTATCGATCCTCACCTATCATGAGGTCAATACATTATCAATCCTACTATCGATCCTTACCTATCATGAGGTCAATACATTATCAATCCTACTATCAATCCTCACCTATCATGAGGTCTATACATTGTCAATCCTATTATCGATCCTCACCTATCATGATGTCGATACATCATCAATCCTACCATTGATCCTCATCTATCATGAGGTCAATACATCATCATCAATCCTATCATTTGACTCTCACCTATCATGAGATCAAATCATCAACTATCTTATCAAACATCAATCAAACAATGAACATCACACAATCAGACTAAAATCAATCAAAAGCATCACTGAACAGAAAAATGCAACGACTAACATGATTCATGAACATTATACAAGCCTCAACGAACATCAACAATGCAACATTTGACATAACTAGGAGGAATTTAATCAATCAAACATCGTCGAACAGGCAAAACAACAGGACAAATCATCATGAATCATTCAAGGGAAAATCCTGCCGACACCCCCAAAATAGTAAAAGGCACCATTTGGGACCCCAAAAGCACCACAACATGAGAAAAAGGCACCACATAATCAACAAGAGGCACCAAAACTCTCAGAAACACCTAAAAATGATTCCAAAGCAGCAAAAATACCCCCCAAATGTGCAAAAATAACTTCAAATGGGCTACAACACCTATCTACCACATTCAAAACACTAATAAAAGGTGGGAAAATGACTAAAACGAGGTTTCTCGTAATGTGTACTGTAGGTCCAGCTGCAACAAGGTGACCATGGTAGCAAAGGCACTTGAAACGATGCTTGTGATAGGGGATCCCCATCTTCCTCTAGCTCTCCAATCTTCAAATTCTCCAAAATCACAATGTGCAAATGAATTCACTTTTCCCACTTTTTGCCTTTTTAAAGGTTAATGGAGGGAATTATGGTGGGATTTATTTCCTTTTTACCAAGGATGGGCTTTAACTAATCAAAACTATTAAAGGAGTGAGCTTATAATCAAATTTCGAGAGATAAACCATTTTTGATATCAAAGTATCATTCATTTAACGTTGGATCATCATCACATCACTGCAACATCATCACACAATTCATCAAAATTCAAATCGAAAATCTCTATCAACTAAATAAACACATGACTTCAAAGAAAAATATACACCATCACACATTTAATTAGTTAAATACTAGCTATTTAATTAATATTTGACTACGATATAAATAAATTCAATTTATTTATATTGTTCACCCTTCTTGAATTCTCCAAATCTAAAATCATATTCTTCTAAATTAATTAAATAAACAACATTTTTGTCGTTTGTGAATGTGTAAAGTTAAATATCAACACAAACCTTAATGAAATGATTTATATCAAAGATTTGCAGTAAGTAAACTACTCTATTTAGCAATTTCAACAAATCTTTTGAGAACGTCTCATTGTCCTCTATTCCTAAGGATTTATTAAACCATTTGGCCCTCATATTTCTATGTGCACAATGGTTGTTAAAATGACAACTTAGGAAATGAGATTTGATATTTAATATGCAAACTAATGCATTTCCTATATGAAAATATGTGATGAAATGATAATGGAGAGTGTGATAAATGAACAAGTGGAGGTGGATACTATGGTATTGAACTAGAATGATCTATATATGATTCTACATATGCTCAAATGCAAACTAAAAATGAACTAATCTAAAATGCAACTATGATGCAAGATGAGACATAAAATGCAACTATGAAGCAAGATTTAAAGCTAAGATGTAAATGCAAAGAAAAACATGAAGCTAGATGTAACTATAAGACTCCAAAATGCTCCAAAGCTCCAAGATAAACCTGCATAATAACTCTATTCAAAATGTGGATGCTAAATACAATGCCCAAGGGTTGTATTTATAGCCTTTTCCAAGCATTGGTGAGGTGGCAATGATCAACGGTCCAGATTCGAACAAGAAGAATGGATGGTGGAGATGGAGAGAATCAAGATGTTGTCCCCCCATGAAAATTATTTTATTTCTTATATACATGGCTACATGTGGTTGTTTTTTGTAGTTTGGTTACTAATGCTAGCTACATGTGGTGGGCCCCATGAATTTTTTTTTTTTATTGTATACATCCTAAAAATATAGAAGCCTTATACATCATGCACTTTAATAGCTCTTAAGTAGTTGGGATTGTTTTTTTTAGTTGTGCATTAAGTAAAAAAAAAAAAAAATCCACATTCACCACCACCATGATTCGTAATCCAATAGCAAGCTTCATTTCTTGCAAGTTGAAAATAAAATATTAAAAGACTTGTTGAACATCTAGAATACTTCAAGAGGGGGGTGAATCAGTATTATTTTAAACCACTTAAGCATTAAAACATTCAATCATATTTACAGTAATGAATGAAAGCATGAAAACAACCAACAACATCACATGAACACATGAACACCATATTTTAAGTGGAAAACCCAAAATGGGAAAAACCATGATGAGGATTAGCTCACAATATATTATAACCGGTTATAGTATATTACAAAAGTGCTCACTGCAAGTGGAATCACTATCCAAGTGGACTCACTACCCACTGATAGAAGAAAAGATAGAAGATATTGGTGACACACAATCAAATTTGAATTGTTACAATTGCATATAACATATGCATAAATTACAATTTTGTTGAAGCTCAAAATACAAACTTTGCACACTTCATATTGATCTACACTAACATTATGCTTCGCTTTATATTCACCTTATACTTGCACAATTTCCATCAACTATACATCACATCACACCTCTATCTTCAAAACACCAAAAAATATCTTACATATATATCCACTTCATTCACAAATACTTAAAACCTCAATTAGGCCAGCCTAATTAGATGTATCATACTAATTATACCTTGTTGGCTCAACATACACTTGTACATACTTCATGCCAAGATTCAACACTCATAAAAAATCAAAATAGGTCGACATGGACCTATAATAGCTCCCACATAATAGATCAATACATATTCAAACTCTACAACACACAAAACTTATTAGGTTGGCATCAATAATGACCTAATATCAACATTTACCAAATATACAACCACATTTAGACATGCAGACCTCCAAATTCTATGCCATTTGGAACACACACTATATTGACACCTTTCAACATTTCCACATAACCACAAAGCCAGATTCCAATTTGTGGAGAAGTGTAGATTCACCAAAACATGCATAACGAACTAGAACCTCTGCTAATCCAAGACCAAACTTCTATCATTCATAACTTCAACACTAGGATCCAAAAAAATATGAAAATTTGGATTTAGGTTCCCCTATCAACCAAAAAAATTATATCAAAGGTGCAAAGCAAGATCTTACCAGATGTCATGTATACCATAATTACTTGTATTGACACTTAGTCAATTTCCATATCAACTTCCTTCACCAGATCAAACCTTCTTGCAAGATTGCACTTGATAATAATCCCCAAACATGCTTGAGCTATACAAACCGATCTACACAAGGTTCTTCATACTAGAATACAATGTTGGTCCATCAATGACAACACTGAACTACATAACCATACAACTTGTGCTCATCCCACATGCTCATGTTGCCAACAAATGCATCAATGACAAAATCATTTTTTCTTCCAACAACACTATCAAAAAGTAAAACAAAAGAAAAGAATGAAAAAAAAAATGAATTCAACTCATTGGTTGAATCAGATAACTCTATTAGGGTTATGGAAACTTGGATGGTAGTGCAACATTATCTTGAAGGGAATCTAGAGACAACCTTATCAAGGTGATGGATACTTGACTAATAGTGAGGAAATGTCTAAGTAGTTCATGAGGATAGATCAACCTAAGTAGCTTAATGCTCAGTTTGTGTAACTAAGGTTCAAATTTCTTCAAGAAATGGAATCAACCACATGCACACACTTTGGTTTTCCTAGATAACTAGGTTGTTATGTATAATATTTTTTCTTTCTTTCTTTTTGGGGTTTTGCCTTCATGTTGCCAGTTTTTTGCTGAATTATGAATTCTAATATTTTGGTTTTCCTGTACTTCAATCAGTCTTTGGAGTATTTCTCTTGTTGATTCAACTATTTTTTTGTATCTCAAAACACACCCTTTTTTTTGGTCCCAAGTGTCAACAATGATTCAACAAGCTGGATAACGACCAATTTTCATTATTTAATTTCACTCTCTAGATAGAACATTCAAAATAACCCCATGTCTCTTTTGGAATTTCAAAAGGAGTTAAAATAAGAGAAATTACCTTGCAGAATTTATCCCTCGAAGTGAACCTAACATTACTTTATAAAACATCTAGTTCACTTTAATTTTCCTATAGGAGTAAAATAATGTGGAAACATTCAATATTGATCCTTTGTAGAAACTTGATATCCATCTAAACCTCACTTAAAACCAAAAACAAAAGTCATCACTTAAACTGTGTAATTATTAATGACTTGTTAATGTCATCCCCACTTGTTTATGTCATAATGACAATGATCTCTTCCTTGTGATGACATCATGCTAGAATCATGTTGACATCACCTCCTTTTTGCCATGTAGAATTGAACATTATAGCTTCATCAAAAGTCTAGTTCACTTGGAATTTCTCGCATGCATTTTTTCAAGCACAATAAAACATTTTTCAAAAACTAACCCCTTAGTCAACCAAACAATTAATCTTTGAGAGTTTCAATTCACTTATAGATTCCCAAAAATAATAATGAAGACTTTTAATATCTTATAGAACTATAGAATTAAATTGAACATTTTAAAATTTAATCTTTGATTATACTTCCACATGAAATTCACCTGTCATTCTCCCACCAATGAGATTGATTTATCACCTAATTTCTAGTTGTAATAAATTCAATCTATTTTTTCCATTGATCCCAAATTGCAAAGACATATATTGAGGATTAAATCACCATTTGAGTCTAGTTAATATTCTTGTCAACCTAGCAATTGAGCTGAAACATCCAAGCTAGTCAATGTCTTGCCATTGTTGCAAATAAAATGTAAAGAGCTTGTCATTGCTACAATAGAAAACATAATGAGTTTTCCATCACTACAAAAAAAATCTAAGAAAAATTGAGAGAATAAATTGATCATGTGATCATAAGAATTTGGCCAAAAGAGGTTTGTGAGTAAAAGATAACCCCTACATATCTTACAAAAATTCTACAATTCCTAGTGTCATTTCGAGAAAAGTTGAATTTAGATTTATTTCATGCTTCTCAATGAAGGAACATTGATAAATATAATCAAGAAAAAAATTCTACATGTAAACCCTAGGTTTTATCTTTATCTAATTTTGTTAAGTTCAAATTTAATAACCTTAACTAGGTAAAATGATAGGGTTAATTTTTGGTATTTAGTACTACATATGAAACTAGTAAAAAAAAACCCTAATCTAGTTGGAGATAGGTGCAACAACATCATGCCTTGAAATTAATACTTCCTATTTAATTAACATGAATTTCACTAGGTATGAATTTCACTTTTGAAAACAAAAGATTGTAATCCTACATAAGTTTGATTCTCATTTAAACCTTGCCCAGTATTATACACAAAGTTGCACTTACAACTCAAATTCTCGTAATTTTTTTTATAATTTTTTTTGTGTCAAATGATCTTCATTATTTTTATTAATATAAGTGCATTTATAACACAAAATTGTTGCAAAGAGTAATATATTGATTTTAATCTAGTATGCAAGCATTAATGACTTCTACACAAAAATATGAAGTATGAATTTAAAGTTGTTACCCCAACATCATAAATCATGCTAGGATGGGGAATATTCCAAACACCAGTTTTGGACAAATCAACATAGTATAGTTTTTATAACTAATGTTAAGTGTTGATGCTACTAGAAGAGTTAGAAAGATAGTGAAAATAGATTGGATAAATCTATTGGATTCCATACTTCTCTGCAATGTCCAAAAATAATTATAGAGTGTACCAAAAACTATAATCCTAAATGAAGGATGGTAATAATTGAAGGAAAAAAATTAGTAAACCTAACCATTGATGACATGAGAGGTACTTTAAATATTTA
The DNA here is from genome assembly GCA_007258455.2 of Sequoia sempervirens. Classification (NCBI taxonomy): domain Eukaryota; kingdom Viridiplantae; phylum Streptophyta; class Pinopsida; order Cupressales; family Cupressaceae; genus Sequoia; species Sequoia sempervirens. Next base: position 769,229,671 of record VDFB02271358.1, on the reverse strand, counting down.
TTTATATAGGAAGGTAGGTTTGATAGATAAGAGTGAAGCTAAAAAACATTACATAAAGCTATGGATAATTGTGAAAGAAACCTAAGTGAAAGGTGGATGGAACATACAAAGAAGAATATAACTAAATTACCAAGGACTCTATAGAGAATTGATTTCAAATAGGAAATTAGTGATATAATTTATCTACTTAGTAGAGTCATAAGATTTTCCATTGTCACAATATTTGATCCTTGGATGTATCTCTACATAATTTCCATTTTGAATGAAGAAGACATGCTACGTTCATCTCAAATTATTATTGCATAAACAATTGACAACCCTTGAAGATACTATATAAGTTTTTATACAACTTCTTATATGGTTTATTAATTAGCAAGGAAACTTGCATTTCCTAGCTTAGAAAGAAGAGAAATATTGGGACTACAACTAGGACAAGTGCTAGTATATGAATATTATCTACAACTAGAATTAAAAAAAATAAATGAAAAATACAGAAGATTTAATTAGGCCTTCTCCATGTGGTTGGTGAAAACAATGGAAGGAGATAAATCAATGGTTTTATTATTTGAAGCCACTTTATAAGTGGATAAACATGGTAACTATTTTATACATTTCCTAAAGCTTTCATATATCAAGGTGAAAGGGTCTTTTAATGCACCATACAAATTGCCTAGATGTCCTACAAAAAATTATTTTATTATAACTAACAAGGAAACTGGCCAAAATGCATAAGATGTTAGAGTCCAAGAATATAAATATGGTTCAATTTCCTATCATCATTAGAAGATATACTTGTGCTATACTAGTTCACTCAAAAGCATCAACTGTATATTTTTAGTTACGTAACCTCCAACTCTATGAGAAAAAAACCAATTTTTTTTTTAGGAGGATCAAGAAATGGGTGTCTCCCATATTGAGGCATATTCCTCACCTATAATTTTTAAGGGAAGATTGAAAAGATTAAAAAGAGGTTAATAAAATAAGTTACTATAGGTTAACCTTAGAGAAAATAAAAGAAAATGAACACACATGATGAATCAGTATTGAAAATTTATTATGAAATGGAAAGAGTCTTTTCCAATCCAATTCTTGAACCTAACTAGTCAAAACTAGAGGTATCGTTGATAAAAGATATTACTCAAATCATTCTTGATAATAGTAATAATGGGTTGAGTGAACACATAAGGTTATTGAGGTTATGGGGAATTTCATTGACTTACAATAAATATGTATTTGTTAGAGGATAGATAAAGAAGTTGAAGAAAGTGAATTTACTATAGTGAAGAAGACAAGGGTACATGAAGCCTCTATCTTGAGAACTTAAGAAGGACCAAGTGTACATTCTAATCAATCAACAACTCCAATAGAAGTTATCCCTATCACTTTAGAGGTTAATATTGCAACTTCCTACACAACTAATAGTCATAACATCACAAATTGTTTCACCATCAATAGTGTCACTAGCTCTAATTGTATATCCAATCATGTATAATCAAAATAAATTGGTTGCAATTACACTTGATTCTTCTCTTATAAGGAATATACAATTTATATCATCATCATCCTTATTTAATACCATTGGAATTGGAAAAGAAATTAAAGAAATATATTCAACATGAAATCAACAATCAAAAATTAACTATTTATGTGGGAAAGGAGCAAGTTGACCCAAGTGAAGAGGAAGATGATGATGATTTAATATATAAATAAACATCCATGTCCAAGACACTAAGGATGGTAGAAGAATTAGAAAAAAGAAATGATACTATTCTTTTAACTCAACTCGTTGAAAAATAAAGAATTAGAGACAATGAAAGAAGCTCAAATAAATACATATTCATCAGCTTCTAAGAAAAATAATATAGAAAATATCTAGTTATCCAAGGTCATTCTAGATAAGAAAAATAAAATATTGAAGCACAACATGAGAAAGAAATAATACTAGAGATAAGTACAAATGTGTCTTTATAGGGCTAGATGAAGGGACCTCTAAGGAAAGGACACAAGGTGATGAATTTGGAGAATATGGGACAACCAATGTAGAACAATTTAACAATGCAAACTAGACAACAAGCCCTACACATTTAGAGTCTTGAAAATAATAAGATTTTCAAGAAATCGAAGATATACCTTCCACTCCTACATGGTTAGAAACCAAAGTGCAAAGAAGGAAAACTCAAGTGTTGTTCCTATTGACTTAAAAATTATATTGCATTAGATGGATATTTATAAAAATGAAAGAAAAGTAATATTTCTATAAGAAATCCAATTGATGCCTCTAGGTCAAGAATAACACAAATTTCTTCTCCTATAGTTGATAAAAATGATGAGGATCTTAGACCAAGAGATTACAAAGTCTCAACCATAAATTTAGGATATTTCATAATAACATAAGAGATTTTTGAATTATAGTTCAATGTAGCTACCACAATAGCAAGATTACAAGAGGACAAGTGGAATAAACAAGAGCTAGAAAGATAGATTGTTAAATTGTAAGGGTATATTAAATAAATCACTACTCCATTGCAAACTACAAAGGGTGCCATTTCCACCCTAGTATCAATCTCTCAAGAGGAATCTTCCCCACTTGATAAAATGAAGAGAAAATCCCAAGTCATAAAGGAATGAATAAGGAAGTTAGCTCATAAAGGAGAGGAAATCATTATTCATTCAATAGTCTTGGGAAACTATAATTAGTTTGCAAAATAAAATTCAATTGAGAAATGCAAGGGAAGGTAAGAAAAAAAGGACATAGAGAAAAAAAGGACATAGAGCTTCCACATTTATTGACCATAAAAAGAATGGATGATCAAAATACAATTAAAGAGAATATCTTATCATCAAAAAATCCCAAAGGTAAGACAATGGATAGAATTTATGAAATTGGAAGAAAAAATAATCAAAATATGCCTTGATAAAATGATTGAATTAAGAATTCAAGTAGGATACCTTAAATTTGAGGAAATTGTGTTAAATGAGAAAATAACAAATATGAGTTTCCATCCAAATAAAGTTGAATATGCGGAGACAAATCAAAGAGCATTTAGAAGGGATGCCAATAATAGCACAAGTTAGAAGGTTGAAGACTTTAATGAAAATATTTTGGATAAAGTGATGGAAATTAGAACAGTAATCAAAGAATATGAAAATAATTTGTTTGTATCATAAATATTGGTTATAGGAAGGTTTCATCTTCTTACTAGATACATCATTTAAGATTTTTTTTTTTTAGAAAAAAGACTGTAAAGAAGATATTTGTAAAACCTTAATTTCTTACAAATATTATTGATGAAGAGAAGTAGAAAGACAGATAAATTGTTCATTGAATTCGATAATAAATAAGACAAATATACTCTATAGATTCTTACTATGCTACTACACTCTAGGGGGAACATGCTTAAAAAATATCCTAAGAATATGTTGAGATGATAGAATATGCTATTGGAAAGAATATTCTCCTATATCAAATTAAGGCTATTCATTTTGTTCAAATCTAAACCACTCATCTATAACTAATTTTTTGTGTCGCCTTTATAAAAAGGGACATCAATTGACAATTTTTTTAGATATACATTCATATTTTCTTGGATTGGATGTGAAAGGTTTTGGAATCTATATGGTGCAAATTAGTTATAAAACTCTTCTAGTAGATAACTTGAAAGTTAAGAACTCTAAACTTTGGAATCAAGTTTGGCATCCTAAATACTGGCCTAAGGTGAATGCTTTCATGTGGCTTGCAACTCTTGATAAGTTTCTTTATTATTTGAATCTTCAAAAGTGTGGGATTGTTGTTCTGAATAAATATATCCTATGCCTTCAAGATGAAGAATCTAGAAGACATCTTCTCTTAGATTATTGTTTTACCACTTTCCTTTATTGATTATGATGTGATTTGGTGTGTATTTCATGGAAAATTATGAGTCTATCTAGGACTTTCTCGTCAATCAGTTGTGTCATTCTTTAAAGCTACAACCCCTTAAATTTTTTGCATCATATTGGTCCTAATTTAATTTGTTGAAATATTTGGTGGGAACGTATTCAATGGATTTTCAATGATACTACTAGGCATGTTTTTTTAGTTTTGGGGCAGAGTAATGACTAATGTAAAATAAACCTGTCAAGTTCAAGTTCAAGATTATCAAACAAGTTTTTGGTGAAATTTTAGTTTTGATGAGATTTGGTATTTTAGTGGCTTCTCCTCCCATTTCTTTCAATAGTCCTCATGATTTTGAAATTACTAAATGGGTCCATCCTCTTCCAGTCTTGGTTAAAATTAATGTTGATGGAGCTTCAATAGACAATCCTGGAAATATTAGTATGGGAGGCGTTGGTCATGACCATAATGGCAGGGTTGATTTTTGGTTTGTTGATAGTCTTGGTGTCGTTTCTAATAACTTGGTTGAGGCCATGACCATTTTCCAAGCTCTTTTAGAAGCTAAACTATAACATCTTTCTCATATTATCCAGGGATCTGACTCTAAAATTTTAGTTGATCACTTTAAGAATAATTCTTCCTCTCATTTCTAGCAGTGGCAGTTGAATGAATGTAAGAAAGACATCAACATACTCCTTCAAGGATTCAATGATGTTGAGTGGAGCCATACTAGAAGGGATGGAAATCATGTTGCTAATTTTTTGGCTAAATTAACTTCAAATTGGAACAATATCAAGCTCGAATATAGAAATAAGCAAGATTGCCTATAGGGGATTTAAATAGAGCCTTTAGTGATTTTGTGAATATTGACTACACTACCTCTCTGGATTCTTGATTTCTACTAGGATGCTTCTTCTTGTTGGAATTTTGGCTATCAAGGTATCTTTCCTGCGAATTTTGTTATTCATTTTGTTGATTGGCTTTTCTTTTGGTCTATTTTTTAGCATAAAGGCAAAAATTACTTTTGATACTCACAACATGAGCAATTTTCAATGTAACAAAGACTTATACCTTATTTTTGGAGTTTGGAGGGTTCCTCCTCTTGTACTGATTGTTTATTTTTAGGATTTTTTGGAATTGATGTATTAAGAGTATTTTTAAGGACCGACTGATCCACTTTATAATTTGTTTTTATTTTAATATATTTTCCAATTAAAAAAATAAAAAAAGGTCTCGTAGCCAAAAAGGTTGAAGTGCCATAAGAGGCAAATTTGAAAAGCTAAAAAGTTTCTAAGTGGAAGAACAATTAGTGCGGAAAGCTCCAGGCATTGGGAATCTGTGATAATGTCTGCACAGAGTAGGTAAGAATCTTGGAAACAAAAACAAAATAAAATACGGAAGTGACAGAGTGGCCAGCTAAGAGAAAGGGAATGCTTTGATTTATAAGTTGAATCTCTTCTGCGTTTCTGCTTTTTGGTAATTGAATATAATTAAAGGGAAGTTAAATCGTACTCCCGTGATTTAAAGAGGAAAGGAAAAATAAGTTTTGGGTAACTGTGTGATACTGATTTGTTTCATTTCGATAGGTGTGAAAGTAAAGGACTTCCTCTGTCTCTTGCCATATCTCCGCTGGAGGATTTTGCAGAATAAACACAGCACGGTTTTGAGGGAACAGAAAGTACTGTTCTTACGGACCGAGATAATTCATAATAGTAAGGATCTGTCAAATGAAAGGCGGGAAAATCTTAGGAACAGGACCCAAAACAATAAAAACTATACAATTAAATCATTAATTTATTTTTTAATTAACAAGGCTTGCCCTTCACTGTCACATACAAGCAAATATAAAATGTAGCAGGGGAAAGAGACGGGAAGCATTACAGCAAGAAACCCTGATTACAAAAATGCGTAGTGAACTCTTCTTTGCTGCCAAAAAGGGCGATCTCTCTGTCCTCAGAGGAATATAGGAAAAGAACAGGCGGCATGTGACTCAGGGGCTTACTTTTGAAGGAAATAGTGCTCTGCACATCGCTGCAAGAGAAGGGCATCTGGAGGTTGTGGAATGGATACTTGATGTAAAGCCTAGCTTGGCTGCAGCTCGCAATTCTGATAAGAATACGGCGCTGCATGAAGCTGCTAAGAAGGGCAAGCTTGAGGTTGTGAAAATTCTGCTTAAGTATAACAAGTATGCTGTATACAGGCGCAATCAGTTTGGAGAGACAGCGCTGATAATAGCTTCAGAACACGGTCACATGGAAGCAGCGGAGCTTTTGCTAGCAGCCACGCCGTTGTTTCTGGTTTTCTGGCCAAGGGAGGACCGTCAGACATGCCTCAACGCTGCAGCTTATGCAGGACATCTAGGTATGCTCTCACACATACATTTATATTGCTTTTTTTTTCAATAAATCGGCAGTTACATAGAAGAAATCCAGAGAGTATCAGAAGTCATGATCTTAATTTTGGGTAAAGGCAAAGTTAACCGAAACATAAGATTCAATCAGGAATAAAATATAAAGTGGCAACAACTGCCATTCAAACTCCTCCTTTTACTCTTTCCGCCAGTTGATTTACAGAGTGGTGAATCAATTGAATGTATTGGTAGTGCTTTTTCTGCCATTTGATTTACAGTGTGGTGAACCATTTGAATGTATTGTTAGATAGCACAGTTTAGTTTGAAGGAAGGGTTTGAAGGGTCAGCAACAGTGTGAAGAGGTTGTTTACAGGGGACCAAGTCATGTTGACTAAATTTACCTAACTCTTTAGACAACTCGAAAGTAGATTCTAAATTACATTCTAACTTCCTTTATTGAAAATTTGACTTGCTTGGCCAAGTCCTTATGAGTATTTTCCCGCCACTTCACTTACGCTTAAATGCCGTTCACCTCCTTGAAAAGATTCTTAGTACTTTTCAAATCTATCTTAATAATAGAATATTTTTGTTTTACCGAATAAAGTAGTTATAAATATTTTAGTTTTACTGAATAAAGTAGATATAAAATTAAAACTAACAACATATTAGTAACATAGAATAAATTTTTTGAAGGGAATATTTTTAAAAAGTTATAATAAAATTCAAATCAATTAAATTAGAAAATCAAATATGTTTTATAATTTTTTTCATTTGTTTGATCAAAATTTTCCACTTAATTTAATTTTAAATGTTGTTTATCTATTTAACAAGATTCTTATGCCTTTGAAATGTATGGAACATTTTTTATGTTTTGAGCAAACCAAAAAAATTGATACCAAAAGTTAATTTAACTTTGAATTATCTATAATATTTTATTATTAATCTCTTAAAGAATATTATTATATAATATATATACATGTGTTTAAATTATGTTAAGTAAATAAATTATTAAATAGATTTTTATGAATTATAAATTAATGTATGTTTATGTATAGTGTTTTATTATTAAATTGTTAATATTTTTAGTTTTAGTTTCGTGTGATGTTTAAAATCTTTAGATTGAGAGTTATATTTTATTATTTTTATAAATTAATTAAGAAACAAAAATTTGGACTTCACTAAAACAATCACAATCACAATCACAATCTTTTCAAAGTTAAAGTAAATCTAGATATTTCTACATCAAAGGAAAAATTGATGCCTCAAATCTAGATATCTATAATTGATAACTCAAACCCTATTCCTCCATCAATAGCTTCACTAAAACAAAGAAGATCTACATCGTAGCACTAAAAAAATCCATTTCAGATTCAAACTAGTGGCAAACACTGAAAATATAGCATGTGATAGGATGAATAGTTAATTCTAGCATGGGAAACCTTTCTTAATGCTCTATAGGAGGAGTTTTACCCTATCAAACACTATGAGGAAAAATACATGTTCTAGTTATTTTGCACAAAAAAAATAGTCTATGGAAGAATACACCAATGAGTACCATAACTTCTCTACACTTTTACATGAGAACATTTTTGAACAATAGAGAATGCTTAAATACATCAATGGATTATCCCCTTCCACCCATGCTAAAATGGAGTTCCTAACCTAAGATACCTTGAGACAAGAATTTTGAGGCCAAGGTGTGCAAGAATAAGACCACATAGGAAACTAGCTACAAAATTTTTGTGTAGAGACAATGGATAAGTGTAGAAAGATGAGGGAACAAAAAATGGTCACAACCACTTTTTGGTCCATCTAAGGCATAATGTGAGCATGTTATAATATGCTCATGTTATAACACGTTTATATTATGGCTTGGTAGTGATAGAGCCTAGGTTCAATTACTATCAAACCATAATGTGAGTGTGCTATAACAAGAGCGAACTATACCGCACTTTTGTTATGTCTTTCATAAAATAATAAAAGAAGTCTCTCTCTCCCTCTCTCCGTCCTCTACCTATCTCTACCTATATCTCTCTATCTCCCTTCTTCTCTCTCCCTCCCTCCCTCTCTATCTCTTCACTCAATTACAACCATCACAATACATATCCATTATATTATTTTACAAGGCATTTTTTTTTACAAATTATCTTTAGGGTCGTTATCCTCAAACCCCCACTAGGGGAGGCTCCAAAATTTGTCATCACACCCCTAGACCCCCTTGTGATAGAAGTGGGGGGGAAAACTTTTCCCCCTCCCCACCCCTCTGTTAGGAACTAGGATCCAAATATAGCTAAAAGAAAACCTCTAAATCAAGAAGAGGGGGAGGCTCCATTACCGACACGCTCTATCTCTCCCTCCACCTCTCTCTACCTCTATCTATTTCTCTCCCTCTCCTTCTCTCCCAATATCTTTATATATGCTTCTATCTTCATGACTTTGTCTCCATCTCTAGATACCTTTCCCTCTCTCCATCTTAGGAAGAGGAAGAGGGAGAGGGTCTAGGAAGAGGGAGAGGGAGAGGAAGAGAGAGAGGGATGGAGAGCTAGGGATCTTCCTAGACCCTATATATATTTGTCTCTCTATCTTTCTCCCCCTATCTTTGTATCTCCATATTTCTCCTTCTAGTGACAAAAGTAGGGGGGCAAGCCTCCCCACATCCCCTTGTCATGAACGAGGATCCAAAAACAGTTGAAACACAATCTTTGAATTAGGAAGACTCTATTACTAATAATCTCCCGCTTGGAGACCAATTATGAGGTTCCATTACCAACACACATTATGCCTAAGATAGAGAGAGAGGGGTGTGTGGGAGGTGGAGGTGGGGAGAGTGAGAGATATAGAGAGGGAGAGGGAGAGATAAATAGAGAGAGAAGAGAGGGATAGAGAAAAATGAAAGAGATAAATATATAAAGAGGGAGAGAGAGATATGAAAATCTCACTATATTTGGGTGGTAAGTCACTTTGAGGTAGAGAAGATAGTGGTAATTTAATATTACTTGTATTGGCTAAAATTATATCATGTTATTGTGAATCTTGCACAACATGTGTGATTACAAAACCAACCAAAAACAAGTCTTGTACATGCTCTCATCATCAATTATTGATAAGCCAATTAGTTTGTTTACATGGATTTCATGTTGAATCTACCCAACATCAGTCATGGTTATGTATCTATTGTGATTTAGGGTTCTCAAAAATGATAGTGCTCATATTTTAAAAAAATAATCTCTAAAAAAGACACTAATAAACACTTATTTGAAAATAAGTAGGTCCATTTTATCCTACTTTCTTAACCCTTCTTTTCTGTCGTGCTCCATGACGAACACAAAACTAACAAAGTCAACAATATTCCATTAACAAACAAATGAGTTGTCAACTGCATGATTTTAGATATTTTTTTTTGGATGTATCACTTGAAGAATTCTCATTGCCTTTATGTCCAACAAAATGCAATCATGCACTTCATGGTTCCACGTGACAACTATGGAAATTATATGTCTATATTATGCTTCTAATTTATATTTACCCCAGTAACTTACACAAGTCTTGTAGTCCAAAAGTTAGAAGTGCCATAAGAGCCAAATTTGAAAAGTTGAAAGTTTGTAAATGGAAGAACAATTAGCGCGGAAAGCTCCCAAGCATTGGGAATCTGTGATAAAGTCTGCACAGAGTAAGAATTCCTCCAATAGTTGGAAACAAAAGAACAAAATAAAATATGGAAGTGACCCAGTGGCCAGCTAAGAGAAAGGGACTGCTTTGATTTATTAGTTGAATCTCTTATGTGTTTCTGCTTTACGGTAATTAGATATAGTTGAAGGGAAATTAAGATCGTACTTTCATGATTCTAAAGAAGAAAGGTAAAATAATTTTTATGTTACAGTGGGACACTGATCTGTTTCATTTCGATAGGTGTGAAAGTAAAGGACCTCCTTTGTCTCTTGCTATATCTCTGCTGGATGATTTCGAGGGAACAGAAAATACTGTTCTTACTGACCGTAGAAACCGTAGATAAAATAACAAGGATCTGCCAAATGAAAGGTGGAATAATCTTATGAGCAGGACCGCACACAATAATTGACTCAAGATTGTACAATTACATTTCAATAAATTATTACATAATCATTAATTCATTTTAATTAACATGATAAGGCTTGCCCTTCACTGGCATATACAAGCAATATAAAATGTAGCATTAGGAAAGGAAGCCCTGAGTACAAAAATGCTTCGTGAACTCTTCCTTGTTGCCAAAAAGGGCGATCTCAAAGCCCTTAAAGATATATATGGACGGAACCAGCGGCATGTGACCCAGGGGCTTACTTTTGAAGGAAATAGTGCTCTGCACATCGCTGCAAGAGAAGGGCATCTGGAGGTTGTTAAATGGATACTTGGTGTCAAGCCCTGCTTGGCTGCAGCTCGGAATTCTGATAAGAATACGGCGCTGCATGAAGCTGCTAAGAAGGGCAGGCTTGAGGTTGTGAGAATTTTGCTTGAATATAACAAGTACGCTGTGTACAGGCGCAATCAGTTTGGAGAGACTGCGCTGATAATAGCCTCAGAGCACGGTCACATGGAAGCAGCGAAGCTTTTGTTAGCAGCCACGCCATTGTTTCTGGTTTTCTGGCCGAGGGAGGACCGTCAGACATGCCTTAACGCTGCAGCTTATGCAGGACATCTAGGTATGCTCTCACACATAATTAATTTCATTTTTTTAATAAAGCAGCAGTTAAATAGAAGAAATCCAGAGAGTATCAAGTCATGATATCAATTATGGGTAGAGACAAAGGTAGCTGAAACATAAAATTCCATTAGGAATTACAATGTTACATATAAACTGGTAACAAATGCCATTCAAACTCCTTAATACTCTTTCTGACAGTTGACTTACAGTTAGGTGAATCAATTGAATGTATTGGTAGTGCTCTCTCTGCGACTTGATTTACAGTGTGATGAATCATATGAATGCATTGGTAGATAGCACGGTTTAGTTTGAAGGGTGGGTTTGAAGAGTCAGCAACAGTGTGAAAGGTTCTTTACAGGGGACTAAGTCATGTTGACTAAACTTTACCTAAACTCGGAAGACTTGAAAGTAGCTTCTAAATTGCATAGAATTTCTACGGTTTAGTTTGAAGGGTGGGTTTGAAGAGTCAGCAACAGTGTGAAAGGTTCTTTACAGGGGACCAAGTCATGTTGACTAAACTTTATCTAACTCTTTAGACAACTTGAAAGTAGCTTCTAAATTGCATAGAATCTAACTTCCTTTATTGAAAATTTGACTTGCTTGGCCAAGTCCTTATGAGTATTTTACGGCCACTTAACTTACTCTTAAGTGTTGTTCACCTGCTTTAATTTAAAGTAGTTACAAGGAAAAAAAATTACCAAGGGAAAGGATTCAGTAGGCTGTCAATCTAAACTTTGTGCATCTTAAGTTTCTAACAGTATATGAATGATTTAAGAGTTTAAAACTATTGTTTCAACTTTTGAATAGTTATAAATATTTGGTTTATAATTTTTTTAAAATATTTAGTATTGTTGAATAACTTTTATGTGTTCGTATTATATGTATTATATGTATAATTTGGATGGAATGTAATTAATTATTTTAGTTATATAAAAAACAATTGAATCATATAGATATTAACATTTGTATTTATATTACAAATTCTAATATTATGAAAGTGTATATATTTTAATCAAAATTTGTTGTGATGGTTAAAAATGTGATATGTTGATAAATCCATCAAAATTCAAATCTTCTTGGATTGTTGAACTCACTCCTTCTATTTTCATTAGCCACTGTACTCATAGATTTGGATGGCCTTGTTAATGCAAATGGGTGATGATGCCGACACGAAAAAAGGTCCACAACCAAGCTCCTTTAAAAGCTGCCTTTCTAATTCTAACCAAATTAAAAAAAATCAAATTAACCAACCAAAAGAAATAAAAAATTATCTATTAATTACATTGTAACTAATAAAAATATTCAATCTCTCAAATACATTTTTTTAAATAAATAAAATATTTTCATATTTAAAATCTATGGTATAAACTGATTTCTAAGATTTATTACTTTGTTTTACTCTAACATCTAAATACATATATAAAGTTAAATGTTTAATTCCTGTTATGCAGATGTAGTAAAGCTGATACTTGGTGAATCTAGCTTCTGTTTCAATATCATACCTCTCATGTTGCTGATAGGGGATGAAAAGGGTGTCACCCCACTGCATGCAGCTGTTCATGGTGGACACAAGGAGATTGTCAGTGAGATATTAGTAATATTAGAAACTCAGTTGAATGACTGGTGTTGTGTGGATTGGCAGAAGATAATGACAAAAAAGGATAAGTTTGGACGATGCGCAGTTCATATAGCAGCCATGAAGGGCGATGGAGATATTATAGATTTATTCATGAAATCAATGCCAGACTGTGTTGAAATAAGAAGCACTTGCCTTAAAACTGCCGTGCACTTTGCTGTGGAATATGATCAACTCTCCGCGTTGACGATGTTACTGTGTCAAAATGAGGATGAAATTAATGCCAAATTGGTGAGCTATGACTATGACATTTGGGGCAATACAGCCTTGCATTTGGCTGCCATGAATGGAGTGGATCCCGAGGTTAGCTATATTTCACTCAAATAGTCCTCTTTCTCTTCTATCTATTTATTCTATATTTTTCTTGCTTTTGCTAAATGTGTGTCAAATTAGATTATTTAAAATTAGTGCTCGATATAACTTCTAATATGAACACTGTAAACTAGTTAATTGCTGACCTACAAAATATCTTGGGTTATTTAAAACAGTGATTCTAACTAAAATATTTTAAAAGTCAAAATCTATTTTCCAATATTTTATAATTTTAATATATTATTTTTTAAGCCTTTTAAAGTGGAATTTTAACTTGTGTTATATTTCAATCTAAATTAATTATTCTGCAGCCAACTATTAAAAAGATCATTAATAAGTGTGATGACTTCAATTTTCAATTGAGAATTTTATTATATTTTTTTTATATTAAAAAATTAAATAATAATTAAATTGTAAGTATTTAAATAAAGTGGAAAAGAAGCATAAAGAATAAAATCGTTTTTTACATAATTCAAATTAATTAAATAAATCCAAACAAATAAACATAAAATTAACTTAGATTTAATTATAGAGAGTTGGGAATGATAATTCAAATGTTGTTTTTAGAAATTAAATACAAATGGATAAGAGTATTTAATTTTGTAAATAATAATGAAGAATTAATGTTATTGTCACAAATAATCTATTTATCCTAGTACATAAATTTAGTGCTTGTTAAATAATGTATATGATTGTACTAAAACAAACCTAAAATTTTATATGGATCATCACAAGCCCCTTGAGTTTGAACCCATGTTATGTGGATATTATTTATTGTGAGATTTATCAATAAATCACAAGATCAACCTAGTAGAATATAAATTGCTAGAAACTACTTCACCTTTATTTCTAGTAAATGAATGTTCATAAGGATAGGTGGTATTAAAAATACTTTTGGAAAAGTTCTCAAATCCCTAAGGTCCAATTCTCCTAAGTAAACCCCCTAGTAGACTAGTTTTACAACTCTAAGCAAATAATCAAAGACAACATTCTCAAGCATATAGATGACCTAGATTATTCCTATGTAGATGTATTGTTTTTAGGCTTCAAATCAAATATGTTTTTAAAATTATTCTCTTTGTTTGACCATATGAATTAATTGCAAATTTACTATCTTTATATACAAGCACATAGCAATAGGTTGCATAAACTTCTATCAAGTTAGCTCTAATTTGATTGCAACATTGCACAACATCACAATCCTCTTTTGCAATTTCATGCATGCACTCAATCTCACTCAATGTGCACAACACAATGCTTGTGTATCCACATGCAACACTATCACATTTCAATGTGCATTTTTTGCACACAACATTTCTCATGCACATATTGCCTCCCTATACATGGTTGCACATGTGGGTGCCTCATTAGACCATATGTGTGTGTCACATGGAACATCAACAACCATATGTCATGCCTCCATACACATGCACCACATAGCAACCTTTGCACCATAAAACATGATTGTACAACTAGCACCAATTATGTACATTTCTAACACATGGTGGTGCTTACCTTGCATATCATTGGAATATAAATAACACCATATATATTTGACATTTCTTACCATTCTATCCACATAGCCAACACACCGCACACGCTTGAAACTTCTCACCATATATGTAGAACCTAGTTGATGGTCTACTTATATAAATATCTACTCTGTACATTATGTAAAGTAGGAGAGGCACAACAGATTTTTGTGTTACCTCTCTATGAACTCATCCTAATTATTCTAAATAGAAGTGGCATGTCTACTAGAAGCCATTTGTATTTGAATGTGTTTCGATTTGCATATTTTTTCCCTAATGCATTATATGATCTTGTTGCATTACTAGCTAATATGTAGGATTATCCCCTAGTTTTCCTTGGTAATTAGATCACTAGTATCAAAGCTAAAGCTCTTATTTCATACCAATGCAAACACACACAAAAACTAAGGGAGCTCAAATCATGAAATTTCACACAAGTATCAAAGAGAAATGGCCAACAAATGTACAACTTAGCCAACATTCAATGAATACCCAATATTACTTTGTAAACACAATGCTAGGAAATTTTAAGGTAGTTCCATAACTTCATAAACCACCATGGACTAGCACTATAAAATCTTGCATAACTCACACATAACAATCCTTTCAAAGTTTAAGTAAATCTAAATATTTCTACATTCAAAGTAAAAATAGATGCCTCAATGCTAGGCATCTAGTTTTATGACTCGGTGAATAATTTAAGACAACATTTTCAAGCTTGTAGATTGCCTAGATAATTATGATGTAGATGTATTCTTTTTGAGGTCCAAATCAAAATGTTCCTAGGATAATTTTTTCTTTGATCACCACATGAATTAATTGCACATAGAATCTCTTTAAATACAAGTACAAGGCAATATATCATGCAAATGTGTGTCAAATCAGCCCATAACAACTAGTAGGAAAGTGTACAAAAAAGTGAATTTGAATTAAATTTTTGAATCTATGTTCAATCCCAAGCACCTTAGGATTGACCTAAAGTTCCTATGGAATGACCCTTAGTGTCAAAGCATAAATCTTGGGGTAGGCGATAAATATATAGTGATAAGTGTAGACATAGTGTAATACATATTGTGCTAGTGATAGATATGTGTCAATAAGTGAAAATGGGAAGAGGATTAAGTGCAATAAATGAGGATGTATAGAAATGTGTATAATATAGCATGGATAAGGATCTAGCCATGAGCCAAACTTGACACAAGAGTGTGCTACTTGCCAATATGTAATTGCATTAAAAACATTCCACCAAGGTGGGCATAAAACTAAATGAGAAATTATGATATTGCTATTGGGATTCAACTATGTAGTATATGAGTCAAACTCATTGACCCATGATTCATGAGCAATGTCAGGTATACAAATGTCAGCATTACACTTATAGTTATTTTGTATACATTTTCAATTAAAATATGGTGAGAAATAATACTAATAAACCTAAAGAAAATATTGGCATGCTCGCACTATAACAAGATTATTTACCCTAAGAAACTCTTTTCGAGAAAATTCCAACAAAAATAGCACTCACTTATTATATTGACTCAAATATTCACAATACAATAAAATATTTATCTCTTGTGCTTAACTCTAATCCATGTACAAGTATTAATAAGAATACCACTATATGAAACTACTATAAACCTATGTATGAAAAAAATGTTAATAGAATCTCAAATACAATAAAAATAAATAATAGCACACTTAATACAACAAGATTATTTACCATGGGAAATAGTTTCAAAAAAATCAAACAAAAATAGCACTCATTGTATTAATTCAACTGTTCACAATACAATAAGATATTTCTTACTTGTACTTAACCCTAATCCATGTGCAAGTATTTATAGGCACATTGCTATATAGTAAATTGCTAAGTACTATTACAATACAATGGGCCCTCTAGTTATTGACAAGTGTATGGGTGTAACCCATGCAAAGTATACAAAACATATATCCAACAAAATAAAGATCTATTTGTGAACTATTTAGTAAATGCCAATTCTTTCTTTTTTTTGGTTCAATGGTTACTTATAATGTATTAAGTTTCTCAACTAGCATATTAACCCCCCAAATCACCAACTTAATTTAGATCAATGGTGTATGATCTCATGTTGTCTTGGATGTAATATTGAGCATGATAAGGTTATCATAAACTCAATTTGAAGATAAGAGATTCATCAAATCATCCTCTTGATAAACATAAATATTAAATAATGATATGGGTATTGAAGAGCGAGTTGATGACCTCCCATATCCCTTGAATATTTTTGATAGAGGAAAATCCAAAAATACAAGCATAGATGATTTCAAAAACTCAATCCATGTGGATTCTTCAAAACACTCCAATCATCTTGTGGTTCCAAATGGGCAAAGTTTTTTGCAGCCAAACTCCTTTCAAATTATAGGTAAACTTTGACATTCCCACACTTGAAGGAAAATTTGATGTGGATGTTGTTGATTATTACATTTCTAAATTAGATACATGTTTCTCTATATATAATTTCTCAAACTTAGAGGAATCACATTTTCCCTCCTCAAATTTGAATCGATAACAATTTTAGGAGTCTGTCCTACTAGATAATGAGGAATTAAGGGATATCCACTTTGATGAGGTGATGAAGATGAATCCCACTTGGGAATATTTTGTGGAAGCCATCAAGGAACTTTTTGGAAAAAAATACATATAAATAAGAGTACATCCAATGGTAATCATTGCAATAGAAGAAAGACTAGTTGGTGCATGACTTTCGCAATACATGTTATGTGTTGTTTTTAAAACTCAACATCAAGGACTTTGATAAACACTAGGTCCTTAAGTACAACAACAAATTTCTATGATGACTCATTCTATTCCTCTTGAGTCTTTGGTGGTGGGGCAGTGGTCCTCACAAAGTCTCCTTTAAGAGGCTTTAGTGCCTTAGACTATTGTAGGGGTGATGGACTCTCCACCTTCCATGTTGCCTAATGATCTTTTTCTAGTGTTTATTAATCCTCTTTTCGTGATTGATATTGGTATGCCTTCTCTAATTGGTGTTGTGGTTTCCACTAGGTTGTTGGCTTTGTTGACTAGGTGCTCCTCTCATGTGTTGTCCTTGTTTGAGGTTTCAGAGAGAACCCCTCCTCTCTCCTCCTAATATGATAATTTGTATAATGAGTTCTTGGACTATTGTCCAAAGATTGAAGAAAGGTCTTCTAAAACATGTATCTCAATCCCACACCAAGGTCAAGAGTGTGAGATTTGGTAATTCTAGGCTTATTGTTGTTTATTTGTGTTATGTTTGGTCTTGGCAACATCATTGTTTGTTGGTTGTATATATGTTGTTTATATTGGTTATGTTCTGTTGTTCATGTTTTGGTTTTAGTTTTTCTTATCCTATGGGCTTGCTTTGTGAAAGGGTTGGGACCCTAGTTTCCCATTTTATCTTATCAATAACTTTCATTTTACATTTAGATAGAGATGTTTTTTAATATTGAAACCTTGGGGACTGTTTACCATTAAGTGGTGAAGATCGATGAGAAATTTAGGCCCAAAGGTATGAAGACTCTTTTGTAGGTGTCAAGCCAAAGGGAGATAACAAGTCCATAGGATTGTGACAAGAAATTTATATTTTTTCGTAGAAGTAGGCACCAAAGAAAAGTGGTAAGAAAACTCAAAAGGATACATGCATTTTGTGTGATACTAATAAGAGCTTGTGGGATGACCACATTGAGTGACACATTAAAAAGGCTCTATAGATATATTTTTTTAATGAACTAGAGACAATTTTTTATTAGTTGTCATCATTGCCACTGCAAAGTTCTTTCATCCAAAAGATGAGGAACACTCATTCCACTTATAGATGTGAGTGAATAGGAAGATCTTACATTTCATCATCTATAGTGAAAGGAAGAATAAATTGATATCTAGTGAGATAGTCAAGAGAGTGAACCTACAAACATCTAACTCATCCATACATGCCATTGGATAGATGATTCAAGACACACACATTTGTATCCATTGACAATGTTGTTTCTCTTATTCTATCAAACCCTTTGAATATGGGGTGGTATATGACATGGAACCCTTGGATATTTGTGATGCTTTTTTGAAATAATCCTACATGTGCAAGCATCATGGTGTGTATACAACTAGAACTTAGTCAATCACTATCAAATTTTCTAATAGAAAGTATAGGATAACAAAATTAGTTCCCTCAAAGTCACTATCTCTACATAATGTGGAGCAATTTATTGAAGCATGATTTCTTAGATGAAGACAAATGGCATGTCCATGATTACACCTTATAAGAATGGAAGGTTATGCCAACCAAATGTGGTACAACACAAACTCTAATAGCATAATGGAATTTAGATGGATTAGTTGTTGTTAGGATACAAAGATACATTCACTTCACCAACACGTGTTCCTCAACATTGCCTAGTGAAGCATTCAATTGATCTAATCCTTAGCATACTAGTTCAAAATAGGGAAGTATACAAAAGATCAATCCTAGACATTACTGAGACTACGTGGTAGATTTAAGAGCTAGCCTAAAAAGGAGATACTTAGCTAAGTAATTAATCTTGTGTAAAACCAATTGTACTTGTCAGAAAGGATGAAAATAGAAACTCCAAGTTGACTATTAAATCTTGAAAAAAACTATTATCAAGAATAGGTATCCCATATCTTAGATTGATGACCTCTTGGACCAACTAAGAGAGGCAAAAAAAATGTGATAATTGATCTAAAAGGGTACAATCAAGGGACTATTGAGCTAGATGACATATAGAATATCATTTAAAATCCAAGGAGGCCTTGTGTTCAAGTGATTAGTTATCCTCTTTTGTCTTAACTAGTCTACCTAGCATATTTACTTAGATGATGCATAATATACTTAAATTATTGTATGCACTTTGGCCATTTACTATCAGATATGTAGTTGAAATTCATATCTTTAGAAAGCATGGGTAGAGGGATGAAAGTTTGAAACTAAATAGTCGATATGTCATTTTTATTCGAGACTTCAGATGCCTCATATAGAAAACAATGTGTGGGTTATTTAATCTTTTACTAAGAAGAGCATGTGAACCATATCCAATAAGCTATATTAACCCTACTCATACATAATAACTACAACAATTTGGAGAAGTGTTCTTTTGGAATGGAAATAATATGGTACCTTAACTATGTTTTTGATAGAGATGGCATACATATTAATCCAGATATGATCTAGGTCACTAAAGACTTGTTGACCCTAAGGACTCTCACAAAACTCAAGAGCTTCTTAGGTCTAACTAACTTCTACTAAAATTTTATAGTTGTATTCTCTCACCTTGCATGGTTTCTAAATTAGGAATCAAAAGGGGGGCCAAAACAAATTTAATATGAACGATAGTGGTCATTCAAAAAATTGAAACAAAGGATTTATTCACCACCTATCCTTGTTGTTACCAATCTATAATAGTCTCTTGAGATCGAAACATATGACTTAAATTACACACTTTGAGCAATTCTTACTTAGCATGACCATCCATTTTCTTCACAAAAAGAGTCCCTTTGTTTAACATGTTGCATAGGTATCTAATATATACAAAGAGCTTTACACTATTGTCCAATCTTGGAAGTAGTGGAAGTACTATACACTAGCAAGGTGACAATCAACCACATATATCACGAGTCTCTATAGTTCATGTAGACTCAAATAAATCTATTGAATGAATAGTATCAAAGGTGATCTTTATACCTCCAACGATTCGACCCTAACATAAAACATAGGAACCAAAGTAGTAATAAGGTTGTTGAGAGCTTGAAGTAATCTCCAATTGTAGACTTGACAATTGTCTAAATTACTACAAATACGAGACACAAATTGATCTAAATTGTATATCAAATCTATGGTATGCACCAAATATTGGTAACCAGATGATGAGTTCTTAAATACCACCTAGAAAACATTTTCCTATGCTAAATGGAGCACATCTTTGTTCCTACTTAGGAGCAGCATAAGAAGATATGAAAATCTCGTTATATTCAGGTGGTAGGTCTCTTTGGAGTAGAGAAGATAGTGGAAATTTAGTAGTACTTATATTGGCTAAAATTATATCATTTTGTTGTCGCATACATTAGATCTTGCACAACTTGTGTCATTACAAAGCCAACTAAAAACAAGGCTTGTACACTCTTGTTGTCAATTATTGGTAAGCCCTATTAGTTTGTTTACATGGATTTCATGTTTAATCTACCCAATGTGAAACATGGCCATGATTATGTATCTATTGTGGTTTAAGGTTCTCAAATATGCTATTGTGCATGTCCTACAAGAAGGGGATCTCTAAAAAAGACACTACTAAGCATTTATTTGAAAATATATGGGTCCATTTAATCCTACCACAAATTATTGTATCATACAAGAAAAATAGCTTTCTTAGGGCCATTTTTTCTTTGTCATGGTCCATGATAGTGACTGAGCACACAATTATATTGAGAGGGGGGGATGAATTACTATAATACAACTTTTTCAACTTTTCAACTTAATTAATCACAATAGCAACCATGCAAAAATATGACAATAAGAACAAGATAACTACAAGATTTACGTGCAAACCCTTACGGGAGAAAACCATGGTACAAAATAATGTACTTTATATATTTATGTAAATTACAATAATTGTAGGCACCAACCTACTAGAGGCACCAACCTCCAACTGATTTTGTAGGCACCAACCTACAGGAAGCACCAACCCACTCTTGCAAGGCAGCAACCTTGACTAACTAGAGGCACCAACCTCTTATAATAGATTGAAAATCTGAATATAGAATGAGATCTTCACAACTGATCTCCTTTTTCTTTCAATCCAACTCCTTCTTTGTGATATATGTTGCCTCTTTAATGCTCACACAAGAGATGTATATTTTTGCTCTTCTACTCACATAATCATTCTCCACACACTTTGCAAATCTGATTTGAATCTCATATATATATGCTGGTCAAGGATTGCAACCTTTTGTGAAAGATTGCATCATTTAAAATCTGCTCTTGCACCACTTGAAATTTGCTCTTGTATTGTTTTAGAAAATATTATTTAGTTTGCCTTATCTAAACATAATCAAACCTCTCTATTAATAAATTTGAATTTGCATTAATAAATTGTACCACTTCATTTGAATGGAGCATTGCATTCCACTAATGAAATCACACCTCTTCTATGTAAAAGATCGCTTCTCTTCATTAATTACTTTTGCTTTGATAAATCTGTTTGTGTAAAACTAAATCGCACCATTTTGCTAAGTATGAATCGCACCATTTGAATGAGGCGCACTTCTTCATAAAATCGCATCTTGTCATTAAATTGTTTCTTCTCCCAAGTGAATCACATCTCTTTTTTTAATTCATTTTATCTCGTAAGATTCTCTTTATTTTTTTATTTTTGTTTTTTGGCATCATTGTTTTTTGGATTTTAGTTGCTGATTTTTCTGTTTTGTCTTTAGTGACAAGTCATATAACTTTTCTTAAATCATATCACCTCCTATATTTTGAATACGACAATTTTGTCCTATTAACAAAGCAGCAACTCTTGTCTTATTTTCTTTTGTCTTATATAGCTGCATATTATATATTTAGTTGTTGCTTTTATAAATCTAGAATCCGATCAACATACTTCAGCAAAGCATATAAATCTTCAGTCATGCTAATCTTCACAAGAATATGTAATATACGTACACAAGAATATATTATCTTCAGTCATGCTGATCTTCATTATTTACCTTGACATCAATGACAATATTTCAAACAATCTCCCCCTTTGTCATTGATGGCAACACAAACATTTTCCTTTTGCATTGCTCCCCCTTACTCTATTTCTCCCCCTTTGACATCAATGACAAGGGGTCTTCCAACATGTCTTACATTTTTTGTTCCATGGAGCTACAAGATACAGTGTATAGCTCCCCCTGAATGTATGCTCCCATCTACTGATTGGATGAGTATAGGACTACTCCCAATTTGTCCATTAGATACTCAAATGTATCCCTTGGTAGTGTTGTGACCTTTTCACACATCGCCCCATTGCAAATGGGGACCCTTTGTTTTTTTTGCTTTTTGAGTTTTGCCTTGGCGTCACAACTGCTTATCACCATGGTTCTTTACAATGAAGAGTTAAAGTTTTGAAGAGTCATCCGAGCCAAGCGAAGAATTTGAGCCTGAATCATTGTCCAAACATCACCACAATGCTTAGGAGGCCCGAGGGACGAAGATCGACTGTCATTTCGGTCAATTCTGACATCTCCTACTTTTTGGGGATTGCCCCTCCGGACCCCCTATTTTTTAGGGACTTTATTTTTGGCAGTTTTGGCCTATTCTGGACTTCCTATTTTTAGGGGCTATTTTTGGAAAGTTACTATTTTTGGAAAAGTTTCTATTTTTAGCAGGGTTCCTATATTTAGAAAGTGCCCGGATTTCGAAAATCCACTCAGAAGTTCCAAAAAACCAAGGGAAATCACAGAAAATCAATTTGAAATCTGAAAAAATTCATGAAATCCATGATGAAAATTTGAAAATCAATGAAAATCTGGAAAAAATCACAGAAAATTGTTGAGAAATCTGGAAAAATCTGTGAAAAGTCTGAAAATTATGATAAAAATTGCCTAAGTATGGAAATATGAATTCATGGAGGCATGGAATAGAGGCTGAAAGTCTGACCAGCAAGGAGAATAGAGAGCAAAATTAGTGGCAAAAGCTTCAGCCAAGTCCGCCTTTGGAAGGAAAGACAATGGCATGGACTCATGGAAAGTCCGCCATGGAAAGCAAGACATGGCAAGAGGTCAAGGCAAGTCCGCCATATGAAGATGGCTTGACTTTGAGTGAAGTCCGCCCAGCATAATAAAGATGGCATGAAGGTAGGTGAAGTCCACCCAGCATAAGGAAGCAATGGCACAAGTGAAAGGAAAGTCCGCCCTTGGAAGAAAGTTTGGATAGCATAAGCCAAAGCAAAGTCCGCCCACCTTTATGGCTCAACACTTAGACAAGTCCGCCATGCCATGGAAAAGGAAATGGCAAGTAGTTGGTGAAGTCCGCCCAGCTTGGAAGAAGGCAGAAAATTAAAAAATTTGGCTAAGTATGAACACCTTTGAGGGGGAAAATACATGTGGAAAAGAAGTTCCAAGTCCACCATGCCAAAATGAGAATGGCAAGAACTTCTTGAAGTCCGCCCTTGCAGTATGGAAAGAAGACTCCAAAGTCCGCCCTTGCAACATGGAAAATGTTAAAGACTTCTTCAAAGTCTGCCCTTGAGTATGGCAAGACTTCTCCAAAGTCCGCTCATCACTCTTGAACACTTGGAAAACTTTCTTTGAAGTCTTCCCCAGCTTGATAGGAAGTGGAAAATCAGCTTGAAAGTCCGCCTTGGGACTTGGAAAACAAGTTGGAAAGTCCGCTTGGAAGGGAAATAGAATGTGGAAAGCTTTCTCCAAAGTCCGCCCTTGCAGTGGAAGGGAATGTGCCAAGTCCGCCCAGCCTAGTATGCCTTGGAAAACTCCTTTCAAACTCCGCCTTGCCATGATGAATGGAAAAATGTTTGTGAAGTCTGACTTAGGAAAAGAAATGAAGTTGAAAAAAGTTTCTCAAAGTCCGCCATAAGGATGTGGAAAAGAATTCTTGAAGTCCGCCAAAGCTTTGGCAAGAAACTAGCAAAGTGAGCCCACACATGGAAAATGTTAAAGAACTCTTCAAGTCCGCCTAGAGTCATTGGAAGAGGTCCTTCAAAGTCCGCCAACTATTGAGAAGGATGAATGGAGAGACATGAAGGAAGTCCGCTAGCCTTAGAATGAAAAATTCATCTCAAAGTCTGCCATGGAAAAATGTTCACCAAGTCCGACCTAAGGAGAGAGAAAACTTGACATGAAGAGAGAAAGGATGGAAGAGTTTCATAAAATCTGCCATGCCAAGAAGGAAAATGGCAAAGAAAGTGTAAAGTCCGACTTGAAGGGAGATGAAAGAAAACTTGGGAGTCCACCCTTGCACTTGGCAAGACCAACGGGAAGTCCATCAAGAATTTGGCATCATGAAGGCAACATTAGGCACATCATCAAGTACACCCAACTTACACAAGCCAAATTCAAAATTGAAGACAAATCCACCAGCGAAGTTCATTTGAGCACAAAAATGGCCAAAATCTTGAAGGTGTTACAAAATAGCCAAAAATTTGGCTAAGTATGGGAAATTCTTCACAGAGAAGGTTCCAATTTCTTCTCCAAATTCAAGGCAATTCAAGGAATTCCAGAGCAATCCGGGAAGGAAATAACTTCAAGTCCAGACATCTGCTCCAAGGGGAGACTTCCAAACCTCAAGTGCAAGAAGAAATCAAAATCTTAAAGGAGCTCCAAGATCAAAGCTAGGAAAGAACAAGCACAAAGGACAAAATCATTGGCAGAGAAAATATTCTAAGGCAAGCATGTGGAAAACGAACAAAGTGACCAAGGAGGACATCCAACCTACTGAAGTGGCGCCTCAACAAATCAAATTGTTCCAAATCAACATGCAACAACTTTCTATTTTATTTGTTGGTTCATATTTAGCAAAAAGGACAAGTGTCCTCAAATGTAATTTTCTCATTGGTTGAGGAGTAGTTAGTTGCAACAAACCCTAATTAGGGTTTTATTTTGTAATCTCGGCCGTTGATCCTAAATCAATCTTGGCCGTTGAATTGTAATTGTGGAGACTATAAATTGAGCTCACCCCTCATTTGTAAAGCATGGGAGCATGTTGCAAAACATGTTAAGATAAGTAATTGTTGTGTACGACTGCTAAAGTAATAAGTAATGCATGCATTGTTTTGATGTTGATTACTTCTCTTATTTTGGAGTTGGCATGGTTCTTATCCCTCATCATAGTTTAGATTTTATTTCATGTATGTTAGATGAATGCAAGATCTAATAAGTATCGATTCATGGTGAAACTTTTTGCTCATACTTTCTTTGAATGGATGATTTTCATTCAATGCGTAAAGTTAGCCTGAGCTTATTTTGTGAATGCTTAACTTTTGTCTGGATAATTATTGTTCGATTTGATGGTAGTTATTCATGACGTGAAAATCATAAGCACATTCCCTTGAAGATTGCACCCCCTTTGTGTAGTTGTCATTGAGCATGGCGAAGCAAAGCGTGGTTATTGGTTCCACCAAGTCAATACCGTCTCTTGAATTCTTAGAAAGTAGATTAGAAATTCAAAACCCTTATCTCCTTTTTTAGTTTGTTTGATCCAAGACCCAAACAGTAGAGCCTCATTGTCTGGACCTTCATTGTGAATTGAACAAGCCTAGCATAAGTCCCTTTGTGTTACCAGCATATCACAACGACCATTGAGCTTATCCGCACGTCAATACTTGACATAGGGAACCTTGGAATCGCCATATGATCTTCTCGCAATCTTAGCATACGCGGTGGTTTTTCAAGAGAGGATAGGGTGTCTTTGGGCATTTTATTCTAATGTTTGGTGTGTCACAAAACACGCATCAACAGGTAGTGGTTTGGTGAATATATCAGCAATTTGTTCTTTGGTAGCAATATATTTTAAACTAACTTGTTCTTCAACCACTTGTTCCCTTAGAAAATGATACTTGATGGGTATGTGTTTGGTCCTTGAGTGCATCACCGGGTTTTTTGAAATGTTAATAGCACTTGCGTTGTCACAATAGATGATGATTGGATGATTGTACTCTACTTTAATATCTTTCAATGTTTGTCTTATCCATAGTACTTGAGTGCAACAAGTTGTTGCTGCTATGTATTCAACCTCTATAGTGGATAATGAGACTGATGCTTGTTTTTTACTTATCCAAGATACCAAGTTTCCACCAAGGAAGAAGGCTCCTCCACTTGTGCTTTTCCTATCATCCAAGCTTCCTGTCCAATCAGCATTAATGTAAGCCTCTAGAGTGAAATCCTTTCCACTAGGATACTATAGGCCATATTCCAAAGTACCTTTCAAGTACTTGAATATTCTCTTCATTGCTTGAATGTGTGTTTCTTTTGGTGCAGATTGAAATCTTGCCACCATTCCAACAACTTGCATTATATATGATCGTGTGGCGGTTAAGTACAACAAGCTTCCAATCATTGACCTATAAAGTGTTTGATTGGCTTCTTGTGATTCATCCTCTTTGCTCAATTTACAACCTGTAACCATGGGGGTACTTACAGGATTGCAATCTTCCATGTTGAACTTCTTTAATATTTCTTTCACATAATTGGTTTGGGAGATAAAAATTCCTCTATCTGATTGTGAGACTTGTAAGCCAAAGAAGAAAGATAGTTCTCCCAACATTGACATTTCTAACTCCTTCTGCATCATCATTGCAAATTCTTGACACATTATTTTTACCTCCAAAAATAATGTTATCCGCATATACAACTACTATCAATTGATCTTCTCCTAGAATTTTGATATATAAGTTATTATCAGCCACTCCTCTTTTGAAGCCTTGTTGTTGAAGATACTTGTCAAGCTTGGCATACCAAGCTCTTGGGGCTTGTTTCAAGCCATGGAGTGCTTTCTTCAACTTGCAGTCATAATCCTTGTTTTCTGATAGTAGAAATCCTTCAGGTTGCTCAACATAAAGCTCCTTTAAGTCTCCATTTAGGAAGGCAGATTTAACATCCATTTGGTATACTTTGAAGTTTTTATGACTTGCATAAGCTAAGAACATCCTGACTGCTTCCATCTTGGCAATTGGTGCAAATGTCTCTTCAAAGTCCACAGCTTCAACTTGAGCATAGCCTTTGCAAACTAGCCTTGCTTTGTTTCTTACAACTTGTCCATCTTCATTGAGTTTGTTCCTAAAAACCCATTTGGCACCAATTACGTTTTTGTCTTTTGGTCTTGGGACAAGTTCCCAAGTATCATTCTTCTCAATTTGGTTTAACTCCTCATTCATTGCCTCAATCCAACTTTTGTCTACACTTGCTTCTTGGAAGGTTTTTGGCTCAATTTTGGATAGAACGTCACATTCTTCTTGTAGATCTAACTCTATCATCAATGATTAATTCTTCGGGGTGATTTCTTTGTACAAATTTGGATAGTGTCTTTTGTGCCTTCAAGGGTGTCTTTTGTGGAGGTTCTCTACTTTTCACTTCTTCAACCTCTTCCTCTTCTTCATTCACATTCTTTCTCTTGATAATCAACCTCGAGTGCTTTAATTTTGTAGTATATTTCCTCATCAACTCTTACATTTATGCTTTCAACAATCTTTTTCAGCCTTTTGTTATAACAACGGTAAGCCTTGCTTCGTAAAGAGTAACCCACAAATATTCCTTCATCAGATCAAGAATCAATTTTCCCAAATTTTCTCCATCTCTCCTTATGTAACACTTGCTCCCAAAAACTTTGAAGTATTTGACTGTTGCAGGTCTTCCTTTCCATAATTCATATAGAGTTTTATCCATATTTCCTCTAAGTTGTCCTCTATTTGAAATGTATATTGATGTAAGAACCGCTTCTTTCCAAAATGAATCTGGTAGTTTGGCTTCATTGAGCATTGTTCTTGACATTTCTTGAACTGTTCTGTTTTTTCTTTCCACAACCCCATTTTGTTGTGGTGTTCTAGCAACTGAGTAATGTCTTCTAATCCCATGTTGCTCACAATATTCTATGAATTCACTTGATGTGAATTCTCCCCCTCAATCAGACCTTAAACATTTTATTTTATGACCAATTTCATTTTTAACTAATGCCTTGAATTTTTCAAAAGCTTCTGATTTCTCTTTTAGAAATGTTACCCAAGTCATCCAAGAAAAATCATCAATAAGAAGCATGAAATAATGCTAACCTTGCAAACTTTTTGTTCTAGTAGGTCCACACAGGTCTATGTGAACAAGTTCCAATGGGTTTTGATGATGAATATTCCTTTGTTTTGAAAGTTACCCTTGTTTGCTTCCCAAGTTGACATGGCATGCAAATAGTATTGTTTGGCTTGCAAATTTTGGGCATGTCTCTTACCGCTTGCTTCTTGCTTATCTTGAGCAAGTTGTCAAAGTTCATATGTCCCATTCTCCTGTGCTGTAACCAACTTTCATCTTCTTGACTTATGGAGCATTTTTGACCTTTGATTTCACTTAGAACATACAACTTATTTCCAACTTTATTTGCATCTGCAATATGTCTTCCATTTTTTCTAATCTCACAACTTTCTTCATGAAAGATTAAGGTATGACCTTGATTGCACATTTGTCTTACACTTAGTAAGTTATGTTTTAGGCCTTCAACATATAGGACATTATCTGTTTTTGTTCGCTCATTGTCCAAACTTAAAACACCTCTCCCTGCAATTTTGGTTGTAGTGTTATCTCCAAATCTTACTAATCCTCCATCTATATTTTGTAGGTGGATAAATTTATTTTTATCTCCAGTCATATGGTTTGAGCAACCACTATCAATGTACCATTGATCCTTTTCATTTTGCACATGAAATGCTATTTGAACAATTATGGATTTTTCTTTTTCTCTTCTTTTTTGTTTCCAAACTTTCATGCTCTCCCCATGTGATTTGGGTAGAGTTTCCTCCTTTTGACTTTTTTTGGAAGTTTTTTCAAAAACAGTTCTGCAATGCCTTGCTGTATGCCCAAAATTATTGCATTTGAAACACTCAGCAACAAAGTTTAGAGGAGAAAATGGGTTATAATTTATGTTTTCAAATCTACTAGAATTATTTTTACATCCATTAAATTTGTTATAACTTCTACAATTTATAGCTTTGTGACCAAATTTATCGCAAGAATAACAATAACCAAAAAATGAATGATATGACCTGATTGGCTGGAATTGTTTTTGCAGATTGGTCTTTCCTTCTATGTTGCTTTTCTCTATTGAGGCATTGTTGCCTTTAGGTTGAACATAACTTTTGTTTGATGTCTTCTCTAGCTCTTTTCTTAGTGTGACAATCTCACACTTCAACCTTTCACATTCTTTTTCTTTTTCTTCAAATTGGGCTTTGGTTAGATCCTCTATCCTTTTGCTTTCTTCAACTTGAAGCTTTAAATCTGAAATTAATTTTTCAGTCTCCATGAACTTCTTCCTTTCCTCTTCAAATCTAGCCTTTCTTCTTTGAAGTTTTCTTTTCAGCCTCTCAATTTCGCTTATAGCAAATTCCAACTCTTCTTCCAAATCTTCTGGATTATGCTCTACCTCTTTCTTGTGATTTCCATCTTTGTCTTCAATTTCTTCTATTACTTCAGCCATGAATAACATTTTCTCTTCACAACTTTCCACATCACAGTCACTTGAAGAATCATTATCTCTATATGAGTATAAGCTCTTCTTAAAGTTTTCCATCTTCTTGTTTCTATGATACTTGTTATTTTTGCTTCCTCTCTTTGGCTTGTACTCCTCTTGTTCACTATCACTGCTATAAGCATAAGGACATGATTTTGCATAATGTCCAACTTTACCACATGTAAAGCATTTGAAAGGTAGTTTACCCTTGTATTTTCTTGTCCCTTTCTTTAGTTTCCTCACAAAAGTTGCTTCTTCCTCATCTGTTCCACAATTATCTTCTACTTCCTTCTTCTTTGACTTCTTAGATGCCTTGAATGCAGCCTCCTTTTGTAGTGGCATATCTCTTCCAATTCTCATCTCATAAGTAGTCAATATTCCATGCAATTCATCCATTTTTAGGGTGTCCAAGTCCTTAATTTCTTCTATGCCGATACTTTAGGATCGAATCTTGAAGGGAGGGATCTCCAAACCTTTTGCACTACAACTGGTTCCTCTACTTCCTCTCCAAGGCCTCGAATGGTGTTAACTGTTTCATCTACACGTAAGAAGAAACCAACAACATTCTCTTCTTCTCTCATTCTAAGACTTTCAAAATTGCTTCTATGAGTTTGCAATTTCGTACCCTTCACTTTCTTGTCTCCTTCACAGATGTGCTTCAACTTGTCCCAAACATCTTTGACAGATTTGCAATGCATTATTTTCACAAGTTCTAATTCAGTTAATCCACATAAAATTGCATTCTTGGTTTTAGCATTATTTTCACTAGCCTTCTTTCCTAATGAATCTGTTGTAGGAGTTGATGGAGCATTATATCCATTTACCACTGATTGCCATATGTCAAATCCTAGAGCATTTATATAAATTTCCATTCTCAAACTCCAAAATGCATAATTTATTCCATCAAACAATGGAGCCTTGTTGGAAGAGAATCCTTCTCCACTCATGATGTGTGCTTTATAGATCTCCCTTCAAGTTTGTTAAAGACTTTTTCAAAGGGCCTGCTCTGATACCAATTGATGAGCACACAATTATATTGAGAGGGGGGGATGAATCAGTATAATACAACTTTTTCAACTTTTCAACTTAATTAATCACAATAGCAACCATGCAAGAATATGATAATAAGAACAAGATAACTCCAAGATTTACGTGCAAACCCTTACGGGAGAAAACCATGGTACAAAATAATGTACTTTATATATTTATGTAAATTACAATGATTGTAGGCACCAACCTACAGGAAGCACCAACTCCCTCTTGCAAGGCACCAACCTTGACTAACTAGAGGCACCAACCTCTTATAATAGACTGAAAATCTGAATATAGAATGAGATCTTCACAACAGATCTCCTTTTTCTTTCAATCCAATTCCTTCTTTGTGATATATGTTGCCTCTTTAATGCTCACACAAGAGATGTCTATTTCTCCTCTTCTACTCACATAATCATCTCACACACACTTTGCAAATCTGATTTGAATCTCATATATATGCTGGTCAAGGATTGCAACCTTTTGTGAAAGATTGCATCATTTAAAATCTGCTCTTGCACCACTTGAAATCTGCTCTTGTATTGTTTTAGAAAATATTATTTAGTTTGCTTTATCTAAACATAATCAACCTCTCCATTAATAAATTTGAATTCGCATTAATAAATTGTACCACTTCATTTGAATGGAGCGCTTCATCCCACTAATAAAATCGCACCTCTTCTATGTAAAAGATCACTTCTCTTCATTAATTACTTTGCTTTGATAAATCTGATTGTGTAAAAATAAATCGCACCATTTTACTAAGTGTGAATCGCACCATTTGAATGAGGCACACTTCTTCACAAAATCGCGTCTTTTCATTAAATTGTTTGTTCTCCCAAGTGAATCGCATCTTTTTTGATTTAATTCATTTTGTTTTATCTCTATTTTGTCTCTTATGCTTCTCTTTATTTTTTTATTTTTGTCTTTTGGCATCGTTGTTTTTTGGATTTTAGTTGCTGCTTTCTTCTGTTTTGTCTTTAGTGACAAGTCACATAACTTTTCTTAAATCATATCACCTCCTATATTTTGAATAAGACAATTTTGTCTTATTAACAAATCAACAACCCTAGTCTTATTTTCTTTTGTCTTATATAGTTGCATATTATATATTTAATTGCTGCTTTTATAAATCTAGAATCTGGTCAACATACTTCAGCAAAGCATATAAATCTTCAGTCATGCTAATCTTCACAAGAATATGTAATATACATACACAGGATTATATTATCTTCAGTCATGCTGATCTTCATGCTTTACCTTGACATCAATGACAATATTTCCAACATGATAGACACAAAACTAACAGAGTCAACAATATTCCATTAATAGATAAATGAGTTGTCAATTGCATGGTTTTACATATTTTTTGATGTGTCACTTGAATAATTCTCATACATGGGATGAGAAGTTTCCTTATGTCCAACAAAATGGCAATCATGCTCTTCATGGTTCCACATGACACAACTTATTGCATTGCTACCTTGAGTTCCAACCGTTAACACTTGTTGATGTATCGTTGTATACCATGTTAGACAAGACACCACCCTATGTGGAAAAGGTATTAGATAAGAGAACTAAATTTATTGAGAATATAAAACACATTAAGCAATAAGTTCACAAAATCTTGCAATGAATTCGTGAAAAGTAAAAGCATCAACATCATGGCTCATTAGTTTTAGGTCGGATACAAAGTATGGTTGCTCCTTTTAAAAGAGAGGTTTCAAGGCCCAAATAATAAACTCAAGGATTTGTAGTGTGGGACATACACCATCACCAAAATTATGAGTGTTAATGCATTGAAGCTCAATTCCCCACCCTATATTGGGTTTTAATGTTTAATGCAGAAATGCTTCAGCCATACATTTCACCATTATTAGACAAATCAAATGTTGTTGAGTAGTTGTAGAGCATAGAATTGAAACATCACACCATCACTCTAGATCTTATAGATCAAATCATTAATAGATTAGTGAAAGATACAAAGAATCAACATATTCCACTCTATCAAGCAGTTATGGAAGTGCAATTCTATATCATGGTAAGTGGTTCACTAGAAACCAAATTCATCAAAATTTCCTCATAAGTGTAGAAAGTAGAAATAATGTGGTACATTGATTCCAAAGAAGAACAAAAAAATCTAAAAGAATCTCAACTCATTTTATAATTATGATTTATGTTAAATATTTTAATAATAAACATAACATTCTTAATGTTTATCTTTAGAAAAAAAATATCATTTATGTCTATATATGCGTGTCTATATACATATATATACATACATACATATGTGTGTGTATATATATATATATATATAGCGACATATATGTATGTATAAAGTATAAACAAAAAAAAATGTATATACAATCACATAAAATTAAGATCATATTATAAATTTTATTATAAAGTCTTAGTTTTATTGTATTTATGAAATTGTTGTAGCACTTTAAGATGTATAAGAGAATAATTAAATTGGTTATTGTTTATCAATGGTGCAGCTTGTAGAGTACTTGTTGTCATTTCATGGCGTAAAAACAAATCTTGTCAACAATAAAGGTTTAAGTCCGTTGGACATAGCCTTAAATGCAGTATCTCAAGATAAGCCAAACTTTGGTAAGATTGTAGAAAATTTGAGAAATTCTGGTGCCAAAAAGAGTTTAATATGTAATTGTAGATCTGAGTTGGCTCCTTGGAAGTCACAGCATACAACTAATAACATTGGCATTGAGAGCAAAATATTGGATGTGGACACACTTGTGGCATCACTCATTGCCACTGTGACATTTGCAGCTATATTTCAAGTACCAGGTGGAACTGAAGAAGACAGTGGTCTTGCCAAAATGTCATTAGAAACAGTTTTTCATGTGTTTTTATTCTCAGATTGTCTTGCCTTCTTTGCATCCATGACTGTGGTGATTGCATGGATTTTTCGAGAACGATTGCAGACAAAACTTGTTGCAGATCGGTCACCACTGGCCAAATTATCCATGTTAAGCTTGGGAATATCAATAGTCTCTACATGCCTTGCTTTCTTATGTGCCACCATCCTAGTCACAATACCTCGTGATATCAAGCACCATAAGAAGAAATATCATATGATATTTATAAGTGAGATTGTGATAACATTTTTGGCACCAATACTTGCACTTGTGTTCTTATCATTGGCATGGATATTTGAATATAACTTCCGTGCTACAAATGAGAGACAAGCTCGACTCAAATGGGAACTTAAACGGGTTCTCATTTCTACACTCCCTGTGACTACAGTTGTACTTATTATCATTTTTGTTTATATTATTGTATGATTAAATGCTTTCTAAAATGAAAGAGGCATGCACAACAATGTATTGTAATGAGTTTCTAATTAAAAATGATACATTATTGTATCAAATCAATTGATGTGATAAGCATTTCTTGAAGTCAAATATTTCTTATATATGTAATTTAATTAATTTTTTGAAATACTTAATTGATAGATTTCAAATTTAATGTATTGTTCTATTCATTTATTAATTAACATTTAAGAGAAATTAAATATTAGAGAAAACATGATACAATATCATATGGAATTTTTCTTAATATCATAATAATTACATTCCATTTTTTTTAAATAATACTTTATTCCATTTTTTATTTTTTTTGTTGTTTCACATTGCATGAAGTAATTGCATGCATTCTACAATATATACACAAATGTTGAAAACCAGACGTTTCCATTTTGTCTTAGAACATAATCATTTCATCAAAAACTAGATTCTGATTAAATAAAATTTGCATTGATAGTTGAAAAGGAAGAAAATCTCGCAGATACTGAAAACAAGATAAACTAGAATTACAAGTCAAGAAATAAGCAAAGGTATGAGCTTTCTAAACCTAGCCATAGAAAACAAATAGCAAAAAATTTCCCCGAATAGAATGGTTTCTAAGCAACAGCAGTGTACTACGAATAGAGAGTCATCTTCTACATGAAAACCATAGAGGATATCTTCTACATCAAAAATTGTAGAAAAGCAAAGTATAACTTGTAAGGCAAGAAATGAGCTTTCTAAAACTTTAATCATACAATCAAATAGCAAAACCAAAAACTATCCCACCAAGTTTAATGATCTCTACACAACAGCAGTGTAATACAAATGGAGGCTAATCTTCTCCATAACTAAAAAGTATCAAAACATGTGTAGCTCATGAGAAATGTTTTGGGGAAATTTTCCTTCTTCAGTATCACATGAATTTTTGTGCAGTAGAATGTTCAAAATGGCACTAGCATTATGAGCCATATCCATAGGAACCTTACTTACAAAACCTAAATTCTATTTACTTAACAGGGAAACAGGAAGAGGAAACTGATCCCAACTGCTGTATAGGCTCACCAGTAAAGGGATCAAACTTGTAAAGTTGACCTGTGAAAGGATAAAACTTAATAGGGGGCTACCTTTCAGTGCCATTTATTTGGAATAAACTATAAAGTCAATAAACCACCAAAAAAAATGAGGGCAAAATCTTCGAACAAGAAAAGCAGCACAATATTTTTACAATCGCTGCAGAAAAAAAAGTCATGATTCCAGTCTCCAGTAACACTATAGCACATAATTTGGATTTGATACCTATATTCAAAGATGCTTATAAAGCCAGTCTTGGGTGATTATCAAAATAAAACAAACAATAAGTTCATCAGGTTGAAAAAAATAGGTTTGAAAAGCAAAAGTACTGGCTTCAAGTGTAAACTATAAACAAATTAGAAACAAATTTTATTGATTAAAAGTGTAGAGAAAAACTAGTATTGATGTGGTGCTGTGGATATTCATACATTTTGAAGTCCTAAATGCAATTCCATATAATGCCATTAATCCAGTTTGTACAAAAACTCATCCTAAATTTCAGAGAACCTACGGTGACTAAGATTAATTTAAGGTTCAATGGTGAGTTATAACTAAATCCAGAAACCATAGTCACCTAGAGACATGGGACATGGGTGTAGGTAGATCATTTTCAAATGTGGCACAGAGTATATGAATGGGGGTAGATTTTAAATATGGTCAACAGGAGATGTGGATATGGGTACTGGAATAGAGTATAGAGGGATTAAAGTATTAGATTTGTTCAAACTAGTTAAGAGAGTTATGTCTATAGAATAAAAAACCCAACAAACCCATTCAAAGAGAAGCAATGCTAACAGAATATTGAATGCAGTAGAAAAATTATGGCACACTCACAGTATAACAAGAGATTTTACTGTGGAAAACCATTTCAGAAAAAACCCAGCAAAAACAGCACTAACTGTATTGACTCAACCATTCATAATGCAAAAAAAAAAATTCTCACTTGTGTTTAACCCTAATCCATGAGCAAGCCTTTTATCAGCACATTAATATAAAAATCCACTGAGTGGGAAAGTTCTATATCCATGTAGATATTATGGGATATCCTTTTTTATATATAAAATATATCATGCCTAACATAAGAACTGGCCATCATGCAAACAATTAACAAAGTATACAAATTAGAAGTGAAGTCAAAATCATTATGGTCTCAATATTTTGCATATGTACTGTTCCGAAAGCTGAACATCACTATGTAGGAAGAACAAGATGCTCATATGAAAGTATCGGTCTGTAATGTCCTCTCGGATTCTGAGTATTTCCGGTGGCGGATTGCCTTTTTTAAACCCGAAGGCTTCCAAGGTTAAATTAGGGTTTTAATTTTGAGGTTGTCTTTGCTTTCGGAGTTGGTGGATCTTATGGCTATCTTTTCCGGTTTCGAGCTTCGCGCAGTGGTATGTTCATTTTCGGCATTACGAGCATTTTCTGGAATTTACTATTTTTAGTAAATTCTATTTTTGGCACTTTTCAGTTGGGTTCAGCTTGGTTGACTTCTGCTTCAGTTTGGTCAGTTGATCAGTAATGGCTTCAGGGCACATTCGGAGAGATAAGTTGAGTCATTTAATTAAAAGTCACATTTTAATCTTATATTCGATCGTTGACCCCTTGGCCTAGTCTAATGACTTTATGTTGTTTTGAAAAGTGGGCTTTTTGAGGGTGGCGCTT
The DNA here is from genome assembly GCA_007258455.2 of Sequoia sempervirens. Taxonomy (NCBI): domain Eukaryota; kingdom Viridiplantae; phylum Streptophyta; class Pinopsida; order Cupressales; family Cupressaceae; genus Sequoia; species Sequoia sempervirens. Next base: position 769,192,974 of record VDFB02271358.1, on the reverse strand, counting down.
CATTAAGATTAATTTATTATTTACCAAAGTCAAAACAAGTATAAGGTGGGCGCATTTATCAAAGTGTTGATTTTTATTTAAAATATCATTATTGAGCTTGAAAGGCAAAAAGGACGCCATCTTGAAGAAAGGGTTAGGGTTTTGACATTGAAGCAGATTTTAGGGTTTCGTGAAGTCAACAGGAAATTATAAAAAAGGAGACTTTGAGCATCATTTCTCATCTTTGGTCTATAGTATCGTTATGCTGTCGGCTTGGCTCTGGAACTGCTTCAAGGAATGAAGGCCTCCTAGCTCGGGCATCGCTTCTTGTTTGCAAGACAACAACTAGTGGTGAAAATCGTCTCATTTGTGAGTTTGCATTGTATTTGAGCTTTGTATTCAGTTTGTTCTTTGTTAAGTCAGTTTGCATATTAGAGGGTTTCCAGTATTTGCCTTGTAGCTACAGCAGATTTATGTTTTTGCTCATAACTTGAAAAATACAAAAATATAGCTTCTGGGTATCGTCTTAATCTGTTTGTTTGTAAAGGTCGAACATATTCTCTAAGTTATAGAATTTTTAGTTAAGGCTGTGATTTTTAAGAGAGAATCGCCCCTCTTGCTGGGCCGTACAAGTCTGTATTGTCTTGATTTCCGTGCAAAATTAAATAGTGGCATTTTGGGTCTGTTTCTTGCATCCATTCTAGGCGCCATCACTCTTAGAGCATATTGCATTCTGTTTCATGTTGATCCAATGAGTTAGGTGAGAGTTATGAACATTTGAATGATTCCATAAGCTGCTGGTTATTCATTAGAACGCAGATTTGTAACCAAAGACAGAATTAGAAGTTGACCATTGAAAGTTGTATTGTTTTGGCAACCTCCTTTCAAGCTAAGAAGAACTCTTATGATGTAATGATAAGCTTTCAGATTCTTAAGTTATTGGTAGGCAAACGACCTTCATTCTGTAAACTGACAGTAGTACTGGCGGTCACTTTCAATATTGTTCAAGTCTGATTTGTAATACTTTCTTTCATTCTGAAGTTGTTCTGTAATAGATAAATCTCCGCCCTATGGTAGCTACTTTCCCACTCTGGGTCAGCAAGCACATTCTGGGTGTTGAGTGTTTCAGCTTTCAGCATTTCTTTTCAAGCATTGCTTTTTGTAATCACCTGTCATATGGTCGCCCCTCACTCCGCATTGGATTGGGTGCACATACTTGACGTCGAGTTCCCTTTCCAGCATTTAGAGTAGAAGATCCTCTGACCAATGCTCGCCATCATCGGCGCCATACTGGTTAGAGTTGCTTCAGTACGTTTGGGTTTATCTTCTAACCTTAACGGGTACTTTGATTGTAATGTTGTAATCTAATAATTAAAAAACGAAAAAATTGGCTCGGAATATTTCAGTGGTATCAGAGCCAAGATCTTGCCATCCTGTGATCATTTGTCTATGAGTGACAGAGAAAAGAGGTACATTGCAAGGGAAGACAAGAAGGTTGGAAAACAGTTCCAGCCTTTATCAGCCTCCAGAGGGTCAGACAGCTTCAGAAGTCTTGAGGGCTCATTGGGAGTCTTCTCAGGAAACAGTCATGGCAGAAGGTGAGAGGTCAGTTGGGGGTAACGAGAGGGTTACCAACAGTAGAGATGACAGTGGTAAGGGCAGAGAGAGATCCATCAGTCCAAGACAGCGATTTGAAAGGAAGATGGATGCTTTGATGGATATGGTTTCACTCATGATGGGGAAAGTGGGCCAAACACCATTCCACAGAACAACACTGGGTATAGAGGAGAGCACAGTGCTTCCAACCAGCATGATGGACATGCTGTTCCGCATGCTTCAAACAACACCTATGTCTCATCTAAGCCATTCAAACCCACCTTTGTGGCTCCTGTTAACACTCAGCCAGATCCTGAAGAGAATGCTTCATTCGTGGAGCAGTTGAGACTTGGTCGTGCAGAGTATGATTCTCTACCTGCCGACATCAAGATGGATATGTCCTATAACAATTTCATGGATCATAAAAGGAAAAACAAGGGACAAGGGAGACACTATGATCAAAGAAGACCATCAAATCAAGGAGACTTGTACCAAGCTGTCAACAAAGTTACACTTCCACACTTTGACGGGAGTGATACCAGTTCAGCCCGAGCTTGGATTCAGAAGCTGGATAACTATCTAGCTCTCAGACCAATGGCAGAAGAAGAAGCGATCAAGTTCGCTACGCTACACCTTGATGGGGTGGCGCACGAGTGGTGGTACCATGGCCTAATTACTCTGGGTCATCGGTCTATCACAACTTACGATGAGTTCACCACTAGACTCATCGAGAGGTTTGAGAAGAAGGATCCTGAAATTCATTTCAAGAGAACTTGCACAATTGAGACAGTATGGCACAGTTGATGCCTACATTGCCGAGTTTCAGAGACTCTCAGTCATGGTGACTGGAATCACGGAAAGGAGATTGGTGATTCTTTTCAGTGAAGGTTTGACAGAACCTCTCAAAGGTTGGATTAAAGCCTTTGACCCACCAACCTTGCAGGAGGCCATGAAGAAGGCAAGAAACATGGAGTGGGCTGCTCCTAAGGCAAAATTTCAGTCAAACTCCCCCTTTCAGAAAAGGGATAAAGGGAAGAGACCTCAGCATAGAACTCCTTTGAAACCTCAGCACAAGGAGTTCAAGAATCGCAATCCCCATGTCACCAGGTTGGATCCTGAAACCCTGAATGAACTCAGAAGAAAAGGGTTGTGTTTCCGGTGTAGGGAAAAGTGGTCTCAAGATCATGTTTGTCCTAAAGGGGTTAAATTCAATCAGATAGAGTACTATTCTGCTGGTGAAAGTAGTTCTGATTTTTCAGACCAGCAATCTGATTTTGAAGAAAGTGAAGTAGAAAAAGCTCCAGAAGAGTCTGAAAATGAGAAGGAAAGTGGAGGAGTCTTAGCTCAGCTTTCTAGCTTCCAAAGAAACGAATCATTCAAGGTTCGAGGGATGGTCAAAGGGCAGCGAATCGTTGCCTTGATCGACACTGGAGCAACACATAACTTCATTGATGAAGTTGTGGTAGCCAAGAAGGGGCTGCAAACAGAGGAGTTTGAAGGGTTCAAGGTCATGGTTGCCGATGGATTTCATATTTCTTGCACAAAGAAAATCTCGAACATGACCATGCAATTGGGAAACTACGAAGTCAAGGATGACTTCTATGTAGTTCACATTGGAGATACTGATGCCGTCCTAGGCATTCAATGGCTGCGTTCTCTTGGGGAGATCTCCTTGAATCTGCAGACTATGGAGCTGAAGTTTCAATCCGATGGGAAGAAGATAGTTCTGAGAGGAATGTCCAATGGGGGCCCTCGGGTTGTGTCATTCAAAAGAATGGCAAGGCTGATCCGTCACGATCAAGCTGAGTGGGTTGCAGAGTGCATGATCCTCCCTGCTAGTCCGGTTGAGACTAAACGTGACCATCCTCCTGATATCCAGTCACTACTCACGAAGAAGAGCAAAGTCTTTGCAGATTTGCCTCCTGGACCACCACCTGAACGGGGTTCAGAACACATCATAGAGCTCAAGGAAGGGGCTAAACCGGTGATCACAACTCCATATCGGTATCCGAAGAGGCAAAAGGATGAGATCGAGAAGAATATTCAAGAACTCTTGGAGATGGGTTTCATACGCCCAAGCAAGAGCCCCTTTGCATCTGCAGTGGTTCTTGTGAAGAAGAAGGATGGTACCATGCGCATGTGCGTGGACTATCGTGCTTTGAATCAAAGCACCATCAAGGACAGATACCCATTCCCAGAATAGATGAGCTCATTGATGAGCTACATGGGGCCAAGTTCTTCTCGAAGATAGATTTGAGATCGGGTTACCATCAGATTCGGATGAGGGGATCTGATGTGGAGAAGACAACTTTCAGGTGTCACTATGGCCATTTCGAATTCTTAGTCATGCCATTTGGGTTGACTAACGCTCCGGCTACCTTTCAGTCTTGCATGAACCGTGTTTTTCAGAATCAGTTAAGAAGGTTTGTGCTGATATTTTTTGATGATATTCTGATCTACAGCAAAACTTGGGAAGATCATCTCAAGCACTTGGAGGAAGTGCTTAGTATCCTGGAATCTGAGAGTTTGTTCGCAAAGGCTTCCAAATGTGAATTTGGAATGGAGGAGTTGCTGTACCTTGGCCACATAATCATTGCTGAGGGAGTGAAGGTGGATCCGGAAAAGATTAAAGCAGTAGTTGATTGGCCACCTCCTGAGAACTTGACTCAGTTGAAAGGTTTTCTGGGTCTTTGTGGTTTTTATCGGAGATTCGTAAAGGGGTATTCACATAATGCTGCTCCCCTTACTGATCTCACCAAAAAGGGAGCCTTTGTTTGGTCAGAAAAGGCTCAAATTGTTTTTGACAAGTTCAAGAAGATCATGAGCTCGTGTCCAGTTTTGGCTATTCCGGATTTCTCCAAGCCATTCGAGCTGCAGTGTGATGCATTAGGTGAAGGAGTTGGGGCTGTCCTGATGCAAGGCAAACACCCTATAGTGTTTGAGAGCAGAAAGTTACGGGGTGTCGAAAGGACATATTCAATTTATGACAAAGAAATGCTTGCCATTATGCATGCATTAGCCAAGTTTAGGCAGTACTTGGTGGGGAACAAATTCGTGGTTAAGACTGACCACAATAGCCTCAAGCATTTCATGCACCAGAAGGACCTAAATGAGAGGCAACAGAAATGGGTGAGTAAGCTTCAAGCTTACGACTTTGACATTGAATATGTCAAAGGGAAAAATAATATCGTGGCTGATGCTCTATCCAGAAGACCTCATCTTAGCTCATTGTGTGAGCTTACTGCAGATTGGAGAGACATGTTGCTTGCTGATTATGCCAAAAATCAGTTTGCAACCAGCATTCTTGAGGGTACTTTTCATGATGAAAGGTACAAGGTGATTGAGGGATTGATCCATTATAAGGGAAGAATCTTCCTGGTGGCTGATTCTAAGCTGAAGAAGAAGATTCTTTTGACTTTTCATGATATTCCAGTTGCTGGTCACCAAGGTTTTTTCAAGACATATAGGCAGATCCGAGAAAGATTTTCTTGGAAAGGGTTGAAAGGAGAAGTACAACGCTACATTCAGGAGTGTCCTGTTTGTCAAGTGAATAAGAATGAGCATACATTACCAGCCGGTTTGCTGCAACCACTTCCCATTCCCAATCAAAAATGGGAAAGCATTTCGATGGATTTCATCACTGGGTTGCCCAAGGCCCAAGGGAAGGATTGTATTTATGTGGTGGTGGATAGGCTAACCAAATTTGCTCATTTCTTCGCCATTACCAGCACTTTTTCTGCAGCCCAAGTTGCAGATCTGTTTTTTCGAGAAGTGTTTAGGCTGCATGGGTTGCCAAAGAACATTGTGAGTGATAGGGACAGCAAGTTCCTAAGTACTTTTTGGCAAGAAGTCTTCAGAATGAGTGGTACTGTGCTCACTCCAAGCACTAGTTACCATCCCCAAACAGATGGTCAAACTGAAGTAGTGAACAAGTGGTTGGAAGGCTACTTGAGAAACTATGTGTCAGAACAGCAAAGAGCATGGGTCAAGTGGCTGCATATAGGGGAGTACTGCTACAATTCTTCTTTCCATATGTCGATTAAGATGTCTCCTTTCTTGGCACTTTATGGGTATGAAGCACCTAGTTTTGCAGATTTGGTGTTTGGTGACAGCAAAGCACCCCAAGCCAAGGATTTGTTGCAGCATAGTCAAGACATAATGAAATCCTTGAAGGATAATTTGCAGATTGCACAAAATCAGCAGAAGTTGTATGCTGATCAGAGGCGTGTTGAGCGTTCATTCGAGGTTGGGGATATGGTCTATCTTCGATTACAACCTTATAGACAGTCTTCTCTCAAGAAGAGTGGAGCTGAGAAGCTCAAACCTCGCTTCTATGGGCCATTCAGGGTCATCAGAAAAGTTGGGGCAGTAGCTTATGAGTTAGAGCTACCTTCTGATAGCAGAGTGCATAATGTCTTCCACGTGTCTCGCCTCAAGAAGGCACTTGGACATAATGTGGTACCTTCATCACAGTTGCCACCCTTGGATGAAGAGGGACAGTTGGTTCTAATTCCAGAGGAGATACTCAATTTCAGAGAACGTTCTTTGAGGAAAAGAACCATCAGAGAATACCTGGTGAAGTGGAAGAACCTGCCTATGGAGGATGCGACTTGGGAAAGTGATGAGATTCTGCAGCATCCTGGTTTGCGATTGCTTGAGGACAAGCAATCTTGGGAAGGGCGGACTGTAATATCCCCTTCTCAATCCTGATCTTTCCAGTGACCGTTGGCCTTTTTCTCGAAACCCGAAGGCTAGTCAAGGTAAAATTAGGGTTTCCTATTTTTGAGGATGTCTTTGCTCGGAGTTGGTGGATCTGATGGCGGATTCTTTCTGGGTTTTCAGAGAGCTTCGCAGTGGTATGTTCATTTCGGCATTCAGAGCATTTTCTGGAATTTACTATTTTTAGTAAATTCTATTTTTGGCAGCTTTTCAGTTGGGTTCAGCTTGGTTGACTTCCTGCTTCAGTTTGGTCAGTTGACTTGCTCAGTAATGGCTTCAGGCACATTCGGAGAGATAAGTTGAGTCATTTAATTAAAAGTCACATTTTAATCTTATATTCGATCGTTGACCCCTTGGCCTAGTCTAATGACTTTATGTTGTTTTGAAAAGTGGGCTTTTTGAGGGTGGCGCTTCATTAAGATTAATTTATTATTTACCAAAGTCAAAATAAGTATAAGGTGGGCGCATTTATCAAAGTGTTGATTTTTATTTAAAATATCATTATTGAGCTTGAAAGGCAAAAAGGACGCCATCTTGAAGAAAGGGTTAGGGTTTTGACATTGAAGCAGATTTTAGGGTTTCGTGAAGTCAACCGAAACTTATAAAAAGGAGACTTTGAGCATCATTTCTCATCTTTGGTCTATAGTACTGTTATGCTGCCGGTTTGGCTCTGGGTTTGCTTCAAGGAATGAAGGCCTCCTAGCTCGGGCATCGCTTCTTGTTTGCAAGACAACAACTAGTGGTGAAAATCATCTCATTTGTGAGTTTGCATTTGTATTTGAGCTTTGTATTCAGTTTGTTCTTTGTTAAGTCAGTTTGCATATTAGAGGGTTTCCAGTATTTGCATTGTAGCTACAGCAGATTTATGTTTTTGCTCATAACTTGAAAAATACAAAAATATAGCTTTTGGGTATTGTCTTAATCTGTTTGTTTGTAAAGGGCGAACATATTCTCTAAGTTATAGAATTTTTAGTTAAGGCTGTGATTTTTAAGAGAGAATCGCCCCTCTTGCTGGGCCGTACAAGTCTGCATTGTCTTGATTTCCATGCAAAATTAAATAGTGGCATTTTGGGTCTGTTTCTTGCATCCATTCTAGGCGCCATCACTCTTAGAGCATATTGCATTCTGTTTCATGTTGATCCAATGAGTTAGGTGAGAGTTATGAACATTTGAATGATTCCATAAGCTGCTGGTTATTCGTTAAAAACGCAGATTTGTAACCAAAAGACAGAATTAGAAGTTGATCATTGAAAGTTGTATTGTTTTGGCAATTTCCTTTCAAGCTAAGAAGAACTCTTATGATGTAATGATAAGCTTTCAGATTCTTAAGTTATTGGCAGGCAAACGACCTTCATTCTGTAAACTGACAGTAGTACTGGCAGTCACTTTCAATATTGTTCAATATTTCTTTCATTCTGAAGTTGTTCTGTAATAGATAAATCTCCGCCCTATGGTAGCTACTTTCCCACTCTGGGTCACAAGCACATTCTGGGTGTTGAGTGTTTCAGCTTTCAGCATTTCTTTTCAAGCATTGCTTTTTGTAATCACTCCGTCATATGGTCGCCCCTCACTCCGCATTGGATTGGGTAGCACATACTTGACGTCGAGTTCCCTTTCAGCATTTAGAGTAGAAGATCCTCTGACCAATGCTCGCCATCATCGGCGCCATACTGGTTAGAGTTGCTTCAGTATGTTTGGGTTTATCTTCTAACCTTAACGGGTACTTTGATTGTAATGTTAACGATAATTAAAAAATGAAAAATTGGCTCGGAATATTTGAGGTCAAGGACAGTCAAAAACTCACAATTACAAACAGAAAATTACATGAAGACTCTATATAATGGATTGGTCTAATCACTTATTCTTGAGAAAGAAAGGCCAACTAACCTGCTTTCACAGATTGACAAATGATCTCAAAGACCAAATTTAATGACCATATTGATAGAATGGGCGTGGTTGAATGTCTCTGCATTTGAAGCATTGAGTGCAAAATACATAACATTTGTCACCAAATTTAGAATTTATAAAAAACTTTATATGTTTACTTTGTTGTATTCCAAGCCATCTGTCCAACTACTTACCTAAGACTTTAGACACACAGTGTAAGATGAGTGATCTTACAAGGAAACAAAATCCTAGATACCATCTAAGCTCATCTGACAAGAAACACACCTCACAAAGCATATTTTCATTTACAGACTGTGCAAGACCACCATCAATCACTTCCTCCCCTTTTACCCTTGACACTCATCCTACAAGGCAACAACCATATTAAACATGACTCCAGCAGCAGAAACAGAAATTATATTTTGCTTGCTTCAAAACAAATAGTAAAAGATCTTTCCTAGTTACTAATAACTAAATGCATTTGAAAACATCTTGATAAAGGAAATCACTCTAAGTCAAGAACACACCTGTCTTTTGATTGGACTAATCCTCAATTTTTTTTCATTTTTCGCTGCATAAGTTCCATTTATTGAATAGCAACAGGATCGGAAGAAAAATAAGTAGACCAAAGAAAGCACATTAAATAAATAAAATTTGAACATAAATTTGACAAAGAAAGTCAGGCAATTGAATAACTTTTGCTTTTGTAGGATTTAAGGTTGCATTCTGTTGGTGCTACAATCCATACCTTGCAACTCTAGAGAATTTACCACAGAAACTAAATCCATGGAACAAAATCGGTTCAGAATGAAAAGGTGAGGCTTGTGATCAAACTGCAGGCAATTATGAGCCAATTGACATGAGTGGGCAACTTTTCTGCACCTTTAGTTTTATTAGGTCAAGGGAGAATCCTTAGAGATCTCGACAAGACAACCAAAGAGAAATGAACAACTACGTCATAAACTTTAGCAACGACCTTTGCGAAAGGATATCGCAAATATTTGTCATTAAATACCAATTACATTAACCTATTGGTCTGAGAGACCTAAAGATCTCTCAACAACAAAATTATTATTAGATTATACATGCAACTAAAGATGTTAAACAAAATTATATCCCAACGTGATATCCTTTACAATACCATACTTCATGAATAATCCTTGAAAACCCAGAAATGCATAACACCTCTGATGATAACTAGTAAATGAAGGCTTTCATGTTATATTGTAGAGGCAAGTGTTACTGAATTATGCAAACTAGTAGGGCCCTAACTAAACTGACTTACAAAGAACAAGAGATGTATTCAATGTAAGGAAAGACCAACTACCAAAATCACCAGTGCTTTAATCTATTGGTGACAGAGTCAAGAACTAAAAACAAGTGCAAATTCTAAGCCTTAAAGCTAGATATGAATCGACTCGTAACAAAGAACTAAAACCATCAATACAATTTCTTCTGAAGGCAATTCATAAACTCAAAGAAACTTCACATGATCAAAGCCTCCCCATTTTAAAAGACTTTGAAAAAGTTGTATAACTGCTGCAACAATCAACTAAACAAAAAATAGCAACAAGCTAACAAATATATCCCTAGACATATAGTTCTGATACCCTGAAATTCTCAACCAATCATGGAGACATTCAAATCATGGAGAGGGTTTCTGCTTGCAAGCACCTTCTCTAATTTTTACATACAGGAAGACACAAGAAATCAAAATTTTAGTAAGAATTTTACACCAAAGAATATACAAGATCAGAGGACACACAAAACCAATTTTGGCAGAAAAGATCCAGCCCTAACTCCATAGAGAAAATTAATTCAAAAATTTGCTCTAGATTTCTCATACAACTAACACATGTCCCAATCCTTTCCACGTAGGCCTCATGTCTTCATCAAAACGTAATGCATTTATTACCATGAATCAAACAGTACACTAAATCAAATTCTAGAAGAGAATTTCAGTGTTTGCTCAGACCTTGATTACATAATACCCATACCACTTAGACTGTAAGACATTCCATCAAATCAAACTTTCTTGATTTATGGGGAAACCGTTTCTAAACTTGCACACCCGGTGCCTGCAGCGGTGTGATTCCTTTGATTTTTGACATTCATTATGGTTGTAAGGTTACCCTTACTCTAGAAGATCAATCTCCCTCTTGGTTTCAGCAAACCGCATGGGCATAGATTGATTCTCATGATTAACTATCCATTTGTCAATTAGATTCACGCGCCAAAATCATACCTACATCCACAACTATTCAAATTATAATAACTCCTTCCGTTACCCTTGCAAAGTTCTTTACCAACCAGGCGACCACTGCCCCAGCAAAATTCTACTAGATTTTTCTTCTTCAAATCTCACCTACCCACCAAGTTCTTCTTTACCAACCAGGCGACCAATGCCCCAGCCAAATTCTACCAGATTTTTCTTCTTCAAATATCACCTACCCACCTTAAGATCGCACTGATAGAATCAAATCTAATGAAGAAAAACCTTGAGCAGACTCACAGACTATCACTTCCCCCTTTGAAAGTTTGGAAGCACACCGTTGGTTAAAACTTTTAATTTTTTCCTTCAATCAATGGTGCGGGCCAACCTACTTTTAGATCAATGGCTGTAGGCATTTGACAAGCTCTCAAGATGTTCATCGCTTTACAAATCAACCTTATAATTATTGGGAAATGCCAAGTGTCTGTCTCCCGCTTCTCTAAGCTCTCTGCCTTCACAATCCTTCATAGCTAAAGGAGATTGTGTCACATAGCAAGATCAACGGTCCGCAAGCCTCTAAACCACTTTACCTTTTTCGCCAATAGCACCCACAATTAACGGTGCAGGATCCTTGATCTTCAAAAGCACTGGTTCATGGCCTCCATGAGATCAAACTATCATGTAGAGAATAGATCCCACAAGCGCATGACACATGGTACAATTGACGGTCCTCAAGCTTACAGTAAGGCAAACATGGCAAGGCAAAAATGTAGAATAAATGTTGAGCCCGCCCTATAGCGCAGCTTCCCACTAAAATTTTCTCTATCAAATTTACACATAGTAGGAACCTTTGACCAAGAATAAATCAATGGCATGGATCAAATCAAGATGGGGCCCTCTGTGTTCAAACAACTGTTAAGGCATTCTTGGCAATATCCCACAAGCCCACTGAAACTCGCGTGAACTGTCAATTGTGCTTACATGTCACATCCTACAGTTGAGGGTTGTGTTGACATGACTCTCAAGGGAATATCATTTTACACTATTAGACTACACACATCATCATAAGAAAATGATCAATGACAATCATTGATTGGAAAACTTACTAGAAGCCATCGAGGAATGGAAGGGCTTCCACTATTAGATCACAAAGATCAACACACAGCCGCTATATTGATCACATTATGGTTCAAACCCGCCAAGCTAGTCCACCACTATACACAAAGTTTGTATAGTTACAAAGAAAATACGAATGAACCCTTTAATTTACAGGCAACAACTTACAAGGAAGGCACCAAGCAAATAGGACAAAAAGGTGATGACTAAGGAAAAATAAATTGAATTTCACATAAAGCATTGTTAGATGTATACGACAATTAGGAAGGGATGAGGGGGAAGGGCGCGTGAATCAATTGTATACTTTAAAACATTCAATTCCTCCTATCTTCTCAAACTCTTATCAACCATTAAGTCTTTAACATGCATTAACAAAATGTAAATATGTAAACCAGTAATGCAAATACTTCAAAACACATAAAAACACTTGATTTACGTGGAAATTCCAAGAAGGAAAAACCGTGGTGAGGATTACTTCACTAATATATGAATTGCAACACTGAATACAATAAGGCTCGCTGCCAAAGGACTCACTATCCAAAAGAAGAAGAAGAAAGGGGTGGCTCACTGCCAATTTTGAACTACTAACAATGCATCTCTTTTATGTCAAAGGTACAATTCCATTGAAGCACAAACAACTCATTCAACAGACTGAAATGTGGACACCTTTTCACTGCATTTGAAAGTCATAGGCATTAAAGCTCACACTCAGATTTTCACACTTGATCACATTCACATATTTTGCATCACACTCTTCATGCATAATCCACATAACTTGTCTTGCATTTATACCCTCCGCAACTTAAAACAATCTCAATTGGGTTGGTCATAAGGAAATGTATGCACCTCAACCATGCAACATCAAATAGGTTGGCACCAAACACTTCCATGGTGTAAAAAGGTGAAGGCAGACCACACCATTACTTAACTGAGACCCAAATCTACACTGATATGCTTCTCAACACTTCCACAAACAACAATCATCCTCCGCAATTAGCGCTAGCACGCTAGTTTGGACAAACTTGCACTAACACTAACAAGTGACTACAAGCACACCTCTCCAAGACTGAAAACATCTTGTGGACCACATAACAACATTTCACATCTCATAATATTCATTACAACTACTACAACCACCTGAAACTCAAGAACACCTTCATTTAGTGCAACCAAACATACTAGTACAAACATTGAACATACCAAACAACCTTGCAAAACACCACAACATCTAAAATTTCAAGGAACAATAGATATAGACAATATAAAGCACGTTTTCCAGATTCACAACACTAGAAATTTTATTGTGGAGAAATGCAGAGCAATCTTATTTCTCCCAAACACCTTGTTTCACATACATACATACGGTCAATCACATCTTCCACTGTAGTATGTGAAACATATAAAAACAAGCATAGAGGTTCAAACGCATAGGGTTTTATACTAAATTTGGAATATTTCACCAAACTTGTACTATAAATAGAAAGGGAAAATGGGGTGAATGAACTTACCTATTCTTCTATTTCATTCAGGAAATGAGATCCCTCAAGTCAAAATCCACTTTCAACCCTCAAGTGAGCGAATTCTTTGAAGAATCTTGCAATTTCCCTTTTTGTGTTAGGACGGGGGTCTAGGTCAAATAACACTTTAGAGAGAAAGATTAAAAATAGCAAATCAATTCCAAAATGCAATCTATCACTTGGATTTAGAAGATTTAGCATAAAATTGAAGGAATCTACAAAAATTTTGGCAGATCTAGAAGGGATAAATATTGTGTACCTTTCACAAAATGGTGTTTTTAGAAGTTGTCTGAAGACTCATTTGCTCTATGGTGAATGGGTCCTAGGTAGGGCTTTTCAAAATCTGTTTCTAGGTTCTTTATTCTTGTTTCTACACTCCCAAATTCCCGATTTTCATAGTTGGACAATCGGAAATAAATATGGGATATGAGTTCCTATGAGATGACAACAAAGATGACAACAAATACAACTTTACAATTTTGCAACTTTGAGATCTTCAACTTTTCAACCTGCAAATCTGCCACACAAAGAGAGAGGGAAAATGTTTGTTTCTGGTGAATGGGGGTTTGCCTTGGTCAAACCCAGCTTTGGTAATTAAACCTTGAAATGAAATAAAAAAGCATGAAAGGGATTAAGAATGAACAACTCAATGTCACAACTCACCAAACCCTTGGATGAACCTTTGAAGGATTGAAATCTTGATGTTGATCTTGCATGAAATGGCTTCAATGGATGTGGATCTTGATACTTGAATCTTGCTTTGAATCCTTGACTTGAATGCTTGAAACCTATATCACATTGTTAGCTCCAAAAATATGCATGACTCCACATAACTTTGACATAATGTTTGGATCTTGATTGCTGCAACACGTGATGAAGAAATCCTCTTTTGAATACTCCTGAAAATAATCTTGACTTTTGTAATTGATCTCTCAAAAATCTAATTGAAATTTAATGTTGATTTGATAAAATAACCTTGTATTTATAGTAATTTATCATTAATTTCTCGAAATTCAAATATCACAAGGCGACATTGAAATCTAGATTTAAAAACATTAAAATACTGTCAAAAACATAATTTAAATTAAGGTCCTAGGTCTAAGTGAGGACCCATTCGCGTCCAAGGTCACTCACCTATGACACACATTGCTCAATGAGGAGTGTTATGTCAAGGCATTAACGAATGTCGGGTTTTCCTCTTTGAAAAATGTGATTAATTAGGTTTGGATTTCAATTAAAGGGGCCCATAAAGAAAAATTAAGCTCAATTAATTAAGAGAGACCTAAATAAGTGTGAAAGTATAATGGGGTACACTTTACAACACCACATTAAGACACAATTAAGTCTATTTTAATTAATATGGCCCTAAACTTAATGTGAATATGTAAAATACATATTACAACACTAAATTAAAGCATAATTAAGTTTATTTTAATATTAATTCTTAATTAAGTGTGAAAATTTGATATTTTTTCCTACACTATATTTAGCCCCCACTTTAGTGAGAGAAGGAACTTGCGTCAAACTCACACTAAAGTAAACAAATATGCTTCAAGAGGGGTTCAAGTGTACCAATGCAGATGGTATAGGATGGCAAAAATCAAGAAGGTGGCCAAGCCCCCATGATCCAACATCCCACGCCAAACCAACATAAGCACAAAGGGACACACACAACGTGTATGATATGCATTAGCAAGATACACAAACATACAATGTCAATGACTAAAAGAAAGAAAAACAAAAATAAAATAAAAAAGGGTGGACCAAGCCTTAACTATCCAACACAATGTGGAACACGTCTCGATTGTTTGTCTATGAACATTCACAAGCAAAATTTGATGTCCACTATGCAAATGACAACACATGCTCACTCCAGGCTAATGGAACCTCAGGCCATCCACTAAGTGAAGCCCTAGAAAGTGGCTTAGTGAGGAATTCATGTCAAGTCTATAGGTTCTCATTGTACTAACCATACCAAAGCTATCCCTCTAATAACTTCAATAGGGCACCACAAAACAAGGTCTTTGGGTTTCACAAGGTTAACAAGTTGTATTATGCTAAACACTTATGAACAAGCTTGTGGGTAAAGGTTGTTCAAAGGGACTTTGCTTAGTTCGTGTAAGGACTCTTCTTAGGGAACATCGTGCCTAATGTCTCCAAGAGAGGACAAGTCAAAGAAATATCACACTCTTGGAGGACATCAAACCCAATGACACCACTAAGAAAAGGATGCATCACAAGAAGAAAGAAAATCACATAATGAAACATGAGAATGTTGAAAATATGTCAATGTATGCCCCCACTTTAAAGAAATTGCTACACCATTGATGTGAACAATTTGCTTTAAAATAGTCAATAACCAATGCTAACAATAAAGGAGACATGAGAGCTTATTCAGAAAGCCCTATGCCAAGTCATATGTTTCCAAATGAAGCTACATCATGAAAAATAGAGGAATGGGTTAACCCAAAAACACATAAGGGATCCACATATTCAGGGTCAGTATATCTTTGCTACAATGTTATTGTAGAGCTCAAAAATGTCATCATTTCCCAAATACTCGTAGAACAAGAAGAATGACACATAAAGAGCGAAAACAAAGAAAAATATTTCAGGTCAATATGGAAGAGACCTAAATGTCTCGACGCCTTGTGTCATCCCCAAAAGGAAAACACAAAACAAGTGAAAAGATAAAGGTTTACAACATATAGAAGAATGTATATACAAATAGAGGAATGCACATGAAGAGAGAGATACATCAAACATAACAGTATGGGGGATCACATTGATCACATTACACACATGCAATCACACAAAGAACTTGCAAAAGAAAACAAAGCAAAATACTAGTAAGGCACATGTGAGTCAACCTATAGCAGGTCGCTCGCATTCCAAGCTTGCTCTTATATATACATGGAAGGTGGCCAACTACCCAAAAGAGACAATGGCAAGTGCAAATACGAAGACAAGGCTACCTAACCCCCTTGCCCCCACTTAGTGCAAGGCAAGGGTGAGTTGAGGTAAGCGATGCACAACATGAAAATCAGTATCAATTAGGGGAACTAGGTGCTTCAACACAAGGAAGATCACCACAATACTTAAGATGTTGAATTTTATCACTTAAAGCCTTACATTCATTAGTAGAATGACCATGAACTCTTGTAAAAAA
Organism: Sequoia sempervirens; assembly: GCA_007258455.2. NCBI lineage: Eukaryota > Viridiplantae > Streptophyta > Pinopsida > Cupressales > Cupressaceae > Sequoia > Sequoia sempervirens. The sequence goes on along the minus strand of VDFB02271358.1, from coordinate 769,176,779 downwards.
AAAATTGTGTTCTTGGAGGTAGAGCTATCAAGTGATCCTAAAGAAGTCTCGACAAGATACTCTCTTGATCGTTAGTAGAAGATGTTCATTTCTTTTACTTCAAAGATATCTCTTGCTTAGTACAAGGTGCCATACTTATACAAAACTCTTTGATTGTGAGATTTTGTATTCTCCTTTAAGGGGGGGCGTAAAATCTAACGAAATCCAATCATTACTAAGACATGTCCTAGGAGTGTTTTATGTGATGACATTGATATTAAGCAAATATTTATTTGTTTCTTTTGTTTCTTTCGAGGGACAATAACCAAGACTATTAGTTATTTCTTACGTGTTAGGCTCTATAGGGACACAAATACCTTGGTCTCTAGCACCACATCCTTTTCCACTATAACCAAGTTGTTTCACAAGTTCATAACCTTTTCCATAAATTTTTTCATTTCTTTTTGGATTTGGTGGTTGCTCATAATCAACCTCATCAAAGTTTGTTGTGTAATTTGCTTCTTCTTCTAAAGTGGTTGAAGTGGATGCTTTCGAAGGTTCTTCTAAATTTTGTGTGACATTACCGCCAACTTTTTTCCCTTGTCAAATTTTTTTATTGTGATCTTGTATTTTCCCATGAATGTAGGTGTAAAATCCAAGGAACCCCAATCATCTTCCAATAACTTTGTGACTTCTTCAATATGTTTTTAGTTTTCTTTCTCTTGCACGGGTTCTACTTGTGTAGTTGGTGTCAATGTTTTTAAAGGATTTTCCTTGTCTTTCTCAAGTTGTAAAATACTGTAAGGCCCAAGATCATCTGTGATTGCATAAACCTTGTTGTAGACATACTTCATTATATGATGAAGATTCGAAGGCATTGCCTACATTTCATGAATCCATGGTCTTCCTAAAATAAGATTATATGAAAGGCCGTGAGGCATAACATGGATAGTAGTTTCCAATGTGGCCTTTCCAACTGTAACAGGTAATGTGATCATGCCAAGCGGTTGTTTTCCTACGTTATCAAATCCTCGAATGGAGGACGAGTCAGGTTCAATCTTACTCTTATCAATTCCAAGCTTATCCAAAGGTTCACACTACACAAATTAAGAGTTGAGCCATTGTCAACAAGGGTTCTCTTTCTTCCTTTCCTATTAATAATGGCTATGATCATGAAAGCTTCATATTGGTTTTGCACTTCCAAATTAGGAGGTAGCTCACTTTGGTGGAAAACAATGTCAGTATTCATTCCTTGAATCAGGGTTGCTATTTCATTCAGTTGCACATTAGGAGGGATAGGAACTTGTTGTAAAGCACTTTGAATCATGTTATGATAATGAGGGAGGCTTGAATAAGACCCCATAAGGATATCTTAGCAAGAGTGTTTTTAAGTTGTTCAACAAGATCATATTCTTTACCACTATGTTGTAAGATATTAGGTGCAGGTGGGAGATATGGTTGAGGTAATAGAAGGTACGTTGGAGTTGTTTTTGGTTGCTAATTGTTTCTACTGTTATATATATGAGCAACGGTATTGTAACTCAGTTGTTGTGAAACATTGTTACTATGAAGTTGTCTTGTAAAGTTCAAGATATCTCCTGGAGCTAATGGTTTCTTTTTAGGCGGTTCAAGGATAAGCACCGATTTGTTTTGAATTTGTGGTTGTTGTGAGGGTGGATAGAGGATAAGTTGAGGCTTAGGTAGTCCCATAATTAAAGGATTTATAGGAGGTGTAAGTATTAGAGGAATTGAGGGAGTTCTAATTTTCATAACCTCAACAAATGTATCCTTATTTTCATGATCTCTTTGTGAAGGGGAGTCTAATGCCACTTCACTATCTTCATCTAAGGAAGCCACATTGCAATTTTTTTGAAAGACATGCATCAATTCTCTCATTCTCTTGCACCATGATATCTACCCTAGTAGGAGAGCTTTTAGGAGAGAAGAAAACAAGATGTTCATCACATTCCATGGTTAGATTTTGTAAAGTAGCTTCATCACAAATAGTGGAGGCATCAAGAGAAGAACAACTATCATTGATTGAATTCTTTTGTGCAATTAGATGTTTCCAAGTAAGAGAAGCATTAGAAGAGGGAAAAACAAGACTCTCATGACTCTCAATGAGTGTATATTCTAACACCAAACTATCTTCTTCACAACTATGAGAGATATAAGGAGAAGAACAAATGTGATTGCCATGTTTGTCCATGATTTGATCCTCTTTCACTAAAGCATTCTCACAAGCAAGGGATGAATGGAGATTAGGTAAATTGATGTTAAGAAATGTGTCAATGATCTCATCCTCTTATGCCATAATATCTTCCAAAGTAGGAGATTTTATAGAAGAGGAGCTTTCAACATTGTCATGATTCTCAATGAGTGTATCTTCTAACACCAAAATACCTTCATCACCAGTAGGAGAGGTATTGGGAGAAGAGAAAGTATGATTATCATGATTGTCTATGCTTACATCTTCTTCTATCACATCATTCCCACAAATAAGAGAGATATGAGGGGGTGTGGAATTAAGGAATGTGTCAACATTTTCACTCTCTTGCACTAAGAGACTCTCATAACTAGGAAGTATATTGGAGAAATGACTAACATGCTTGTTGATGAGGTTTTTCTTGGCATACTTGGAAAGGAAAGACACTAACATTATGTGAAAAGTAATCTATCCATCTTATGCAATGCTTCAAAATGTAAACAATTGTCTAACAAATTTGATGATTTTTTACTACTGAGATAATTTTGGAATGATTTAAAAATGATTACACTAAATGGACGTTTAGACCTAGATGCATAAAACATAAATTCCTGAAACTTTCTAGACTAATACTATAGGTTACCAGTGCAACCTAGGAAGTGTAGAAAACCACAAAAAAGCTCACAGAAGTTGGTTTTTGTAGGCCTTGAGGCGAATGAGTCCCAGTACAAGGTTTTTTAAAATTGAAAAAATGTAATTTCTGAGTTATTTTATGAGTCCCAGTGCAGGATTTTTTAAACTTGTAGACAAAACGTTGCTTCAATTCATCATTCAACAAACAACCATTACATGCAAACTCTAATTTCATTAATTAAAATACAAATTACAATGGTTGGCCTTTCAAGATCTCCTATTACAATTTCTGCACATAGTCCACCTTTGGAACAACAATTTCCAAACATGTTCCTCATGGCATCGCTTTCTTCCCCATTTGCACATTCTTATATTTCTGCTCTCATTTCCATATCACCTATGTTCATTCATGACTCTTACTCTTCTACTTTTCTATCGCAGCCTCCCTTAGCCTCACCTTATCTGAGCATTTTTATTCAATAGAAAACCGAATTCTATTCATAAAAGCTACCCCTGTCTAGAATGGTACAACCTGCACTATTATTCCTTAATCATGTTTATCTCCATTCACAACCTTTCAGAGCAATGGCTTGCCCATTTTTCCACCGCGTGACACCACTTCTCAATGTCAATATATTTTGCACAATAAATTGAAACCTCTAAAGTCCCACGTCCCTTCGGTTTCTATTCACTTCTCCTTTGATGGAATTCAATTATCTTACAACGCCCATTAGTCTTCCCATTCTATGCATGACCTCATGTTTGTGATAGTAATGTGTTGTTATGTGAAGCATTCCCGTTTGATCCAAAACTTCTTAGAAATATGGCGCCTATGTTGCCCCTCATCCCTCATCATTTTGCATATTTTAATGAATACCAATGTAGCAAGTTGCGCGACCTTTGATTGCAAAGACATCTTACACATTCACTCCTAACTTATGTGTTCAAATATCTGTATGGTCTTCATCCAATTCATTTGTGCATATCTAGTAATCGATATTGTTTGTGGTCAAATGGTTTATGTATTCGTTATATGCTTCATACTCCACATACACATCCAACAAGGCAGATGCAAATGTAACATTTGACAAAATTCCATGAAAACTTTATATCTTGTTGAATATCAAATTTAAGAGGTTTAGGTATTGATCCAAGTGAGAGAAACCAAACAAAAACAAAACCAAAATTGAAAGCAAACCCAATGATATTTTTGGTTGGTGTCGATTGCTTGTCCGCCCGCGTGCTCCTGCACCAACATTGAAATTCATAAAACAAGTGGTATAATTGGTGTCTAATTTAGAGCCTCATGTGATCACCATCAAGGCCTATAATAATACAAAAATAGGCTAATAAGGCACAATTTTTTTTCCCATTCAAGTGGGTTGGAATTGCAATATACATGGCATGTCCTCAATCTTGACCTTCCCTACAATCTCCTCTTTGGTCACCCATGGCTTCATGCCATACAAGCTATACCATCGACATATCAACGATGCCTCAAATTCCTCCACAATGGCACCAAAGTTACCATTTATGTGGATCCACACCTCTTTGAGTATTGTCATTCATTGGAGGCTACATATGATCATTCACCATTTCCCAAGCACCCATGTTGTGCTTTCCAACAATACCATCGCCATCTATGTCCTACGTCGATCCTAATACTCTTTCATCTTCACTCCATCCATTACACCCAACTCCATTGATTCCAAGGTCAAGATCGTTGACAAAGTTTGTGAAGAGTATACATTGAATAGAACTTTCCATGTAGGCTTAATGCCTCCTTTCCACACTATTATGGTAGGCCCACTTAACAAAAATATTACAATGTGCCTAGCCTTAAACATATGGATCCATCATCTTCCAATCACTTGGACTCTTGATGAGGAATATATTGAAGGAGACATCAATCAATGGTTATACAAGGGTGATACAAATATTGATGATACTAGCCTTGAGTATTTTCAAAAGGCATTCCCTGTTCCCTTTCAAATGAGTCAAAACTTGCATTACAAAGGGAAAGGATTGGGCATTCATGAAAAAAGTATCCTTGAGCCTATGTCTCCTCTAGCTAATGAAGACAACCAAGGACTTGGTTATGCATAATCCCAAGTGCACCTTGCAATATCAGTAAATACCTCTTGTGATGTTGAGGTAGGTTCCAATAATGTGGGCAGTATCGATAATGGCATCATTATAGCTTCCTTTGACGATTTGGATATCTCCCCCCTTTTTTTCCAACCATGTCATCTTAACTATTGACCTCCCACTTCATTATCCTACCCTCATCAATTGGGATTAACAAGGCTCACCACCACTTGATGTATTTGAGAGTAACAAAGCACTTTTGGCATCTTTGGAGTGATTCTCTCTTGGAGGAGGTTGGGGATGCCCTAGGTGATTTTTTAAAGGTGGACAACGAATTTTATAATCTTTATCACTCTACCTTTGCCCGAATACTTGTTGAAATTGATGTCTCAAAAGGACTGCCTGCTGAGGTTCTCTTAAAATCTTCTAGAGGGTCTTGGATCCAATCGTTGGATTACGAGGGGGTCCCTTTCCGTTGTAGAAGATGTTTCAAAACAGGACATGCTGCTGCTCAATGTGGATTTGAGAAGAAGTCTAAGACAACTACTTGGTGGAATGGCGCTTCACAACAACATTACACGGTGGAGAAGAAGTCTGGTCCGCTTCGGAGCTTCTCTGAGGTGGTGGCTTCTGATTCACATGCTGCTGAAGCTTCTGACTCACAGGCTGCTGGGGTTTTTGATTCACTTGCTGCTGGGGCTTTTGATTCACAGGATGCTGGGGTTTCGTCTGCTGGGGTTTCTCCTTCCTCCGCTGGGGAAGCTACCATAATAAATCATATTGAGAATACTACTAGACCGGTTTCTGTCTCTACTGATGGTGCTGTGTGTCCCACCTCTGATTGCTCTCCAGTTATTTCCACACCTTTTCAGGCGAACTCTGTTGTTACCTCCCGGGCTGCGGATTTTCATCCTTAGGAAATTAATGGGCTGGCTTGGCAGGCTAAGGCAACACAAGTTGAAGAAGGCTGGACTACTGTTATTGGAAAAAAATCTAAACCCTCTGGGCCTTCTTTCGATATGAATCTTCGCTCCAACAAACGAAACTCTAATTGTAAAACTTAATGGTGTTTGTTTGTGAGCTGGTTTTTTGTTGACTGCAGGCTGTCTTTTCTGCAGTCTGGTTTTTTTGGCTTGTTTTAGCTGTTTGGCTTTTGGTTGTATGGGTTCGGATCCCATCAAAATCTTTTCCCCAATTTCAAAACAAAGCACTTTTGGCATTCATGGATCTACATGATGAATTTTTTGTTGGTCCCTAAATCAGGATTTGTCTACAAGCTAACTGAAGGTGCCTACTTTTGGGAAGATGAATCCCTTAGTCGCAAAAATAAAAAGCAAAAGAAAATCAAAGGATCCCCTAGTGAAAAACTCCCCGAGGCACTTCTTGGATCTAGAAAAAGTCAGAAACAAAGGATGTATCTTTTGGTGAAAACCTCCTTGAGGCGTTAGAAGATGAGGAATTCCCTCTTCCCCTTATTGGTGCACAAAGAACATAAAGACTATCTTGATTGAAGAGACTAAGGATATCAATTTGGGCGCTGAATCAGAACCAAAGATCACTTGTGGTTACCAACCTATCCAATGAAGAATGTCAAATATTTTTAGACATCTTGAGCAAAGCATCTGAGAATTTCACATAGTCATATGCAAATATGCCTAGTTTGGATCCATCTCTAGTGGTCCATCATCTTGTGGAGCATCTAGATGCTAAACCTACCAAGAAAAAGCTCAAAAAAATGCATCCTCAAATAACACTTCTCATCAAGGTAGAATTAGAAAAACTACTTGAAGTGGGTTTCATTTGACCAATCGACTATCCTGATAGGTGTCTGATGTTGTTCTAGTAAACAAGTTGACTAGGGGCATATGCATCCACATATATTTCAAAGACTTGAACAAAGCATGTCCTAAGGATGATTTCCCATTTTCCAACATTGACATCATTGTCGATCTCACAATAGGTCATGATATGTTTTCCCTTATAGACGCTTTCTCTAGGTATAATCAGATCCATATAGCAAATGAAGATCAACATAAAATCGCCTTCACTACCCTGTGGCATACCTTTTGCTACTAGTTGATGTCATATGGTCTTAAGAATGCAGGGGCTACTTATCAAAGAGCAATGATGACCATCTTTCATGATCTGATCCACATTATCCTAGAAGATTGTTGATGATTTTCTTGGTAAATCTAAGACTATAGAGGCTCATCCACATGTTCTTGAATGCATCTTTGATTGTCGTGCTTGTTATCAGTTGCCGCTCAATACCAAAAAGAGTTTTTTAGTGTTACTTCTAGTAAGCTATTAGGCATCATAATATCCTATAGAGGAATGAAAGTTTATCCTACTAAGGTTAAGGCAATCCTACACATGCCCCCACCAAGGACCTTAAAATAGTTAAGGAGTCTACAAGGCAAACTTCAACTCATCAAATGATTTATTGCTCAACTTGCTGACAAATGTCAACCATTCACCCATCTCCTTCACAAGGATACTACCTTCCAATGGGATGTTTGAAAAAGTCAAGGAATATCTAAAATCACCCTCAAATCTCACACCACCTATCCAAGGCAAACCCCTCTTGCTTTACATATTAGCTACACTAGTTGCACTAGGGGCTCTTCTAGCATAGCATGATGAGAACGAAAAGGAAAGAAACATATATTATATTGGTCACACCTTGGTTGGGTATGAGATCAACTACCCTCCAATGGAAAAGGCATGCTTGGATGTTGTCTTTAGTTCCCAAAATCTTAGACACTACATGTTGAGCTATCAAATCAAGCTTAGCTCCAAGAACAACCCTCTCAAGTATCTCCTCTCCAGAATGACTCTCATAGGGCATATGGCTAAGTGGGTTATGTTGTTGAGTGAATTTGACAATATGTGGACCATAAAGCAATCAAAGGACAAGTAATTGCAGATCAATTTTTTGAGGCTCCACTCATGGACACCCATCCTCTAATAACTAACTTTCCAGATGAGTACCAAACAAGATGTAACAAAACTTAATCAAGAAAATGAACGCCAACACTACAACCAAATATTCAAGGTTCACAATCTTACCTCTAGCAATATTATCATTCTATTAGTGCAAGTTGAAAAGTTATCAACAATACACTAAATGAATAATAACAAAAACAGTGTAGAAAAATGGAGCTTTCAAATAATGTAACAATGAACTCCAAACCACAACAAAAAAACTTCCCTAGCAATGACACCATTATATTGGGGCTCCAAATTGTACCATACAATTCTAGAGAACTCGCCACAAAATCCAAACATGAGGAATCAAGTTGATTCATACTAACAAAACAAGGCTTGTGATTAAACTACAAGCAATTATGCTAGTTGACAAAAGTAGGCAATTTTTCTACATTTTTAGCTCTACTATGCCAAGGAGGGTATTCCTACAAATCTTGATAGGGCAACTAAATATAAATGAATAACAACTAGGTCACACAACTTAGCTACACCCTTTGTATAAGAATATCCACATATTTATCACTAAATACCCCATACATTGGCTTACCAGTCTTGCAAACCTTAAGATCTTTAACAAGAAAATTATTATTAGATTATACATGCAACTCAAAATGTAAACAATATTTTATCCCCACATGATATCCTTTACAATATCATGCTTCATGCATAACCCTTAAAAGCCTATAAATGAATAGCTAGCAAATGAAGGCTTCTATAATATATTGTAGACTAAGTATTACTAAATTATGTAGATTGGTAGGACACTAACTAAACTAACTTACAAAGAGCAAGAGATGTATTTAATGAAGGCAAGACTAGCCACTAAAATTATCAGTGCCTTAATTCACTAGTGATAGTGCCAAGACCTAAAAACAAGTGCAAACATATATGGAAATCTAAGCCTTAAAGCTAGATATAAATCAACTCAACAAAAAACTAAAGCTACATTAGAATCCCATTATACTACCTACAATTTCATCTAATGCAATTCATAAACTCAAGAAATTTCACACAACAAAACCTTGTTCAACAACCCATAGATAGTCAAAGAAACCCCATTATATTATTTTGAAAAGGATTTCTAGAGACTTCAAAGTTTAATAATTGTTGGAACAATGAATTGGCCAAAATGTAGCAACAACCTATCAGATGTAGCTCCACAAATATATTTCTTATCTCTTGAAATTCTCAGCCGACTATGGAGACATTCAAATCATGGAAAGGGTTTTTCTACTTACAAGCACTTTCTTTAGATTCTAAACATGAAAGACACAAGAAATCAAACTTGAACTAATAGTTTAACACCAAAGGATCTATAAGACCTACAAACACACAAGACCAATTTTAGTACAAAAGATCTATCCTAACTCCACAAAGAAAACTCATACTTAGCATTTTGCCCTAGATTTCTCATACAACCAAAACCTATCCCAATCTTATATGTTTAGGCCTCACATCTTCATCAAAACCTAATGCAACAACTTCTCTATTGAAGCATTTACACCCACAAATTAAGCAATACACTAAATCAAAATCTACCAAAGAATTTTAGCATTTGGCAAGCCTTGATTACATAATATCCATACCACTTGTATTATAAGACATCCCATCAAATCAAACTTTCTTGATTTCTAGAGAAATATTTTTTCAAACTTGCACCAAAATTATACCTTTTTCTACAATTGTTTGTCAAATCATAATCACTCCTTCAACTGCCCTCACAAAGTTCTTTAACAACCATGGAATCAATACTTTGACTAGATCTTACCATATTTTCCTTCAATTTTCACTCACCTACATTTAGATCACACCCACTAAGTGGAAAAAAACCTAGGCAACCTTCATACTCTATTACTTGCCCTTTGAAAGTCTAGAGGCGCTCTGCTAGTTAAAAGTTTTGATTTTTGCCTTCAATTAATGGTTTGGTCCAACATTCTTTTAGATCAATGGCAATAGGATTTGGGAAGCTCTCAAGATGTTCACACTTAGCTAATCAACTCTGCAACAATCAAGAAATGCCAAGTGTTGGCCCCCTGCTTCTCGAAGCTCTCTTCCTTCACAATCCTTCGCAACTCAACAAGATCGTGCCACGTAATAAGTTTAATGATATGAAAGCCTCCAAATCACTTTACCTTTTCTACCAGCAACACTCGCAATTGGCAATGGAGGATACTCGGTTTTTGAAATCAATGGTTTATGAGCCTTCGGGAGATGAAACTATCCCACACAAAATAGATACCACACACGCATGACATGGGGAATAATCAACAATCCTTGAGCCTCTAAGACAATAAGGCAAACATGACAAGGCAACGATACAAAATAAATGTTAACTCCACCACATACTTGTTTCGACCAATAGAACAACTCCTCACTAACATTTTCTCTATCAGGCTTGAAACATAGTAAAACCCTTGATCAAGTATAAATTAGTGGCCTGGATTGATTCATGGTGGGTCCCCTTTTGTCCAAACAATGAATGTTGGGCATTCTTTGACAACATCCCATGGGCCATTTGAAACTCATGTGAACCGCCAATTGATGCTTACATGTCACATCCTCCAGCCAGGAGTTGTGCTAACATGATTCTCAGGGGAATATATCGTTTTACCCTATTGAACTATGCATGTCATCAATCAAAGATGATCAATGGTTGTTATTGCATGGAAATCTTGACAGAAGCCATTGGGGAATGGAGTAGCATGCATCATTAGATCACAAAAGATCAATGACTGCCGCTACACCAACCACATTATACTTAAAATCCACAAAGCTGTTCCAACACTATGCTTAAAGTCAATACCAGATTACCAGGAAAATACAGCTGAATCATTTAATTTATAGGCAACCGCCAACAAGAAGTCAACGTGAAGATAGAATGAAAAGGTGGAGGCTAAGGCAAATATTTTGAATTTCACATAAAGCCTTTGAACCGAACAGCCCTGAATGCAAACCATGATCTTGATTAAAATAGAAAGAAGACTTACATGTGGACAGAATGGTTCTATCGCTAGATCTTATTGAATCATTCTTGGCAAAATTAATTTCAATCCAAGCAGCAAAAGCAGGGCAATGATCAAATTGCAAGTGCACAAGGCTAGAGGATTAGTAAGGCAATTCATAGAACCATAATTAAGGTCTCTCAGATCGCACGTCAACACATTGCACAACTAACTAGCATGGCCCTCGCGCATTGGATCTTGAGATCACCATAAATTGGAAAATCAGTGAAACCATACAAATAGGAGTCCTTATTAAACAATGAATCAAATGTACAAGATTGGGGCTTGACACCTAATTCACTACTAAGGCCAAACCCATGATGAAGAATAACATAAATAATTGATATGACCCCTCCTCTAATACGAACAATCAAAAATATTGTGGAGACTCGTCTTCCCTATTAAATATCCCTCGGAAGCAAACAATTTAAGAGAAAAAAAAGAATTTTTAATAGAAACATATCATGCTAGCCAAGTTACCCTCAAATTTTTAAGAGATGCAATATATCAAATCTCAATCTGACTAATATTTTATTTGCAATATGGTTATCTGCAACAAATACAAAATCATATTCTGAATGAATACCTCCTCTTTTGGTGAGACCGATATTAAGAAGAAGCTATGTTTACTTTAGCTTTGAAATATCCAGAAAATTTTGCTATTTACGAAAAAGGTGCACCAACCTTCTGTAATGTAATTTGCAAGTTGTACCAGACCTGCAATTTTTTTAAAAAGGAAACCTAAAGCACAAGCTTTATCTTGATTCATGAGTTTTATGATCAAATCCAATTGTTTAGTTGCTTCTCCGCTCCAAACTTTAACCTATAACAAAGAGAGATAGATAAGCATAACTTACTAATGAGAACTACAAAGATAAAATTCAACTGACTCCTATAAACTCCAAAAAATTGGATTTCTTACTTCTCTGTACTCTGTTTCTGCTTCTGGAATTCTGTCAGAGCTTTCAATCCATCTCTACAACATGGTAAATCCCAAAAATTATTGACAAACTAAATTCAGGAACAAGTTATAGTCAGTTTAAAATCTATGAAATCCTAATGAGTTGTACAAAGGCAGCTTGAGGAGAGTCAGTGTCGGTGGCATGAAGCAGGCAACATACTTTGTGCCTTATTGTGGAAACAATGATGATGTTGAGAAAATCAGTCTAGTTGTTGGCTTAAAATTGGTAATTCACCTTAAAATCAACCACCTCTAAATCGAAGAGGATTACCAATCAATAATAAGAGCAATGATCAAGGACCATAGACCAAATTAGAGAGCGGACAAATGTTTAAATAACACCCGGTTCCTTCCCCCTCTCATCAATATTGCTTCCTTCCAGATGCTCATATTCTGGCAGATCTATAAGCCCAATTTGGGGCCCTACCCAATCCTTCAATAAAACCCATGAGATTCATCATTCATGTCATGGAGGATTGTAGGTTCATAGAAACTAATAGGGGGTCCCCCATGCTAGGCACTCTGACCCAGTCAAAGAACACAAAGCTTTAAACTACTCCTTCTAGTAGCATTTGCTTTACTTCTAACACATCCGTTTGAAATTTTGAGATAGTGTGGTGTAACTCTTCACCAAACCAGATTTCATTCAGACTGTTTATTTTAGCTCTACCGGGTAGTTTGTTTCGTGTATAATGAGATCGTGATTCTGGGATTGTTGTCCCCTCATTTCTCTTCAAAATTACTCTGATGGTTCAATTGCTTACAATGCCTCAGCTTTTGGGGCTTCTGGGGGGTTGAAATTTGTTATTCTACATTTTAGTTTCCTCAATATTGTACTGGAATTCCTATTTAGGTTCTAGGCTATAATAATCTTCTTTTGGGGCCAGACAATATAAGGTAGAACTTTTTAGTGTCCTTGGTTCTATTCTATAATAATCTCCTTTCAGTGGCAGACAACGAAGGTAGAATTTCTTTAAGCTCTATGCATTGCAGGGAAGCCATGAATGCAAAATCCAAAAATTAATAGTATTGCAATTAAGGATTCTTAAGGTGGGCTCGGCAAATCAATTGTGTATATTTCGAAGGAGCAAAGCCAGAGCTTTGCATATTCTTTGTAGACAGGTACCAAGTACCTGGGCTCCTAACAGGCATGAAGCCAAACCGAGTATCAGACCACCATTGCAATTATTGTCCTACCATGTAACACTCTGGAGACTGGGAGCATTGGAACATGGCACGCAACTCCCCCAGTAGTTTCTAAAAACAGTTGTTAGATATTGATGTTATGATTGTCATGATAGCTCTAGAACGTCAAGGAAAGCTAAAGAACCTCAGTGAGCATCTATGAGATGTTGACCATGAGATTGAGAATTTTGTAGGACTGAGAAAATCTGAGCACTTGAACTCTAATATTAGAAAATGTGGTGTTTAATAATGGGCTTCTGGCATGTGGAAGCAAAGCTTTGGATGCAGGTTCAGGCTCAAATCTAGAAAAGTAGTTGTATTTGCTTTCGGTATATACAGAGTTTTTGGTTCACAGATTTTAGTAGATGTTACTTTTCCAAATACACCAGCCACATGGAATGCAATGATTACTCGATATTCATAAAATGAGCTTGTTTAAAAATCTCCACTGGCATCCTCCCCACATTGCATTAATCTGGGAACTTTGCAAGTGTATGAGATCCACTAAAGGTGACACTAACTAAAAGATGGACTGTATCATGCATTGGAGTTGAGATATCCCTGGATGACATGTGCATGAAATATGGATGCTTACCATAGGCACATAAATTGTTTGAGAAATTGGCTCAGGAAATATGGCATCATGGGTTGAGATGATTGTAGTTCACACTCACAAACATGGAAGACCTGTGCAAGGCTAGAGAATTTGTCTAGACTCTATGGAGATGAACACAGCAGGTTACATTCCAAATGCAAGACCTGTAGTAAACAATGAGGAAAGGAATGAATTAGTCCTCTTTCACCATAATGAGAATTTAATTTCATTGGTATTCTTGAAAGTTGAAACATCCCCGGAACAACTAAAGTCTAAAACAGATGTCAATAACCTTCAAGAATGTGGCGGCTCCTGTGTTGTAAACAAGCTTATCTCCAAGACTCTTGCAAGGGAGATTAATGGGGAATTTAAAATACCTGAAGCATTCTTATGATAAACTACGAATACCACATCTGGTTTTTTGCACTTTTCTCTATTGTATTTACAGAATGTGTCAAGAAGTGAATGAAACCCACGGGATCATTACACTTTCTGGATATCACAACTCTTTCCAACCACCTCCACACCAGAATATCTCAACAGCTGCCAAAGGAACTTAATCATTGACAGATCCTATTATAAAGAAGAGAAAGCATTACCTTCTCTAAAGATTCGGATTACTTTCTCGAAAAATCTTCAAATCTTCAATAGCATTGTTTAAAAGATTGATAAAAAATGCAATTTTAACCTGCATTTCACAAACAATATCATATACAAGCAGATAGAAAGCACTCCAGAATTATTTGTCTCAACCATACAAGGAAAATGTATAACCACATTTATCAGATGTTACGAAAGCCAGAAGGCCTGATATTAGCCCTTGAAATGCATAACATAAAGCAAAAACATTTACCTTTGCCAATTCAGCAGCGTCAATCCCTAGTTCATTTTCAACCCAGTCGACTATTGGATGCCACTTGCCTCCGAGCAAAACGTTCTGTTTGCTCCCTATTCAATGAACACAAGCTGGAACCTGTTCAGGAATTTCCCAATGGACCAGATAAAAGTTGGGGAGGGCAGAAGGGGGGGGCGTGCATGCGGGGTAGGGGGCAGGTCTTCTGATTCAAAATTAAGAGCCCTTGCTTTCTTGATCATGAAATATTTCAAACAAGGTGAATAAGTTGAGATGATGTGAACACAAAGATGAGAATTTCTATTGTGATACTGATACTTCAACAAATTCAATTTGTTGTTTCAATAGTAACTTGTAGGATGCACATTCTGTCAAAGAGTTTTGTACATGAACTGTATCTATAACAAAACTAAACAACTTGAAAGCTAGATATTCTTGATGTCGGCAGATTACCCACTTCCTAATTTTTTAATTGTAAAGCATTATGGCAGGATAGAATATTGACTGTAATTGTCAATCAACAACCATTCAAATATACCATGGCAATCCAAATGCAGTACATCAAACTGAGGTTTATGCTAGTATTGCACCTCTGCTCTGAAAAATACGGAATTAAAGATGGCATAACCATTGGAATTTATGTATGAATTAGTGTCACATTTTTTAGCATCTTATTTCTTGATCGGACAAAATCAATGGATCTCACTTAACAGTTGCAGCAACCGTATAAGTAATTTGCAGTAGAAATTTTTTCATAAGAAAAATAATCATAAATAATAGATCAAGATTTTTGATGCATTTAGATTACATAAAGACTCTTGATTCTTACAGCAGTATTACTGGTCTACAAATTGGCAGAGATAATATCCATTAAAATATGCCTTAAAGATAAAATCCAATGAAGTACAAAAAAATTATTATTATAAATGTACTGATGCTTTCATGTTAATGCATGAGCCTGGAATGATGCGATATAGGTATTAATAAATTTTAACAATCATTTTTTCTAAAAGTCCGCCAAAAAATTTCAGTTTAATTTCACTTTTTTTAGGATTATTGACACAAAGTTTGGAGCATTTACAGATAAAAAACCAGTCGGAAAATCACCATTCCAAATTACAATTCCAGCAGAATTTCCTCAGTTTACAGTGGAGGGGCAAAAACTAAAATCCGGCTGCCGCATGTGTTCGAGCCCAATCCTCCTCACCCTGGACTTATTTGAATTCTTGCTCGGAGCGCCAGGCGTCTTACCTTTCCAATCAGATGGTACTATATGGTCTTTTGGCGTCACTGGCAAATTCTCCTCTGCGATATTTTCCTTGAGCATTTGCTTTGAATCAACACCAGAATTAGGACTAGATTTCCTCTTCTGCGATCTACAAATATCAGTATTTTCTTTCAAAGGCCTAGTTAAATTTGCAGCGAGTTCATTTTCTTGTAGAAATTTTGGCAAACCCTTACCAACAACAGCAGCTATATCTGTTGTTGGTGTTGTTGAAGGCGGAAGAATTTCATCCCGCAGAAGGCCGGTCAGTACAGAGAAAGAGCAATTCCTATTATTTTCCGAACCCATAATAATATATATTAAAAAGTTGAAACCCTTGCAGAGTTCTGAGAAATATGAAAAAGGAGCAATGTTGAGCTTTGTTGCTCACCGCAGTCAAAGATAAACAGAGAGAAACGGATGTGCGGTTTAAATGGATTTGCACAGGTTGCAGAAATAAATAGAAAAAAAAATGGTAATCAAAACTTGGAGTATGTATTTTACATTCGCATTCCAAGAACATACCTAATATGATAATGAAGAGACGCAGCAGATATCGCTCTGTAGGGTAACTCTTTGGTTTTTTTGTTATATTTACATGATTTTATTAATTGTCTGAACATCTACTTGACAGTTATTTACAATCTAATTTATAGATTTTGAATTGTAGGGTTTTTAGGTATTTTTTAATGCACGGAGATTTTTTTACTAGAATTTGTTTTAATTGCATACCCTTCTTTTAATATTAGTTTCGGAATCATTTTTATTATTACTTAGTTTTAAAGTAATAATTATTATATAAGTAATGAGAGTTGTCATTTAAAAAAATAATAATTTAATTTGATTTTTATATTTTATGAAATTAATTTTAATTCATAATTTATATCTATTTATTTAAATCAAATTTTCACCTAAAATAGAATTTAGTTCAATTTTACAATATGAAATAGAATCTCATATTTTAAATGAAGTATAAGTTATCCCTCTTCAACTAATTATTATAGGCTAACTTGAAGTACAAAACATTTCAAATTATATTCACTACTATATCAACATATACATATTTAGTGATAAGTAGATATATTTTATGGTTGATTGTTATCTTCAATCTTTTTTCCCAAGTAATTGAATTTATTCACCTAGGGGTTGACTAAGGGCATGACACCAATTTGGCAAGCCCCTCAAAGGTGTTTGTAAACATTGTTGAAGATGTTGAAAATATAAAAGACATAAGACACAAGATAGATGTGATGAATAGTAATTTACCTCAATAATTTTACATTTCTAATCTCCTTGATTGAGTTAAAATGATGCACCCTACTCACTTATTTTGATCTTGAAGTAGTTGATATGTGGCTTCTCTCATAGCAACATAACCTTGGCAAGATGACAATTTGATTGGGATTTCAACAAGATAGAATACTTAGCACAAATTGGATGATGAAAATGGAGGGACAAGGCTTCAATTTATAGATTTTAGTGGATGAAATGGAGGGCTAGGATTGCATGAGAGTGAAGTTGTGGTTTGAGGGCTTAGCCTTGTGACAAGTATCACAAGGTGGAGGCTTGAGAAAATGACACATGTCAGAGGGAAGAGAGTTTGGTGTGCTCGCACATGTGTGAGCACACATTGGGAAGAACATGGACTTGACAAGTGGAGGCATAAGTGGCAGATGTAAGAGGAAAACTAGGAGTGTGACATGTGGGAGAAGGGAAAGTGTAGGGTGACTACATGGAGAAGAGGATCCCACACATGTGTGAGCATTCAATAAAATAATTGATCAAAAGATGAGGGGGAGGGGTGATGGTGACCTATGCATATAAGCATTTAAGAGAGGTTGAAGGACACTTGTCACGTGACTACAAGTTTGGGGGTTTGGAAGAATTTTTAATAGAGGAAAATGTTAATAAGGATTATGAAGGGATTAATTAATTAATGTGGTTTAGAAGAATTTAAGATTAGGAGCTAATGTTAGATGAAATAAATTAATGAACCTTTAGAAGAAAGGGGAAAACATAATAAATTAAATAAAAATTAGTTAATTACATGAATATGGAATAATTAGTTAAATAATAAATTATTTAATTAATTATATGAATTTAAGAGATGATGAATTAATTTAATTAATTATAGGGTATAGTCAAATTTGGGATGTCTACATTTCCCTCTTTCAAATGGTGTCGCAACTAACAAAAAATAGTGTCATGTCAAAGAAGAAAAATAGCATGCTCTAGTTGGTTGGAAGAAGTAGGAGGGTGGAATGATGCCCCCTTGAAAGGTTGCCTAGAAAAAGGGGTTTTAGGGTGAACTCTCAAAAAAATAGGAAGAAAATTAGGATATGTAGAGGAGGAAAAATGGAGGGACTTGGAGAAAAAACACGGGAAAAGGATAAAAAATAATGAGCAAATGATGGAAGAAAAATGGAAAAAGTGGGATGTCCAATACAAAAGGACTAGGGCTTGGGGGGGAAGGGCTTGTGGGGCTTACAAATAGGCCATGGGGTCCATTTCAAGTCATTTTCACTCTCGAGTTCAGAAGATTGGAGCTTTGAAGATTAGAGAAGATGGTGAACATTCCATGTCACACTCATCATGTAGAATTAGTGCTTGCATGAAATAGCACCTGTGCAAAAAAGGATTAGTGCTTGTGCTAATTAGGGAGGGTAGACTTAGGTATATTTATAATTAAAACTAATGATTTGGCTTGGATGAAATGTAGGTGTGATTACCACCCCTATAGTCTCAGGAGAGGTGACCAATTATGATGAGGCTACATTACCACCTAATAGAGCTAGATGAGGTGTTCATGGTAGTTGTGGTCTTGTACAAGGTCGAGCAATGGCCAAAGATTTGAGCCCGCTGAATGATGATGACCCATAATGGAGAGGTGGTAGACATAGACCAATAGCTTCCATCTTTCGATAGGGGAGATGACTATCACATTGGAGGATTTTGGAGGATCCTACACATCTCAATTCTAAGGGAGCTAGTGGAGCACAATGTCAGCACTTGATAGTTGTACTTAGGGAAAGTGTTCATAACAAATGACTTGTTGGTATGGGGGATAGAAATGGACCTAGGGTAGGGGATGGACACACTACCTACATTGCCCTTGTATGTGGCGGGATTGATTAGTGGGACTCTAATGCCCAATGGATCTTCTCGTCATTTTCTGGTTGGCAGATCATGGGTGTTATACAAGAAGTTGACAAAGGGATTTGTTTATGGTTGAGGATACTGTGTTTTGGCATAGTTGTATCGGGAGATGCATATTGTGGTATTTTGGGGCCAGAGGAGCTTGGGATGCAGAGTGACACTACTTCCTATTTGGGTGTGGGAACATATCACAATATTAAGGCCGATTTCTCTAAGGCAACAAGCGGAAGGGAAATCATATGTATACTTATGAAACATAGAAAAAGGTAAGTGGGTGGTCAACATGAAATGATTAAAAGGATGTATGATGCACCTACACTTTCTCTATTTATATTAGGAAAAGAGATCCCCAAAGGTAGGATTGACTTTCAACCTTTAGGTGAGTCAACCCTATTGGAAGATCTGTTGTTTTCCTAATGACAAAAAATGGTAAAATATGACTGAAATGCACTTTGAGGAGATAAACTAAAAATGCTTAATGATCTCAATTGTGCAATATAAAACTTGAAATGCATATTTAAAGCATAATACTAATAGAAACAACAATTTGCAGGCAGATTTGGGGGTTGCAGGGTGATATCTACTAACCCAGAAAAGCTTGTCTCAAGAACTAGAGGACACTTTTGCCAAAACTGGACACTTGGGCCACTGGGTGAATGAGTCCTTGTAGGGATTTTCTTCTCAACTTTCGGGGTCCTCTGGAGATGGATCTAAGATGTTGTTTGCCCCAGGTTTCACTGGTGGAAAGTCAGAAATAAATTCGAGATATGAGTTTCTGTGGCTTGACGACAATGTTGACAACTTTGACAACTTTGCAAAATTGCACTTATGATCCAATTTCAATCCTTCTTCACCTATAAAGCTGCACATGCAAAGAGAGGAGAAAAATGTTTGTTCTTGGTGGATAAGGGTTTTCCTTGGTCAAACCCTAGTTTGGTAATTAAACCTTGATAATGAAATAATGATAAAATGAAGGAATTGATGAATGAAAAAAGTTATGCCACAACTCACCAAACCCTTTAATGGTTGCCCTTAAAGGACTGAAGTCTAACACATCTCTAAGGATTGGATCTTGCATGAAATGCCTTGATTGCTTGATATATCTCGATGCTTGAATGCTTGCTTGAAACTTGAAACCTACATCACAATGTTAGCTCAAAAACATGCATGAACACACACAAGTCTTGACATCATGATGGGATCTTGAATGTTGCAATAAATGATTGATAAATTTTCTCTCCAATGCTCTTGACAATAATCTTTTCTCTTTTGAAAGTTTCCTTAATGTTGCTTAGTTTGAATTGATAAAATAACCTTGTATTTATAGGTGTTTCTTTAATTACCCAACAATTAAACACCACAAGCCGACCTTTGCAAATTAAATTTAGATCATTAAAATGCTACCAAAAACATATTAAAAATATGGGATCCAAGACTTAAGGAGGACCCTAGGCCCTAAGGCTAGGACACACATTTTCCAATATGTGTAATTAAGTGTATGCATTGATTAAATGTGGGTTCCCCTTTCGGAAAATGAAATTAATTAGGCTTGTGGATGCATAATTGGGTCAATTAAAGGCTTAATTAAGTCCAATTAATAAAGGGGATGCAAACATAGTGTGAAAATGCAAAGGTGTACATTTTTCTACACTACAACTTATATGATGGATTGGTGCACCATACATGGATGGGCAACATTTTTTCTTGGCATCATTATTGATTACAATGATGAGATGAAATGGAGGCCATGGAGAGCATGTGAGATATGGGATGATGATGATGAACACTTGGCATACACCCAGATAACCCACTTCTTGATTGGGAGGAATATGCATATTATTAAGTAGTATATACCAGGTAGAGTGTTTTGACAATTTGGACTAAAATAGAATTTGCAAAGGAGAGACTTGGTGTTTGCTCAGATGACATAGGAGATTGGGGCATGGAGGATGCTAGTAGACCCTATATGGGCTCACTCATCATTGTTGAACATGCAACCAACTCCCCAAGTACAATGATTAGATGTGGAGGATGCAAGAGAGACACTTGAGCATGTGGTATGGTGGGATTAGCACAAGACTATTAGATTGATGATCCCTGGTGGAGATGTAACATAAGGAGGTGATGGAGGAGATGGTGGGGATGGGAGAGATGAAAGAGAGGGTGGAGAGGGTGGAGATGGTGGAGGTAAGAGAGAGTGGGGTGGAGGGAGAGAGGAGTAGATGAAAGGGCATAGAGGACGAAGAGGATGGATATAGATGATGGCTAAGGGGGTGAGGAGGAGGATGAGAGATATATTGAGGTGTGGTTGGGTATAGCTCTATGAAAGTTGTAGAGTTATCAATGGGAGATGGATGAGGCATGAACTAAGATGACAGAGTGGACAAATGAGAGAGACAATCTTCAAGTAGAGTTGTCTCAAGTATAAGGATTATTGGTTGATGAAAAAACACATGAGGGGATGGTGTTGGGGGTGATGGAGGGTCTTGACTAGCACAAGTGACATTAGAGAGGGACATGGTGACTATTGCTTGATATCTAGCTATAGCAAAGCGAGATTATTATAGAGAATAGTTATAGACCTTGCAAGCACAAGTGGGTTGATATGGGTAGGGTCATTTGAATTAGGTGACGGGGGAGAGAGATAAGGCCTTAGCAGAGTGGTGTGTAGCTTTGACATAGTTACAAAGAGAAAATGCAGATGTGGCTAGGTTCAAGAAAGAGAGGGATATGGCTAAAATCATGCTGGGAGGATAAGGCATGGGACATGTGTGGTAGAAAACATGCTACAGTCACAAAGGCATGCCACACAAGCAACTCAAGAGTCACAATACTATCAGTCTCTATATGAGAGGGTAGTACCCATTGATCAAAGGGCTCCTATTCTTGTAAAGAGTGATCGATCAAGTAGATCGGGATCAATGAGATCAAGGTCAATGGGTATGGGGCCACCACCACCACCACTATGGGCAAGGGTAGTGCTAAGATCACACACACCTTCAAAGGATGGTAGTAATAGCTAGGATGACAAAGATTATATGCCTACGAGCTCTTTTTTGTATATGTATATGATATATTTTGAGCCATTTAGAGACATAAATGACACATTGTATCATGACTATTATTTTCTTTTTGATATATATATGTGTGTGTGTGTGTGTGTGTGTGTGTGTGTGTGTGTATGTATGTATGTATGTATGTATGTATGTATGTATGTATGTATGTATAGGAGATGGTATTGGCTAAAAACTTATGATGAATTATGATATATGTGATGGGTTAAATGTGTATGATGTTTTATGTTGTATGGATGGATCATGAGATAATGTATCTTGGTTGTTTGTTATGGATGTTTATGATGGACTATGTGAACATGTTTCCTAGTTATTTGTTTTATGGTGGATTATGTGATTATATAAGGGGTATTGTTGTGTATGATTTACGTTATGCATGTAATAATATATGGTAATTCTTTATAAATAGTTAATAATGTAATTATTATTATGAATGTATATATGATATGTTATGGATATGCATGATAAGATATTTATTATGATGTTATATATGTATATTATGATGCTATGTGGAATGATTATGATTATGATATGACTTAATTGTGGGTGGGTGCAAGGTATGTAGCATGTATACAATAGATGATGTTTAATTTATTTTATAGTCATGATACAAAGTGAGAGAAAAAGGGGATAGGTGGGGGAATAGCTATTAGTAGGATGGAATAGGAATAGGAGGGAAATAAATTGGAGCCTTGAGAGGGGATATAGGTTTGATCATGGTATATATGGGGGGATGATGTAGGTTGTGTAGTTAATTTGTGTATAAAAATATAGATTAGAATGGGGGATAGATTGGATAGGAGATGGATAAGATAGGTTATGCTAATATGTGGAGAGAAATCCTATATTTTGGTATAGCAAAGGAGACTATGCACCAGGGTATAAGAAACAAGGTGACAAGGTAACCTTTGCATGGACTTGACTCTTCAAACAAAAGGTTGTTCTAATACATGCAATACATGGTACAACCTTGGGGGGGCATGTGAGGAATGATCTTTAAAGTATGAGGAGATCCTAATGATCACAAGTATTTGTCATGGGCTTGGTGGGTCTATGCAGAGAATATTTGATATATATAAAGATGTTCCTAGACACAAAAGGTTGAAATCGGCCTTGGTGGTCCATTTGATGGATAACCAACAAACATTACACATAGAAACAAAGACTATGTCCCATTATATACCAATCCAAACACACCAATATATAGAGAGATCTTGGTGACCTTGAGTAGGTATAGTCATGGGTCAAAACATAAATCAAAACAAAAGACCAACACACAATATGTCATGCAACCATCATATCTCTTGCTAAATTAGGATGGATGATGTTTTGGATTATGGTTGACATGAGAAGGATTCATCCCTAAGGGTATGGATGGATAAGTATGATAGTGAATTAGTATGGTGCTTTTTATTGTGCAAAATTTGGGCATGTGTATGATTTGTATTAAGTTGTGATGCCTAATGTTTGGTTTGCTTTATGTAGTTTCAAATCTAGTAAGCTCAATGTAACATGGTAAAGCTCAATTTAAGGGGATAAGCTCAGTGTGATGGGTAGTGTATGAAACCTAGGTGTAAAGGTCCACCCAAATTGTGTTAGGTATGTGAAAAGGTCTAGTCCAAGGCTTAGGTATTTCCCACAACACATCTAATAAGGGATATGGAATGGTGGTGGATAGGTGGTTATATGGTAGGGGATGTAGAGCACCTTTAAAGTGTGACAAGTAATATAATAAGGAGGAGGAAATCATCGAGAGGGATGTTTAGGATTGGTAGGGATGTAAGGATGATATTTCCGAACCACTAATGCAAGGAGCAAAAAATAAATGAGAATTGCTATCAAATTGATTGCTTTATGCCTAAGAGTAGCCATTGGAATGGTAGCTTTCTGTAGGAGATCTTCATGATTTTGGATGACAATTTTATGGTGATTTGTATGGTACTAAAGGACTAATATATAGGCTATGATGTGAAATGAGGTGGTATGATGTATGGTGGGGCAAGTGAATGATTTGATTAATACTCACAATACAAATATATGGTGGGATGGGGGATCATGTAAGTGATTATGGAATATGAGGTGTATAAATGTTCTACTAGATGGTGGTATGAGACTATTACATATGACACCTACAAGAAGGATTTCACCAAGGTAATTATCCAAGGTGCCTCCGAAGAAATTTTCACCATTCGATAGATTATTTCTCTTTACTATTTTTTGTATTTTTGTATTTTTTGTATTGTTCTGACTTCTTGGGATATCTTGAAGGTTAGATGTAGAACCTTTTGAGTTGTATGATATTCATAGGCTCTTCTAATGACCGATCTTTTGATGTAGCAAGATGATAGGCTCTCGATCTATACTTGGTCACAACAATAAAAGTTCCTAGCCAATTAGGTTCAACTTTACCCTTCTTGTCTCTATCCTGGAGGTTCCTTTAATTTTCTTTGAGAACCAACTCACCAACCTCAAACTAGCTAGTTTTGATCTTCTTATTATAGTTTTTATGGTGGTTATTTCGACATGCATGTAGATTTTTCAAGGCATTATGGCGCCCTTTATCTCATAGTTCTAGATCTTCTAGATGTGCAACCCCATATTCTTCATCCATGAGGTGTTGTAATTTTATCCTTAAGGATGGGAGTTTGACCTCAATTGAAAAAATGGCTTCAAAACCAAAACAAGTTAATGTGGATTTTCACCAGTGGGTGTGAAAATCCTAGTGTAGTAGGTTCATAAGGAAATATTGAGTTGTAGGTGCCAGTCATAGCTAACTTCATTATTTTTCTTTTTGAATATTTTAAGATGGTTTTATTACAATCCTATGCTTGACCATTACTTTGAGGGTAGCACGAAGTGGATAAGTGATGTTGGATATGGAATTTATAGTAAATATCAAAGATGTCTTAGTTCTTAAATGGATTGTCACTATTAGTGACAATTTCAAGGGGAATATTATAATGACATATCATGTAATCAAGTATGAACTTAGAAATTTGTTTGCCAATGATGTGGCTGAGAGTGATGGTTTCAAACCACTTTGTAAAGTACTTAGTGGATGTTATTATGAATTTATGATTGTAAGACCCCATTTCACATGTGATTAATACAATCATAATTTGTTTCATGTTTCCCTAAAGAGATGGTAAGATGTATTACAGTGGATAAATAATGTGTTTGTGTGACCATATTCTAGAATTTCATCGATAACATTTGTTTCATTGTCACTGCCGTGAAGGTGTTATGAACTTGTAAATTGTGAATATGGATAGGATTTGTAAATGGAATTGTTGTAGAATTAATTAATCTTAATTCTACTATCAAATTTATGTGATATATGGTTGTTCTTATGGTCGTGTTGGCAATGTGTAGGAAGGTAACGATGTTAGCATGAGAAGGGAGAACCATCGAGAGTGAATCAAAAGACTTCTTGAGGATGTAAATTTGACCCCATTTGGGGCTTAAAAACAAGTAGAGTTAATGTATTGGAAGACTAAAGTTCTGAGGTCATTCAATTGTGATTCATTTGAGGTGTAAGTGGGGATTAGGTCTTGGAAACCCCTAGCTAAGTTTGAAACTCGGATTGAACTTTGATTGGGATTTTTATGAGAGTTGTTGGTCAATTTTTTTGGTTAGGGTACAAAAATAAACCCCCTAGTTTCTATACCATAGTGGTAGGGGTCAAATGGGCATACAATAGTGCCCCTACAACATGATTTGACCCTTGAAAAGCTCTCATAATGGAGAGTGACGAATTTTGAGAAGAGGATGGAGTGGAAAGATTGAGTGGTTGTCTAAATGCATATTCTCATTAATGGGGAAAGGATCTTCATTGATGGAGGGAGGTACACTCTACACCTCCCCATCGAAGAGTTGCAATTTTTGGAAACTTCTATTTATTTGGAGAGGAAGAATGAGTGGGGTGTTGCCCACCTCTCCTCTTAGAGAACTTGAGTGGAGATAATAGAAAGAATGAGAGGAGGGGAGGAGTCCACCGCTTTGGAAAGATAGTGATCAAAATGGCTTGGCTTGGAGAGGAAGGATGGATACAAGAGTTCAATCCCTTCATCTAAAAAAAAGGAGATAAGTTCTTCCTATTTCCATTTACCCTTGTTCATTGGTTGTAAGAAGGTGACAGTGTATAGATTATGGTAGAAAATAAAGAGTAGTGAACCTAGATATATGAAGTTTGGTGCTATGTTACTTTTATTTCTTTGTAAAATTTGAGAGGACCCCATTCATCATCTTGGGGTTAACAGATTTCTTGCTCGGGGGTATAGCTAGAGCCCACGAGGCTCCATGACGCCATTATGGTAGGGTGGAGAGAAAGCCCGTTTGCAATGGTTGTCACCTATTTCAATTCTAGGTAATCTTGTAAGGGTGAGAATTTAAATAAATAGTATGTGTTGTAATTTGCAGTAAATTAAAGAACAATCATTTGTGTGTTATTTTTGTAACATAGAAAATTAGTATCTTGTTAAAAAATAGGAGACATAAATGAGAAGGGTTATTTCATTGGTATGATATCCATCAATCTATAATTGTTATTTGTAATATTGACTTTTTTTGGGTACATTGTTGCATTATAGAAACTGATTCAGAATGAAAATAAAGGTTTTTTTTTCCTAAATTTTCTGGTAGGTATTAAAAGAATTTTGAGCTAAATGATGGTAACTACCTTTATATTGAATAACAAATTGTGGTTCATTTTAGTTGCACCTATAAACATATAAATATTGAAGGGAAACTAGCCATCTATTCATAAGCTTTCAAGGACTTCGTTGGGAATCCTAATGTCAAATCTAGAACAAGTAGATAAAGACATTTAAAATGAATTATTTTTCTTACTATATAAATTCATTAAAAATATATACATGAAATGAGGATATACATATGTTTAAAAATAAGTATACATAAGAATATGTACACGTTACATATGTTGCCCAAATACTCTCTATTCTACCATGAGTTTCCTTCTATGTATATATATATTTAAATATAGAATTTAACTGGTATAAATAATAAAATTAAGAAATTGCTCAAAGGGTTTAAATAATAATACATGCATACATTTTATGTGCACGAGTATATATTATGTTAATATAATCTAATATACCATGAGGTCAGATTGAACTAGATGACAACTTTACTTGTGTTTGAATCTATGTCAAAGACATCCCTTGGATCCATTAAGATGAATGATTACCTATTCCAAAACTTGACTTCCACCTGTGTCATGATTATAACCATATCTTCAAAGACTCTCAGCTGAAACGAAGCATGATTTAAACACCTCAAAAACACTCGACACAAGAAAGTAGGCATCTCTAAAAATAAAATGGTCAACAAATTCAATGTATTGAATAACTAATATTTCAAATACGTCTCCAATAATCAAATTTATAATACATATATATAATATTTGATTCAAGTAATCTAAATTTCATCGACTATCTACCACTATTAAAGATTGGTGAAATCATAAGCTCTTCCCCTTACATCTTTCAATCTAAAGAGATCCAGATCATCTTGCACAACAACTATGTCGTTCTAAAATAAGGTTGGCACGCAGCCTGTTCCTTACACAGGACTCGTGCACCCTAAGGAGGGGATCGATCCCAGGAGAGCGTGGCCTCACATGGGCCGTAGCCTGCTATGAGCCCACAAGCTCCCTTGGAGGTTGGCTCCCCGTCCATCATTACTGTTTGGTTTTGAAATAAACTTTGAAGTGAGGCTAAATATGACATCAACAACTATAGAAGAGTTGCACAGCGGTTGAAAGAATGAATGTCATAAAAACCGCTTCCTTCCATTATCAACGCAATCTAAAGTAGATTCGAAACGTATCGAATTGTGCGATTCTTGAGCCCAAGATACGATAAGCACGATCCTTCACACAAGAATATTAATTGCAAATCATCGGTAGGGAAACATGTTTGCCAAACCGATCTCTTATCTTGTAGCGCCTCCCTTTGTACGTTGTGCTCAAGTAAAAGTTGAGCTACCAATTTCATACACCCCTGTTTGTGCATTAATTGTGGTAAGTTTTAATCATGCATATACGTATTCTGACTCCAACCAAAATTATAACATAGGTGTCCATGGCTGCTACACGTCAATATCACAATAAATTTCAAGAATGGTCAGTATTTATGAAGGAAACAATAGAAAATGGATTAGAGCAAGTGTATAGTAATATTGGTTTTGAGAAGTCAGCGTAAAATGTCATCCAAAATTTAGATGTTTCAGTTTGCGCTGCAATTCATGGGGTCAATTCAGAGACCAATTGCAGGCTGGAAAGGGATAATAAAATACTGCAGGAGCAAATTTTGAATCTACAAGTTAACATGGAGAAGGGACAACAAGAATTGATCATTCTAAAGCAAGAATTACATCAACTAAAAACAGCTGAAAACAATAAGCCAGAAGTGGAGGAAGTTGAAAACAAAATGGAATTAAAGATGATCCAATAGCATTAGCAGACTTGGAAAAAAAAAGAACCAGCTAAGAGACCAATTAGAAGAGGCCAAATCATGGTCACATGTGGTAAGTGGATCACCAAATGAGCAGAGAGTAATTATTGAAAATCAAGTTAAGAGACAAA
Source organism: Sequoia sempervirens (assembly GCA_007258455.2). Classification (NCBI taxonomy): domain Eukaryota; kingdom Viridiplantae; phylum Streptophyta; class Pinopsida; order Cupressales; family Cupressaceae; genus Sequoia; species Sequoia sempervirens. The sequence continues at coordinate 769,148,191 of VDFB02271358.1, read as the reverse complement.
TAAGGGAAGAAAAAGATAAACAAAGCAAGGCTACAAACATTATTATTAAAGGTTTGAAAGATTTTGGTGAAAGGGAGAGAATCGACATCCTAGCAAGGGACTTCCTTAAAGACGAGCTGGAATGGATAGAGTATATTCAACAAGCAAATAGAATTGGAAAAAAGATAGATGGTGGAAGAGATAGACATGTAAGAGTCACCTTGAGAAGCCTAGAGGATAAGAATAGGATTCTAAAAAACAGAGGGTTACTTAGAGGCACACATATTTATCTAGATGAAGATTTGACTTTTGAGCAGCAAGAAGAACAAAGGAAAGAATGGGAGAAAGTGAAAACAACAAGAAATGAAGGAAAGTGGGCATGGCTAAAAAATGGGAAAGCTCAAATTGGTGATCGTTTTTCAAACAAGAAATAGGGATTGCCCCCCCCCCCCCAGGAATACTTACGTGTTGTAAGTTGGAATTGTAGAGGGTATCCTTGGAGAAGAGGACCTGGATTGGGGCCCATAGCAAAGGGTAAAGATATCATCATTCTTACTGAAACGCATGAACATGAAGGCTGCAAAGTTCCAAATTTTGAAGGGTATAAGAAAGTTTAAGTTTGAAACAAAGGGAGTGAAACAGGCAAAGGTCATGGGGGAGTTACTGTGCTAATAGGTGAGAAGTGGAAGGGAATTGTTGAACTTGAAAAAGAGGACGTAAATAAATAATACATATGGCTGCAAATAACAAAAAATGGGGTGACTTTCAGATTGGCTGCTTGTTACTAAATGCTCCAAAAAATTCTAAGTTCTACAAGAAGAGAAATTTAGACAACGAAGATCCGTATGCCTCACTAAAAAGAGATATATCTATTTTTAGCACACTTGGATATGTTGTCTTAATGGGCGACTTTAATGCTAGAACCGCAAATAATCAATCTCTTCAGTTGAGTAGGGAAGAGAGAGGGGAGAACAATCCTTTATGGTTAGAGGAAGGTGGAGATCAAAAGTGGGAAAGAACATCTCAAGATGGTAATGGCGATGTCACTCCGTTTGGGGCAGAATTACTTGGGCTATGTAGTTTGTTTGGCATGGTTATTTGCAATGGGATGAGAGGTTGGCCAAATTTGGGGGGTATCACTTGTAAAACTTACAATGGTCAAAGCGTGGTGGACTATGTGATTTGTTCTCAAGGTTTTGTCTCTAAGCTGCTAGTGTTTGACATCGAGGACTGCCCTATTGGGATGAAATCAGACCACTTACGTCTTCTGGTTAAGCTCGACATGTCTTCAATTAGCCAGCACATCATACAGGATCAACACATGCACAAAAAAACCCTTCCAAAGGGTAAAATCCTCTTGAATAAGGAAAATAGAGAAATATTTAACGTCCTTAAACAACATTTCCATGATCTAAAGAATAACAAAGAGGTCAAAACAATAAAAGAGGGGGATGTCCACATACATAGCAACTCATTGATCCCAATAATTCACAAGGCCTTAAATGCATGCAAAAGGTCTCACCCCAAGGTGAAGGCTGCAAACACTTTTCTGGCAAATCCATGGTACAACGAAGAATGTAAGGCAGGCAAGAGATCACTAAAAAATAGAGGAATGGATAAAGAATACAAGAAAAAATATGAAAAATTGGTGCAATCTAAAAAATCTGATTATGTAAATGAAAGAAGGAGCTAATCTCACTTGGAAAACATAACCCTAAAGGTTTTTGGCGAGAATTGCAACAAAAGAAAATGAAGATTGAAAACAGTATTACAGATGTCCAATGGCTTGATTATGCTAGGCTTCTTTATGAGCGGGTTCACGAGAAAGACCAACCACTTGTTATTAACACATCTAGGGAACTATTCACTGTGGATGATATTAAACAAGGAATAAAGAATTTGGCGAGTGGTAAAGCACAGGACATAGATGGGTTATAGGCTGAATTTTTAAAGTGGGGGATTGACAGTCTTGCTCCTCACATAAAACGAATTTTCAATAATGTCAATCAAGAGGGTTTTCCTATGGAGTGGACTACCAGTGTGGTCATTCCTTTATTTAAAAGTGGTGATATCAATAATCCATCTAACTACCGCACGATTATGCTCAACCCTATCTTTGGCAAGCTCTTTGAGAGCATGATTGAACGAAGGATCAGCAGTTGGGCAGAAAATGAGGGCAAAAGAGCAAAGGGGCAGGCAGGCTTTAGGTCAAGACACTCTACCATTGATCACTGCATCACCTTCAGACATTTGATTGAAAATTTTTGGAACACTCAAGGTGAAGAAGCTTATTGTTGTTTTGTAGACTTCAAGAAAGCTTTTGACACGGTACCTAGAGACAAACTATGGAATAGAATGGAGGAATTAGGCATCCCAAACGTGTATAGAGCAGCTATTCATAGATTGTATGAGAAGGTTAGAGCTAAAATCAAAACAAGTGAAGGTATGTTAGAATGTTTTGGTAGCGACATTGGAGTTAAACAGGGCTGCCCTCTATCTCCCACACTTTTTGGGCTATACATTGATAAGTTGGAAGCTTGGTTAAGCAAGACGGAAGGGGACGGTATTCAATTGGCAGGTTATGTGGTGAAGCTACTTTTATATGCTGATGATCTTATCCTAATTTCAAAAACAACTCATGGGTTAAGAGAACATTTGAAAGATCTTGAACTCTTTTGTCACGAGGTTGGGATGCAAGTGAATATCACCAAGACCAAAATCATGATTTTCTCATTGATTAGAAAAGATAAGCAGAATACCTTTCTTTTTTAAGGCAGCCCGCTCGAAATTGTGAAAGAATACAAGTATCTTGGGATTGACTTTCATTATAAGCTTAGTTGGGAGACGTGTCGTATGAAAAGGATACAGGGAGGTTGGAAAGCCTCTTACCTTCTACAAAATAGGTGTAGAAAAGTCAAGCTTTGGGATTGGAAAACCAAGAAAACACTTTTTGGTTTTCTTATTACACCCGTTGTACTTTATGGGTGTGAAGTGTGGGGGAGCAGTATGTCAAAGTGTAGATGGAGACAACTAGAAAGAATCCAGAAGCATTTAATAACACACAGTCTCAAAGTTAAAACCATAGTCCCATATGAAATTCTTTTAGCTGAAATGGGGACTTTTCCATTGGAAGCATCAACGCTAATCCGGTTGATAAGCTATTTAAAGAAGGTTGAAAACATGGATAACCACCAGTGGCCCAAAACAGTTATGAAGGAGACACTAGATCATAGGAAGAAAACTTGGATGAAACAAAACCACAAGTGGATGAACAAGTAGGACATCAAGTTGCATGGCGTTCCTGTTGACGTCCCGGATGGCACATCAACATTGCAAACAGAATATTGCTACTCTGTTTCTCCTGAAAGAGAAAGATGATCACATAGATATCTTAGCTCCCAAGGTCTTGGTAGTTGCGTCTCAACTATACTGATGTCCCTCAATGGTCAATGTAACAGTAATATTCAAGGGGCCTGCTGGTGTGAGCTTTTGGACTGTTGTGAGAGCAAACATAAATTTAAAACCTATTCTAACTGGGGTTTTAAAGAAATGTAAAAAGAGGGATCAGGGCTTTGGAACAGAAAAGAATGACACTTCATCCGAACTAACTAGACCTGTCACCTTCCAAGGGATTCCTAACTAAAACTGCAGAACAAAGTCAACTTGTGACTAACACACAACTTCGTCCATTCACAGTGTTGATTTCAACAGCAGATTGCAAGTTACCATTCAAATAAAACATAAAACCAAACTTCATTCCTTGAAAGCTTCACAAATCAAATGATTAATTCAAGACAAACACCATTCTGAAACACAACATGAAGTAGATTAAGATCTGGTTGCTTCTAGACTATTTATAAAACAGATAAACAACAATTACAAAGCTGGCACAATCACCAGTGTACAAAAAATCTATGGCTCCAAATTGTTTCCATTTACACTAAGAAGGTCTTATTTTGAATCTAACTCCTACTCTAAGAAGACAAAAGAAGGTCCTATTACAAATAATCAGGATCAGCTTCTATCGGGCATCTATTCCTATTCTACTGATTACTAACTAGAAGTTTTCTATCTAGAAGTTCTAATCTTAGCCATTCTAACTCTACCTATCCTTTTACAAAGAGGCCAGAATGCCTTATATACGGGATGCATCAAAAGGATGTGTTTTCCCCTGCTTTAGGGTTTACAAAATATCTACACCAAGAGAGTCGGTTGCAAGAGGGTCAGCGTCCATATCTTTTGCAGAAAGTCAGTTATGCATTAAACTCGAATCCTTGCTGTCTATGTCGGTGAAGATTGTCTTCCGAGGCGTTCTGTAGATCTTTTGCAGCTACCGCACTTATTTCTTGCCTCCGTGTCCATTTCAAATCTCTAGCGGAGCTGCTTTGAGTGCCCTAAAATATCGCCATTAATGCCAAGATACCTCTATCAATAGATACCAGCTGTCCCTTTTTTCACGGCTTTATCTTCTTCTTTTGGCGTTCTTTCTGCCCCCTAATCCGCTCTCTGCAAGCTCGTCAATGTAGCACGGGCCAGTTGGTGAGAGGTTCCAACGAGCCACAGAGGTCATACCGACCTCACAAAGACCTTTGGCAAGACGTCATGGTGAAATCGCGTCCTCTCGGCGAGCTCTCATTTATTTCGGTGGCCCCCTCCTTGTTGTCAGCGTAACCCCCGCCTACGGCAAGATGTCATGGTAGGTGCCAAGAGCTACAATGATATGTTCCTTCATTGGCGGATTCCCTGCTATCGACAAGACACGAGACGGTCGCTGAGACCACATGGCGAAACCCTTGTTTACTTTGGAGTCTCCCCGACATCCCTTTGTTGATCCTCTCACGCCAGCTTTTGTTTCTATTTCGGCGTGACTTTCTTCCTTCGCCAAGACCCTGTGGCAAAAGTATAACCCTTCGCCGATGCCGCTTCTTCTATTTCGGGGAGACCCTTCTGTAGTTATGCCGATATGGGTTCTTTTGCTTTACTTACGTTGATGTAGCTTTCTCTGGTCGGGGAGACTTCATGGTTTCGAGGAGACCTTACCCCAAATTGCCCTCTTCTTATCAAGCCCCTCCTTATTGTTGGCATAACCTCCTGTCGTCAGGGAGACATTATAGCGATCCCATTTGTTTTCTCGGTGACGAGCCAGTTCTATTTCGGTGTAGCTCTCTGTGGTCACCCAGACCTTATGGCGAAGCCACTCTGCTTTGATGAAAGCTCATTTTCCTTCGGAGAGACTTTACTTAGTCAGTGAGACCTTCCACCGAACTCAAAATTTTGGCCAACTCCCTGAGACAGATCACCACGCACAAAACCTGATCCTACAAAGCAAGGTCTTTGTTAGTCTTCTAAACCACAAAAATGTCATCCTAGAAATTACCCAAAACACTTATTATTTTATTACAATTCGCAAGGAAAGACTTGCTTCCGACGGAGGTGGAACCAAATCTGGACGAGAACAACATTCACCCACAAAACTGGCGGGAGCGGAACCAAAACAAAAACTGGGACCGAGCGGAAAGAATTAACGAGCCCCAGCAGAATCGGGATCGAGACAAAACACGACCTCGAAACGACATCCCTCACCCTGAAACTAGCGGGGGCAGAGCAAAAAGAAAATTGGGACTGGGACTGAAGTCGGGATGGGAACGAGCCATGGAAGTAATCACAACTTCCTAGTTCATACCCCATCCCAGATCCGGGTCCGTGAAGGAGACCAAAACGCGCAGGATGGTAAGGAAAACACCGGTGGAGACGTAGCAAAACAACGGAAGGAACTGGGGTCGGAACCAAATACGAACCAGAAACTTTGAGGAAGTCTCCAAGTTTCGGGTTCGGATTCCGTTCTGAACCCGCCTCTGACGTCACCTGAAAAGAGGAAAAGAAAGGAACAAAAAGAAAGAGAAAGGGGAAGGAAAACCCCACAACCAAAACAGAGGAAACCAGAAGCGAAAGAACCAAAAATGCAGAACCGGGATCGGCACCGAATCCGAACTAGGAACTTTGAGGAAGTTCCCGGGTTTGGCCCCAGTTTCAGTTCTGGGTCCGCCAACATGAAAAAGAAAATGCCCAAGGCCGAAAAGAAAGTTAAGGCAAAGGACACTTACCAACAAAGACCAACGAAGAGGGAAGAAAAGGTGGGGTCGGACCCGGGACGGGACCCGAACGAGGGACTTTGAGAAAGTTCAACATTCCGAGTCGATCTCGGACCCGACTCCGACAAAGAACGAAGGAGGAAGGCAAAGAACAGTTGGAACAGGAACCAGGGATGAAACAAGACCAAAACATAGAAGGAATTTCCAAGTCCGGTATTGGTCCCAGTTCCGCCTCTGATAGAACTTTGAAAGGAAAACGCCTAAAGCAGAAAACCAAAGGCAAAAGAGAAAAAGACAAAAAAAGAAAGGGGGACCCATTTTGATCCAGATCAAAGTGGGGTGGTTATGCAAGGCATAACAAATGGCGACTCGGCTAGGAAAATGGTTTAACCATTTTCAAGAATCTGAAGGATTCAGCTACCTAGAACTCCTTATTCATAAGCATCACAACTCCAGTTGGGTTAGTTTTAGCAAGCAAGGCTGAGCTAGAATCTCAAATGTAAGTCAATTAATGGCTACCCCCTGAAACTATGTGTGTGCTTGATTGTGCATCACTCTCTCATGAATTTTTCATCTTTTGAATAACGATGTGCAAGATTTGAGCTACATGAGTTGATTTCCTTTTGTGCAATAATATCCCGGGCATTGCTCCGCTACCAGTCAGGCGTCTATAGCCCTGGCGAAGATACCTCTAGTTTTCTCACAACATTGCTCTACTGCCAGACAGGCGTCCATAGCCCCGGTAGAGATACTGGAATCACCCATTCATATTGAATCCTCTTTTTCTTTTGATTATTCTTTTCTTTTTTCTTTTGAGGTTTCAGATATTTCATTTAGTTCTCTTTTCCTTTCAATATGTCAAATGTTTAACATCTGATCTGGGTTGAAAACTACAATGGACCTCATGACAGCACTTGGAAAATTGGATTTTTCACTCAAGTCTTACAACATTGCCATCCTAGGACAAATGTACCTTTACAAGAGGAGATGATCTTATTGATTTGTGACAGATTCAGAGGGAGCTAATGAAGGTTACTCACTTTGCACCTTGTTTTCAAGACGTTCCACAACTCTTATTGGACGATGGGCATGAAACAAAAGGTTTAGGACAAAATCACCTGAACAAAAAGCCTGAAAAATATCTAAACCACTTCTCTCCTGATGACCATAGTATGCTTCAGATAACAACCAAAATTTTAAGATGGGAAGGAAACAGATGAACCCCAAAGAACAAAAAAAATAGAAATAAAAAGAACAAAAGATAAAAAGAAAAGGACAAACAAACAAACAAAAAAGCTATTTACAAGCAAACAAAATATTTACAAATGGAGAAACAAACCGCCTACAAACAGAACATAAAGAAAACTAACTAAACCAAAAACTAATACTAACTACTCCTAATCCTAAACTAACTCAAAAGCTAATCTTTACAAACACAAAAACTGTAAAAATTTATACATTGACCTGACTGATTTTTCATTATGTGCAACAATCTTAACTTACTAGGCACAGTTCTAAACCTAGCAAATTTATCTTTATACTCAGAAATATAAAGTTTATAAACAATAAGTTCATTTTGAGAGCATAAAGCTTGAAAGATTATCAACTGTGGGTTCTCATTTTTTTCATGATTTACCTACAAACATGTTTTACTATCCCCAATGCCATAATCAAATTGAAAATTACTAAAACATAGAGGATAATGAAAGGACACCACCTGATTCTGAAGACTTCTAATTACCAATGCAGGCTCGTGTTGTATGACCTCCTCCCCACGAGGTCTTAACTCATGGAACACCACTGAATCAGGGTTCATCTTGCAGTCAGGATATTCACTCACCAGCATCTCTGTATTCATTTCAGGCACGGAGTCAATTTTTTTTTTGAATTTCTTGAGATGAATCTTCATTTTGAACTTTCTCTTGCAACAGGTCATCCCCTAGGGTTTGAGAATCCACCTCCAGCTTATCACCATTGGTGTCAGGGGTATTGGCACATGGTGAACAATGATTTCCCTCAAACTCACGTGAATGCATAGAGTCAAAGTCAGGAAAACACTCTCTCAATTCATATTTTTGCACCACATTAGCAAGGACATGCCACTTAGCATCAACTTCACCAGTGTTAGGAACAAATTGCTTTGTGGATACCAAGCAAGGACCTTCTTCCAACAATACATTTGAGCAATCAGAATCAAAATCAAGAAAATCAACCTTGGTTTCATTCTCTTTGTTATATTGAAGAGATTCAACCTCTGAGATAACCTCCTGGTTGCTTTCTTGGAATTCCTCTGCTTCTCCCAAATGTACCTTATCATGAACTTCCTTAGGGAACAATTGACCGATCTGCACATCTTCTTGAATTTATTCCCTTAAAATTTCATGATGACATTTATGTCCTTGACTTTGAACACCAGGTTCATTAGCGATCTCATCTTGAAGCATGTCACCTGTTTCAATTTTCCCACTACTCAAATCAGCAGAGTCATCTTCTTGTGTTAACCCATCAAAGGGTGTTTCCTCCTCATTCCCATTGGAGGGATATGTACTCCAAGGATCCTTCATAAGTATTCCTTCAATATTGATCATTTGCTTGAAATACAAATCCATCCTTCCTAGGAAGACATGGCAGTCCATCTGAGAATGCTAATCAGTTCGATGTATTCTACATCCACTTGGCCCAACAAGTTCTAACAATTTCAGACCTCCCAGCTCTTCTAATTTCTCCCTTATTCGATTTTGTGCACGCGGGATATCTAGCCAACATGAGCCATATTCCTTTGTCAATTCCTCATCACCCTGACTCTCATCTTGGTCAAAAGAGTTTACCTCATCTACTTCATAGCCATCGTTAGTACTAGCATTTTCAACAAAGCTAGATTCCATCTTGAGATTTCCATTATGCTCTAAATTTACATCCATTTCATGCTTTTCACCAAACAAGTCATCAAAGTTATATTCTGGTGAATCAAATGTTTCATCTAGAGCTTCATTGTGACGTAATGGAGTATGCTTTGGAAGATGACTGAAAAGAGACGATATGGTTATAACTTCATTATCGAATGAAGTACTCAACTCTGTGATTGGATTTTGTAGGGATGAATTCTCCTAATGGCCTTGTGTGTGAGGACCAAACTGATCTAAGAATAAGCTTTCTAACTTTTCCCATGAATAAATAGATTGTGATGGCAGATAAACATACCATTGTCTTGCTGAACCTTGAAATGTTCTGATGAACAATTGACAGACAACATCCTCATATGGAACCTGGAGAAAAGTATATGTCTACAAGTTCCGACATGTTCAAAAGCATTTTTCCCATTGTTAGGAAAAAATAAAGGAAGTCGATCATATAGGTGACCAGGGATTTCATGGACAAATCTCGGTATATACAAAGGGCTACCCATTAGAGCCAGGCTTTCCAAGACCTGGCCCACCCCAACTCACAATGATTCACAATTACTCATAGGCCCTCCTTCTAGGGCCAGTTCATGTTGACGTCCCGGATGGCACATCAACATTGCAAACAGAATATTGCTACTCTATTTCTCCTAAAAGAGAAAGATGATCACATAGATATCTTAGCTCCCAAGGTCTTGGTAGTTGGGTCTCAACTGTGTTGATGTCCCTCAGTGGTCAATGTAACAGTAATATTCAAGGGGCCTGCTGGTGTGAGCTTTTGGACTGTTGTGAGAGAAAACATAAACTTAAAACCTATTCTTACCGGGGTTTTAAAGAAATGTAAAAAGAGGGATCAGGGCTTTGGAATAGAAAAGAATGACACTTCATCCGAACTAACCAGACCTGTCACCTTCCAAGGGATTCCTAACTAAAATTGCAGAACAAAGTCAACTTGTGACTAACACACAGCTTCGTCCATTCATAGTGTTGATTTCAACAGCAAATTGCAAGTTACCATTCAAATAAAACATAAAACCAAACTTCATTCCTTGAAAGTTTCACAAATCAAATGATTAATTCAAGACAAACACCATTCTGAAACACAACATGAAGTAGATTAAGATCCGGTTGCTTCTACTATTCATAAAACAGATAAACAACAATTACAAAGTTGGCACAATCACCAGTGTACAGAAAATCTGTGGCTCCAAATTGTTTCCATTTACACTAAGAAGGTCCTATTCTGAATCTAACTCCTACTCTAAGAAGACAAAAGAAGGTCCTATTACAAAGAATCAGGATCAGCTTCTATCCCATCTATTCCTATTCTACGGATTACTAACTAGAAGTTTTCTATCTAGAAGTTCTAATCTTAGCCGTTCTAACTCTACCCGTCCTTTTACAAAGAGGCCAGAATGCCTTATATACGGGATGCATCAAAAGGATGTGTTTTCCCCTGCTTTAGGGTTTACAAAATATCTACATCAGGAGAGTCAGTTGCAAGAGGGTCAACGTCCATATCTTTTGCAGAAAGTCAGTTCTCCATTAAACACGAATCCTTGCTGTCTATGTCGGTGAAGACTGTCTTCCGAGGCGTTCTGTAGATCTTTTGCAGCTACCGCACTTATTTCTGGCCTCTGTGTCCATTTTGAATCTCTAGCGGAGCTGCTTTGAGTGCCCTAAAATATCGCCATTAATGCTGAGATACCTCTGTCAGTAGATACTAGCTGTCCCCTTTTTCACGGCTTTATCTTCTTCTTTTGGCGTTCTTTCCGCCCCTTTGATCCGCTCTCTGCAAGCTCGTCGGTGTAGCACGGGCCAATTGATGAGAGGTTTTGGTGAGCCACAGAGGTCATACCGACCTCACAAAGACCTTCGGCAAGACGTCATGGCAAAATCACGTCCTCTCAGTGAGCTCTCATTTCTTTCGGTTGTCCCCTCCTTGTTGTTGGCGTAACCCCCGCCTTCGGCAAGATGTCATGGCGGGTGCCAAGAGCTACAACAATATGTTCCTTCATTGGCAAATTCACCACTATCGACAAGACACGAGACGGTCGCTGAGACCACATGGCGAAACCCTTGTTTACTTTGGAGTCTCCCCGACATCCCTTTGTTGATCCTCTCACGCCAGCTTCTATTTTTGTTTTGACGTGACTTTCTTCCTTCGCCAAGACGCTGTGGCAAAAGCCTTGCCTTTCGGTGAATTCCGTTTCTTTCTCAGCAGGATCACTTCATTCTTTCGGTGTGACCTTCACTCATCGCCAAGACCCTGTGGCGAAAGTATAACCCTTCGCCGATGCCGCTTCTTCTATTTCGGGGAGACCCTTCTGTAGTTATGCCGATATGGGTTCTTTTACTTTAATTGTGTCACCGCAACTTTCTCTGGTCGGGGAGACTTCATGGTTTCGGGGAGAACTTACCCCAAATTTCCCTCTTCTTACCGAGCCCCTCCTTGTTGTCGGTGTAACCTCCCGTCGTCGGGGAGACTTTATAGCGATCCCTTTTGTTTTCTCAGCAATGAGCCAGTTCTGTTTCGGTGTAGCTCTCCATGGTCACCTAGACCTTATGGCGAAGCCACTCTGCTTTGATGAAAGCTCATTTTCCTTCGGGGAGACTTTACTTAGTCAGTGAGACCTTCCACCAAACTCAAAATTTTGGCCGACTCCCTGAGATAGATCACCACACACAGAACCTGATCCTGCAAAGCAAGGTCTTCGTTAGTCTTCTAAACCACAAAAATGTCATCCTCAAAATTACCCAAAACACAAGTTATTATTTTATTACAATTCGCAAGGAAAGACTTGCTTCCGATGGAGGTGGAACCAAATCCATATGGGAACAACATTCACCCACAAAACTGGCGGGAGCGGAACCAAAACGGAAATCGGGACCGAGCGGCAAGAATTAACGAGCCCCGGCGGAACCGGGATTGGGACAAAACATGACCCTGAAACAACATCCCTCGCCCTGAAACTGGCGGGGGCGGAGCAAAAATAAAATCGGGACCGGGACCGGAGTCGGGATGGGAACGAGCCATGGAAGTAATCACAACTTCCCAATTCATACCCCGTCCCGGATCGGGGTCCGCGAAGGAGACCAAAACGCACAGGATGGTAAGCAAAACATCAACAGAGACGTAGCAAAACGACGGATAGAACTGGGGTCGAAACCAAATACAAACTAGAAATTTTGAAGAAGTCTCCAAGTTTCAGGTTCAGATTCTGTTCCCAACCCGCCTCCAACGTCACCCGAAAAGAGGAAAAGAAAGGAACAAAAAGAAAGAGAAAGGGGAAGGAAAACCCCACGACCAAAATAGAGGAAACCAGAACCAAAAGAACCAAAAACGTGGAATTGGGATCGACACTGAATCCGAACCAAGAACTTTGAGGAAGTTCCCGGGTTCGGCCCCAGTTTCGGTTTCGGGTCCGCCAACACGAAAAAGAAAATGCCCAAGGCCAAAAAGAAAGTTAAGGCAAAGGACACTTACCGACAAAGACCAACGAAGAGGGAAGAAAAGGTAGGGTCGAACCCGGGACGAGACTCGAACGAGGGACTTTGAGAAAGTTCAACATTCTGAGTCGGTCCCAGACCCGACTCCGACAAAGAACGAAGGAGGAAGGAAAAGAACAGTCGAAACCGGAACCAAGGACAAAACAAGACCAAAACATAGAAGGAATTTCCAAGTCCGATATTGGTCCCAATTCCGCCTCCAACAAAACTTTGAAAGGAAAACGCCTAAGGGAGAAAACCAAAGGCAAAAGAGAAAAAGAAAAAGAAAAAAAAAGGGGGACCCATTTTGATCCAGATCAAAGTGGGGTGGTTATGCAAGGCATAACATGTCCTAGCACCAATAATGAAATAAAAAGCCATGTGAATGCAAAATTCAAAACTACCATATGGACGAATCAGATTGGTCGTAAAAAATCTTATTACATCAAAGAATTTAATTCAGCAAAAGATCATGGTGACAAAACCTATTTAGGTGCAGCTATTAAAGGGAAAGTGAAGATGTTAGTGGCTCAGTTGAGGATAGGATCGTATCACCTTAGGTGTGAAACCGGTAGGTGGAAGATACCCAAGGAAACTTGGGAAGAAAGAACTTGTATTTTTTGCAACAAGGGGGCTGTGGAAACGGAATGGCACTTCGTCATGGAGTGCACTGCTTACGCGAATATCCGCGCTCAACATGAGAATTGTTTTAAAGTTGACAATATGCACAAGCTATTTGAGGAAGATAAGATTAATCAAATGGTTAGCCTTCTAGTTAAAATTAATGGCAGGAGATCCGGCTTGGAAAAGAACATGAAGACAAATTAGGCTTGTTTTGTCTTGGTCCCATAGACTGTTTAGTCTCGTGAACGTCATTAAAAAGCTTTCATTCATTCATTCATTCACCAATGTTGTTTGGAATTCACACCCCAAAGACTTACGGTAAGTATGGGTATGTGGAAATCCTCATGGGTACATCCATAAGTACGGTATTATGTGCTTCCACGGCTATTCTAAAATGATTGGTTTTATTAAGTACTGTTTGGAGGGTGTAAAGTTGTTGCAACTTATCACTATAGCATAAATGGTAGTAATTTAATAGAGAGTTCTTGTTGGGCAGTATAGAAAGTTATCATTGGGAGGTAACTCCCAAGATAGACTTATATTTTTGTAGATGAATTAGGCTTTGTACGAGATACTGTTATATTGGTTGAGTGGTCTTTCTATACCGAACAAGTGCATGGTAATATCTAGTTTAACATCTGATCATTTAAGTCAATAAGTTCACATTGTCATTAGGAAGTTTTCATAGTGTAAACTTTAATTATGTCTGTTGATTTTTAAGTGGGTTTGATTTAATTTTCTGACAGCTGGGAAAATTCGATGTGACTCTAGGAAACATTAGTAATTATTATTCATATATATATATATATATATATATATATATATAATTATTTGGGATTTAATGAGGGGAATATATAATGCATAAATATTTAGATTCCCAAGTAAAGATATAAATTCTTCTATTCATTGAACAAGAATTAAGTAATTTATTATATACATAGAATAGATAAGTAAAAGGAAGGTTTTAAGAGGAAACAAGTGAGGGGTTATCATTAGATAAAAAGCAAGGGATTGATTTTTATTTTGTAATTAAAATTTAGATCAAAAATTAACATCTTGGTGTAATCACGGTAGGAGCGTTCCAAAAGGAACAGTCTGAACCATGCAGCAATGAGTCAACACAACAAAAATAACATAGTAAATTGATATGCGAACATGAATCTTCATTAATATGGAATGCTTATATGTAGCACTAGCCACAAAGGTTAATTACAAGGGCTCACAGGGCTTGCCACAAGGGCTTCAATAGTACAACTAGCCAACATGCCTTATTACATGCCCCCGAAGGGTTTATGTGAAAATGAATCTATCTTATCATGAATTATTGATCTAGACTTATGACTGATGATTTATCATGAATTAGAATGCTTATAAATATGTTTCTCATGCTCCAAAATAGGTCCACATCGGCCACAAGGGTTAATAACCCGATGATTGATCAAATATGCATGTCGGCCTCAAGATACGAAGAATTAGCTCCATGCGAAATGAATTAATTTGTAAATCTTCAAGATAGGTCCCAATGAACCCAAGATGCTTGTATGATGTCCACTTAAGCTCCACACGATCTCTAGAATAGGTCTGCACAAAGGAATCTAGACCAGGTCAGCCCCAAATGCTTTGACTGGTAATGTAGTTAAATTCTGAGAGCGATAACTTTCAATAGACAACTGCAAATGATGTTGAATTTGGATATGTGATATATTTTGATGTGTAGATCCTACATACTACTCTGCAAGCTGAGAAACAAGAATGTGGTAAAATATGGAATGAACTATTGAAATTGCTACTGAATGCAATGCAAGAAAAGAACTATTTTTGGTTGGTACAAGATTGCTTTACAACCAGGGATGCTCCTGCATCATCATTTTATCTTGCTCCTTTGTGAGAGAAACAAAAAAATATGAGAGAGATGGGATAGTGTATCATGCACCAAAATCAATCTTTGTTGCATGAAAATTAGAAACAAAAAATGAATATTGAGAACCTAATTTTGAAAAGATACTTTGATGGGGAGACTTACCTTCAAGAGCACTCTTCCTCTTCCCAAGACCTATTCTCTAGTCTTCATAGGATATTCCTCTCTACCCTATTCAAGGATCTCTCTTAAACCCCTCTCACCTCATAAGACTCTCCACCAATTTCAAATTCTTCTCCATTACTCTCAATTCGCCACTAGGCTTCCCTAGGCTCCAAACTGACCCAAAGTGTCCTAACCACTCCAGGGGCTAGGAAATGCTATTCTACTATATCTTTGTTGATTTGACACCTCACTGATCCATCTCATTGGATTCTTTCACCATTCTCCCATCGCTTTCTTGAAAAACTCCATTTTAAGCCTTGTAGCCTTTTGCCCCAACTAGGCCTCCTAGAACCCGTTTCCTTGGCTTTTCTCAAAAATGGTCTTAACAACCCCAAAATATTTTTTGATTTTATTTCTAGTGGTACCCTAGGCTTCAATATTTATCAGGTTTAAGGTCTCCCAAGTGGCCGTTCATATGATTTTCCTCATACCTCCCTAATTTCAAGGGTTTCAAGGGTTTTAGCTCCTTTTTCCAACTTTGAGGGATTCAATGACCTCCTCAACTCTCCTCCTTTCATAGACATGTCTGGAATAAATTTTCCCACACTCCCATGCTCTTTATTGGCAAAAAACCAATCCATTTAGCAGCTTTCTTTACTGTTGTCCTCTCCAAGCCACTAGCTAGAATGCACTTGCACTCGCCTAGTGCTTGATAGTTTCTTCACTTCCCCTGCAAACAAAGACTCCTAAACCTATATGTACATTATTTAAATAGTCCCCAGCTTTATTCCAAGTGTCCATTAGAGGAAAGCCACGAGAATTCAAGTGGGATTCATTATTCACAAAACTGGCCCAAACCGGTAGTGAGTCCAAAAACCCAAAAACTTGCAAAACCTTAACCAGTTGGTCTAAATGACTAATCTAATGCTAGGTACAGTAATTAAATGACACAAATGAAACACTCAAAGCATCAGGTTAGTCCTTTCAATCAATTCTTGATTGGATTAAGGCTCAAACACAAAAATGCACTCAAAAGTTGTTGAATTCCAATCACACAAAAATGCTCTCCAAGTCTCAATTCATGAAAATGAACTTCCAACCCCGGTATTAGGGTTTGGATGACCTTATATACCTTTCTCCCATGTGCTAGGACCCTTGGGTCGGACTTAGAACAACATTAATGCTATTTTTCAACTTTTAGGCCAATTTGCCAAGGCAACATTGCCAAAATGCTCAAATTGCCAAGATTTGTCTAGGAACTCATAAAGTTCAAGACTCTAAGCCAAACCTACCCTAACACACTCTCAAAAAAAACCTAGGGATTTATATCATAGTCCTTATTCCCTTGGTGGTTGGCTAGAACCACCTACAAGCCAAAAATCACTAAGATCTTCCAAAAGACCTTAAGGTGCTCCTGCACCATTCTCCCCCTGCAACAAAGAGGTTAAGGAACCTGTGATGTCAAGAGTTCCTCACTAATTCCATGCTTCTTAAAGTCACCTTCTGCTATCCAAGTAGCCTCTGACTCTGGTTGATGTCTCCACTTCACTAGGTGCTCCATGTATGTCTTGTGCCTAGTCTTCTTCTTCACCCTTGAGTCTAGAATCTTGTCCACTTGTGGGATGATCTGATCTGGTACCTTGAGTGCTTCCACATCCTTGTTTATCTCAGCATTGTACTGTTCTTCATCCATTTCTGGTCCTTTATACTTCACCAAGTCCTTCACATTGAAGATAGGAGAAATAGACATCTCCTTGGGTAACTCCACCTTGTATGCATTTGACCCATACTTAGCCAACACTTTACATGGCCCTATCCTTTTCATCTGTAGCTTGCTTGGTATGCCTTTCTGTAACCTTTCCTTGTTCAAGTATACCATCACCAAATCACCTATCTCAAATTGTAATTCTCTTCTCCCTTCATCTCTCTTAGCCTTCAACTTTTGATTAGCCTCTATCAATGTCTTCTTTACCTACTCATGAACCTCTCTCATTGACTGAGAAAAATCATCAGCATGTCCACTGATCCCTTCATATCCTTGTAGATCCCTAAGCTCAAGTACACCCCTTGGATGTAAGCCATATACTATTTCAAATGGACTCTTACCCGTTGTTCTATTTGTGCTATCATTGTAAGCAAATTCAGCTTGTGGAATCACTTGTTCCCATCCTTGTCCATACTCCTTAGTTAAGCATCTCAACAAGTTTCCAAGTACCCTATTGATCACCTCTGTCTGTCCATCCATTTGAGGATGATATGCTGAGCTATGAGACAAGTTGGTTCCTAGCCTCTTCCAAAGAGTTTTCCAAAAGTGTCCCATAAACTTCACATCTCTATCTGCAACTATGCTCTTTGGCAACCCATGTATCCTCACTATCTCTTTGAAGAATAGGTGTGCAATGTGACTAGCATCATGTGTTGTTTTGCATGGTATGAAATGGCTCATCTTGTTGAATCTGTCCACTACAACAAACACACTGTCCAAACCAGTTGGTGTCCTAGGTAGACCTACTATGAAGTCCATGCTTATGCATTCCCATGGTCTATTTGGGATGGGTAATGGCTGATAAAGACCTGCATTTGTTGATGTTCCCTTTTCCTTTTGACACACTCCACATTGCTCTACATACCTTCTTACATCTCTTTGCATCTTAGGCCACCAATAGAACCTCTCCACTAAGTCTAGTGTCTTGTTCAAACCAAAGTGACCACTCAAACTGCCATTATGCTTTTCTTGGATTAGATTCTCCCTCATGGAACCTCTAGGAACACACAATTGCTTCCCCTTAAACAATAAACCTTTCTGCAAAGTGTAATCAGCATATTCACTGTGAAAATGATTCTCAAAATCAGTACATACCTTGTATATTTTGAGAAATCAGAATCTCCTTCATATAGGTCTTTGAATCCTTCAACCCCTGTGCTTTGTAGCTGTATCTCTTGGACAGTAAGCAACCTCCTACTAAGAGCATCAGCAACCTTGTTGTTAACCCCCTTCTTATGCTTGATGGTAAAAGTGTATGACTGCAAAAACTCCATCCACTTGATATGCCTCAAACTGAGCTTCTCTTGAGTGTTGATGTAACTTAAGGCCTGATTGTCGGTGTATACCACAAATTCTTTTGGCAATAGGTAGTGCCTCCACTTCTTAAGAGCCTGCACTAAAGCATACAACTCTAAGTCATAGGATGAGTACCTAGACTTTGCTTCATTCAACCTTTCACTAAAGAATGCCACTGGCCTGCCTTCTTGGCTTAGAACAGCTCCTACTGCTATGTTACTTGCATCACATTCTACTATGAATGGTTTGTCAAAACTTGGTAAAACTAAGATAGGTTGGGTAGCTATCTCCCTCTTCAACCTTTCAAATCCTTCATTGGCTTCTTTGGTCCACACAAACTTTGTTTTCAGTCCTCCTTTGATGGTGTCAAGAACCGGTGCACAAATTTCACTAAACCTTCTCACAAATTTCCTATAGAACTGAGCTAATCCATGGAAACTCCTAACTTCTGTCCCTGTCTTTGGAGTAGGCCAGCTGAGAATGGCTTCAACCTTGCTTTTGTCCATCTTCAAGTTCCCTTGGGATACTACAAATCCTAGATAGACCAATTCTTGCTTCATGAACTCACTCTTCTCAAGGTTTATGGTGAGCTTCTCCTCTTGAAGTTTTCTCAACACAAGTTCTAGGTGCTTCATATGTTCTTCTTTTGTTTTGCTAAAGATGAGGATATCATCTAGGTAGACAACCACAAAGACTCCTATGTAGTCCTTCAAGACCTCATTCATCACCCTCATAAAAGTGCTAGGTGCATTTGTAAGCCCGAATGGCATCACTAACCATTCATACAACCCTTCTGTGGTTTTAAATGCTGACTTCCATTCATCTCCTTCTTTCATCCTAATCTGATAATAGCCACTTTTCAAATCAATTTTGGAATAGAACTTAGCACCCCCTAAACAGTCCATTAGATCTTCTATCCTAGGAATAGGAAACCTATATCTAATGGTTATCCTATTTATGGCCCTAGAATCAGTACACATCCTCCACTTGTCTCCCTTCTTAGGTGCCAACACAACTGGAACAACACATGGACTTATGCTCTTTCTGATCAGCCCTTGGTCCAAAAGTTCTTGAACTTGCCTTGCTATCTCCTTATTCTGCTCTGGTGTCATCTTGTATGCAGCCTTGTTAGGTAGTGTTGCTCCTGGTATAAAGTCTATTTGATGACTGATTGCTCTCTTGGGTGGTAGTGTAGCTGGTGTACCTTCACAAATGATGTCCCTAAACTGATCCAACAGTCGCTTCACTTCTGCTGTCATAGGTAGCTGATTAGATAACTCCTCTTCCTTTGGCTTCAACATGATTGCATATGCCTCTCCTTCTTCCTCCTTTATGTCCTTTAGGAATCCCTTTCCACTCATCAAAAGTGCACTAGTTTCTGCCTTTTCCACTGTGTTTTCTTCTATCAAAGACTGAATTTTATAAGTCACTCCATCCTTCTTGAATGAGTACTTATTCTCCTTGCCATGGTGTACTGCCTCCCTGTCATATTGCCATGGTCTACCAAGCAGCAAATGGCATGCATCCATTGGTAACACATCACATAGTATCTTGTCTTGATACTTTCCTATAGCAAACTCAACCCAAACTTGTTCATTGACCAATATATTCTGCCCTTTGTTCAACCAAGTAACCTTGTAAGGACACACATGGGGTATCTTGATGAGTTTCAACTTTTGTACTGCCTCCTCTGAGATGACATTATCAGTTGATCCTGAGTCTATGATGACCTTGCAAACCTTACCTTGTATCTTGCACTTGACTCTAAAAAGAGCTCTCCTTTGTTTGTGTTCATCCTCGGTAGGTGCTTTGATCAAAATCCTTCTTAACATGAGTTGTTCTCCTTTCTCTGAATCCAAACTTACTTCTGAGTTTTTAGAGCAGTCCTCTTCTTGGACATATGTAATCTTCCTCTCACCTTGTGAAGATGCTGGCTTGTCTGGACACCTATAAGCCGGATGACCCAACTGTCCACAATTGTAGCATTTCATGGAAGAAAAGTGTGAACTTCTCCCAAAGCTTCCTGATCTGCCTCTTCCACCATTGTTAGAGCTTCTACCTCTGTATCCCCCTCTATTATTTGCCTCATGGGATTGTTCTCCAACCTTGGAATCCCCTTGACCTTTGTTCTCATGGCTTCTTCCACCAAAACCTCCTCTATGTCCACCTCTAGAGTCTCTACCTCTTCCTTTACCTCTAGTATTGGAATCTTGTTTCTTTTTCAGTTTCTCTTCCACCTTAATAGCCATTTGATAGCAGCTATGGAGGGTAGTAAGTGTGAAAAGACTCAACTCCTCTTGTATGTTCCATCTAAGACCGTTTAGATACCTAGCAACCTTGATGCTTTCAACTTCTTGCACTCTAGATCTAAGGCTTAGTTTTTGGAACTCCTCTGTATATGCAGCTACATCTAGGTCTCTTTGTCTAAGATTTTGTCTCTTCTTGTGCAATTGAATATCATAGTCTTCAGGTAGATAGTTCTCCTTCACTTTAGCCACCATAGTTTTCCAACTTCCTATGGGTTTCTTGCCTTCCTTCTCTCTTTCTTCTTGTAGAAACTTCCACCAAGTTAGTGCTTGTCCTCTTAGCCTTGATTTGGCTATCTTCACCTTTTGTGCCTCTGTAATCCCATCACATTCAAAGTGATTCTCCATTCCCTCAATCCATTCCATAACCAACTCTGCATCCATTCTTCCTGTGAACATAGGGATACCTTCAAGTGCCTTGCCACTCAAAGCCTTCAATGCTTTGAGGAAGGGTTCCTCTACTAATGGAGGGTCAGGTTCTGGTTCTATGTCTTCCTCTATTTGATTCTTACCCTTATCTTTATCCTCTCCTAACTGTACCTTCATCTTGCTTGCAGTCTCTGCCACCTCTTCTAGTTTGTGCTTCATCTCTTCCATAGCCTCTTCAAGACGCTTATTCTTTTCTTGTTGCTCTGTCAAGTCTCTAGCTAGCTCTGCATTGGTCACCATGGTGTTCTCTCCTATGGATTCACTTCTTTCTGACATTCACTTCTCAATTCCCAAGCCTTGTATGGCTCTGATACCAATTTGATGGGGAGACTTACCTTTCAAGAGCACTCTTGCTCTTCCCAAGACCTATTCTCTGGTCTTCCTAGGGTATTCCTCTCTACCCTATTCAGGGATCTCTCCTAAACCCCTCTCACCTCATAAGACTCTCCACCAATTTCAAATTCTTCTCCATTACTCTCAATTCGCCACTAGGCTTCCCTGGGCTCCAAACTGACCCAAAGTGTCCTAACCACTCCAGGGGCTAGGAAAGGTTATTCTACTGTCTCTTTGTTGATTTGACACCTCACTGATCCATCTCATTGGATTCTTTCACCATTCTCCCATCGCTTTCTTGAAAAACTCCATTTTAGGCCTTGTAGCCTTTTGCCCCAACTAGGCCTCCTAGAACCCGTTTTCTTGGCTTTTCTCAAAAACGGTCTTAACAACCCCCAAATATTTTTTGATATTATTTCTAGTGGTACCCTAGGCTTCAATATTTACCAGGTGTAAGGTCTCCCAAGTGGCCGTTCATATGACTGTCCTCATACCTCCCTAATTTCAAGGGTTTCAAGGGTTTTAGCTCCTTTTTCCAACTTTGAGGGCTTCAATGACCTCCTCAACTCTCCTCCTTGCACACACATGTTCCCACACTCCCATGCTCTTTATTGGCACAAACCAATCCATTTAGCAGCTTTCTTTACTGCTGTCCTCTCCAAGCCACTAGCCAGAATGCACTTGCACTCGCCTAGTGCTTGATAGTTTCTTCACTTCCCCTGCAAACAAAGACTCCTAAACCTGTATGTACATTATTTACACAGTCCCCAGCTTGATTCCAAGTGGCCATGAGAGGAAAGCCACGGGAATTCAAGTGGGACTCATTATTCACAAAACTGGCCCAAACCGGCAGTGAGTCCAAAAACCCAAAAACTTGCAAAACCTTAACCAGTTGGTCTAAATGACTAATCTAATGCTAGGTACAGTAAGTAAATGACACAAATGAAACACTCAAAGCATAAGGTTAGTCCTTTCAATCCATTCTTGACTGGATGAAGGCTCAAACACAAAAATGCACTCAAAAGTTGTTGAATTCCAATCACACAAAAATGCTCTCCAAGTCTCAATTCATGAAAATGAACTTCCAACCCTAGGTATTAGGGTTTGGATGACCTTATATACCTTTCTCCCATGTGCTAGGACCCTTGGGTCGGACTTAGAACAACATTAATGCTTTTTTTCAACTTTTAGGCCAATTTGCCAAGGCAACATTGCCAAAATGCTCAAATTGCCAAGATTTGTCTAGGAACTCATAAAGTTCAAGACTCTAATCCAAACCTACCCTAACACACTCTCAAAAACAACCTAGGGACTTTATATCATAGTCCTTATTCCCTTGGTGGTTGGCTAGAACCACCTACAAGCCAAAAATCACTAAGATCTTCCAAAAGACCTTAAGGTGCTCCTGCACCATACTTAGGACCAATTGTTCATCTTATTTTTCTATTTCACATTTCTTGAGTTCAAAACTTAAGTTAAATTGTGTTTAAGTCTTTTGGATTAAGACATTATTTCATTCTCCAGTTGATGTCCCCTCATTACATCTTGCTTACAAAAAAAAATTCTAATTTTGTCCATGCATCATTAGGTGTTGTGGTAGAATCAATGTGAAAGAGAAGATCTAAATAAATGAATGTACATCATGTTTCATAGGCTTCATCATTTTTATTATATCATTTTTGTTTTTCAGTTGCTCTTGTAGGTTCATGTTCCAAACCTATAGTGACATGATGTAATCCTAGTTTCTTGAGCTTTATCTCCATTGATTGCTTCCATTCATAGAAGTTAAAGCGTTGTTATTATGTCAATTTTGTATAATAACACACAAGACAACCCCCCTTGATTATGATTTTGATCCCCCTAAATTTTGGCACTTTATATGTTTTACTATATATAACAATTTCAAAGTAACAAATAATGGTACTTTATAATTGAGTTTGATATCATTTTCAATGAAATAGGCAACTGATATTCAGTTTCAAAAAATCGTTACTCAATGTGAGTAATCTAATCAAAAGATACAATAATTCTATTTGCCTAATTTCATGCTTAGAAAATAAAAGTTTTCCTTTTACAAGAGGAGACAAAATATGTGTTTAAAAAACATAAATTTTACATTGTCTCAATGCAAAATTCTATGAAATGGAAAGGGATTTCTATTAACTATTTACATTTTAAATACTAATCTCCCATTTGAAAGTTATGCCAAAAAGAAAAATACTCCCCTCTTTCAAGCACTTTTAATCAACTTGCAATCAATTTTTCAAACCATTAACTAAAATGGTTATTAGTAATGATAATTAATGATTATTAAAAGGGCTAAATTCTAGGCTTAGTTGTTACAATATAAATTTTAAATTTCACTTTGTAAAAAATAACATTAAATGATAGAACATAAAAATACAAATTGAAGTTGAAGAAGCATGTGGTGTCACACATGAAGGGATGATTTGAAAATTGATGAAGAATAGGTAGAGTCCAAAAAGGACTTCAATATGGGCCATGTGGGACCTATGGAGTTGTTCAATGGGATGAGTAACCATATGGAGAGAATTTTTACCAAACTTTGGAGTGACTTTTGGAAGTTGAATCTGATAGTCGCTCAACAAAAAAAATTATGTTTGACGTGAAGCCACATTAAATGATGTGTCCTTTAGGGTGATTAGCATGGGTTGCAAGGTAAAGAAAAGCTTGATGCTTGATGAAACATGTGTATATGTAATGCATATAAGGGACCTTGTAGAATGCATGTAGTGAAGAGTAAGTATTAGATCTCAATGTAATTCATACCATGAAGATCCTTGAGATCAATAATCTTGTGAATGAATTCAAATATTGTCTCAAATCTTATACGATTGTCACAAACAAGAACAATGGATCTGGATTGAATCTATAATGTGTTAGAGTTTGCAAGATCTCTTTATTTTTATTATCTTCATGTCACACAAGTCAAGAAAGTGCACACTTAAACTATGAGATTGAAAACAACAATACAATACAATACAAGAGCTAAATGATTGGTTGGTAGTGTATAATCCTCAATGAGGAGGATGTACATATAGGATGATGAGTTTGAGTCATTGTAGGAGTGCTCAACTCAAGGTGGAAGCAATACTCCACTAAGTGGAAAATGACAAATGCCACACATCCTTGAAGAGTTCAACTAGCTCTTCAAGTGTCTACCACCTAAGGTGGCTTAATACATAAAGTAAAATAAATAGTTAAATAATAATTATTTGACTCTACCATAATGTGCTTGTGAATGATTTTGGAATCAAGATAATCCTTTGAGGTGAGAACCTCTGATATTATCTCATATGTGATCACCTTATTGATGTTTCATCCTTGTTGTGTGTGTATGTGTGGTGACCCTTGTGTGGTCTTGGTTGTGCTTGCATGTTCTCTTTGGATGTCATAACCATGAAATATCTTTGAGAAGAGGAATGTTAATATTTTGGCTCATGGTTGAGCATTGTGAATTGTATTATTTGAGTGATGTATTAAATTTGAAAGAGGTGGTGTGTGATCATATGCCTGATATGTAAAAATATGTTGATGTTGTGTTAATGTTGGATTGAAGTGCATTGTGCATTTGTCTTAGAATGAGTCCATTATCATACGTGTTAAAAAGATTTGTCTATGCATGAAATGAAATGTTATTTTTTTGTAGTTGAGCATTTGGTTCAATGACTTATGTCCCCAAATTGTGTTGTTTCCTAGGGTTTTTTTTGGGAACATAGATGGTTAAATTGCATTGTATCATTTTTAAGAAATTTAAAAATTTGGGTCTTAATGGGTCATATGTGTGGTGCTTGTGAAAATGCCTAGTGGAATAGTTCATCCATCCATAAGTCCTAAATGGTTGACTCTAAACATGTATTATTTCTCTCTTGTAAAGTGTGCATGTTAAATTATCAAAGGAAATAGTGCATGATAGGATCATTGTTTTGGTGTGGTCTAGAGCCCTAATTATGTAAATTGTGTCTTGTGACATGTGGGTCTCATTTTGTTATAGATTGTTGTAGAGATGCATGATGTGAGTAAATGCATGTTCCATGTGAATGGTGAATTTTTTCATTGTAATTATCTTCATGCATAATGTGGTGGATTTCTTTTAATGAAGCTATAATTGATTTAAAGTTTTTTTTTGTTGAATGATTAAGTGAAAATTACTACCTATGTTGCATGATATGTTTGGAGTACTAGAAAGCTCACTTGTGTTGTGTCATTGAGTTTGTCCTCTAATGCACCTTGGATGTTGTATTCCAAAGAGGTGTGTAACAATCACCTCCCACGATTATGGATAGCATTAGTCACAAAGTACATGTGATTGTGCTTCTTAAGTTAATGTTTTATTTTGGTTATTGTTGAATTCCATATTATTGTAAAGGTTGCCATTGAAATTTATTTATTTATTTACTTATGATTAGTGTAGTCACCAAACTTTTTCATCTATTTATTTTTGTGACCCTTGGTCATGCTTGATTTATTGTCAAAATTGTGCACATTTTATACTTTACTTTTGGAATCGATAACTCCTCTTTGGAATTATTTTATCTTTGTGGTGATTAAAATAAAATGTTTTAAATTCTTGGTCTTGTATTTTGTTAATTTTTTTCTCTATCACATTCATGATGACCTATTCCTTGGTGTTTGTGCTAAATAGAAATATGTTGAGTTTAAAATTTCTTTCTATTTATGAAATTTAAGTGGATGCTTTGTGAAGTATGAGAAAATTAAGCAATTGTAATGTATGCTTGTGAATCTTTTTCCTTTAAGTAGTTTTTCATTGGTATGAATGCATTGTGTTTGGTAAATTGAATGAAGTGTATTTAAATTTATATGAGAGAGTGTTGTGGTTCTACGTATTTATGAGTTTGAAATCGGGTTGTGTGGAAGTTTGTATTTGCATAATTCCTAGCTCTAATTGTTAGCTAATGATTGGTTGTGATTTAGTCCAACAACTATGTTTGTTGTTTCTTATCATGCCCTTATTTGTTGTTGTTTTGTGACCATGTTTCCTAGTGCACTAATAATGGGGAAAATTACAAAGTTGTGTCACACTTTCGGCCAACTTATCAGCACAAATGAATTTACATATTTATAATTAAAAATCAATTTTGGTTAAACATATGATCTAGTAGGATTCATTGTAGATAAGTTAGATATGTCCACAATTTTTCCAACTAAAATTGTTGGCTAAATGCTTATGTAGCACCACTTTGAGGCCAATTTACCAAAAAAATAAAATTATTAAAAAACTTAATGTCTCAACAACTCCTATTCATGTAAATAACTTTTTTTTAAATATAAAAAATACCCTTTTGTAGATATAATTTTAATAATTTAATTATTAATTATTAATTATTTTTTATTTTACTAAAAGTAGGTTATCAACACAAAAATATTAGGTTGATTACCATATCAAGAAAATTACTAAAACTTACTAAATTTTTTGAAAAAATAGGATGCACTAGATGAAAGAATATATATTAAAACAGTATATTTTTTCTATTTTAGATAAATCGTTAATATGAAAGTTGATGTCGAATGGAAACAATTATATTTTAATACACAGACATTTTAATATTTATTTAAAAATATATATTTATAAAAATTGGAAAAAAAAATCCATGCACTAAAGTTTCAAGTTATAAATGCGCACAAAAATTTTGAAGGAAAAAAATTAATTTACTATATAAAGGTCAACATCTCATGCAACTTCATTTTTTAGCATTTTATATCGGCAACTAAATTATAGTGTCAATTTATAAAAAAATATATTCAAATAATTTTTTATTTTATTTTTTAAAAATACAAACATAAAATATAATAAAAAATACACATTTTATTAGTTCACATTGTTTTAAAAATTTCAAACCATATATGCCACTTTTTAGTGATTCAAGTTTAAAATTTGGATCAATGTTGGTTGTTTCCTTTATCAAAGTGTGACACAACTTTGTACTTTTACGCAATGATCTACTAAAAATGCTATTGATTTCTCATATCCCTCCTCATTATCTTGAAGTAACGTAGCAAAAACAATATAGAAGGAAGAAAAAGAGAATAGCTAGAGAGATTTATAATAACTAGGACTTACTAGAACATGTGCCTCATTTATTTCATGTTTGATATCCTTGAATGCTTCAACTATCTCTACACTCTACTCAATTGATTGCCCTTTCTTGAGTATGTTTGATATAGACTTAGTATTCTTGGAAAAGATAGGTACAAACCTCCTAAGAAAATTATTTCCTCAAAAAATTATTAGATTCCTTTGACTGATTTAGGTTTAGGGATGATTTCAATGGCCTTGACTCATTTCTCACCTCATATTTTGACATTATGTGCCCCAAGAGCTTGCCCTCCTCAACACCAAATTTACACTTCTTGGGATTTAGGGAAAATCCCATATTCTAAACATCTTTTAAAAATAAATTTAAGATGTTTGCAGTGCTCACCTCTTTATTTTAAAAATACAGTCATATCATTTTGGCACACAGCCATAATCTCATGAATGAGACTAGTAAAATTGAAATCCATTGCTCTTTGAAAATTTGAACTTGTATTCTTTAATCCATATGACATCTATATATATGCATATGTACCCTATGGAGTAGTGAATATCATCTTATGATGCTTTGATTCTTTGACAACCACTTGGTTATAGCCCAAGAAACCATGCATCATGGAAATTAATTCTAATCTAGTTAATTTCAGTAACAAATGATCCATGCTTGGGAGAGCATAGTTTTCCTTGATATATTTAAAGTTGAGGTTCTTGAATTCAACACACAACTTTATCTCTCCATTTTTTCTTATAGGTATGAGGTTAGACATTGTTGGCAAGAAAAGAGGAGCACACAATAAAGTTATGTGCCCAATGGATTCTTTATAAGTTGTATTTATACCTGAGTATTAGAAACATTATAAGGATTGGAGATTTAGGTAGAATGTAGTATTCATTTTATATCATAAACATGGATTGTAGATTAAGACTCATCAAACAATTCACATAACATAAGATAGTCATAATTCTTTTAGATATGTATATACGCATATTCTCTTTCTAACTAGATTATAGTCTTGTATCATCTTTTTGCATCCCCTCTCTTACTTTGGCAATATTTTTTTATACATATATGAATTTGGGGATATGTCCCTTAGAAAACATCTCTAATCCTATAAGAATTTTTTCTCCCTTGAATTTTCATGCTCTTTGTAGTGATTTGTGGTAGGTTTTGTTGTTGTCTTTTGGCTCTATTCTTTCCTCTACCACTTACCCTACCAACATCATCCCCCCTTTAAAAAATGTCTTTTCCTCAATACATGTAAAACTAAATTTCCAGTAGGATGTTCTTATAGATGATCTTTAGCTAGCTCAGCATTATATCCTACAAATTTTTAGCTTATTGTAATATATATGTGTTCCCCTAGATCTAACTCAGTGTAGTTTTGTCTTCTATTATGATGGTGGGAATTTGTATATGATGTGTAATTTTATTGGTTTCCCCTAGAATTCAAGTCATATGTGCTGATTTTAGGCTTATCACCTCTCTCAATTCTTTTACCTATGATTTTAACTATTCTCTTTTATCTTGCACTTGTTGAAGTTGAGTATGAGTTGTCTCTATTCGTGCTCTCACTGATCGATCCATGTCTTGTATGGGATCATAGGCACTGGCCATCTATATTATGTTTGCTTACAATTGGTCTATCTAATCTTTGAGACTCTTGGATGTTGTGAGCCATTATAAAATAAATTGGTATAATATGTTCACATCACTATTTTTTTTGTAGGTTTCTTATTTTTTCCTCCAACTATGTGTGAGCTCCCACACACTTCTTCCTCCCTTCATTCATTCTATTCTTATTTACCTCTATAATTATTTAATTTCATACTTTGGAATCCTAAGTGTTCATCTCCTTCTAAACTCCCTCCATTAAAGATCTAAATTGTTGGTTTGGGGGCAGTGATGTGTCCCTTCACAACTATGGAAGCATACCTTGTATCCCAGTGATAGAATCTTCCAGCTGCTTTGTGCTCTCCACATGTTGTTTCAATATCTCTTCCCTAGTTGTACTATAAAATATGTCCCCTAGTTGAAATTTTTAGATAGGATAAATACTTGTGAAGTCCACCTTTGTACCTATTAGAGGTAATTATAATAGTTTCACTATAGGCATTGGCTTTATATGGTTCTTTTGTGCCAAAAAATCCTTAATGAACTACATATGGGATGTTGTGGAAGTGTAAGTTTTCTCCATTAATGGAGGGGATGTATAGGGTAGGTCTTGACCTACTGAATGACTTTTCTCTTGATCGACTACTCATACCAAAGTGTGTTGCATTTTTTGAGCTTTTGTCTCCTCCTCTTACATGGTTGGATAAGCTTTCATGGTGGATTCCAATGTTTCATCCTTGATTTGTTATAGTGTTTGTGGATTTTGCATCATTAGATTATCCACTCTTTATTTTGATTAGAGCTCTTTTGCTTTTAATTGGGCCACTTTATTTTTCTAGTCAAGTGTGGCTAAATACTTCTTTCAACCATTCATCTTCTTGTATCACTTTACTCCTCTTCCTCTTCAAGGATGATGCTAATTCTTGTGGGAATTACGCCACCATATCAACTAGTGTTTTTATAGAGGCAACAATGTGTCAGATGATGCCTCATCTATAATTACTTAGTTTTATGCTCTCATTTCCACATATATTTAATCTATCTCATGCAACACTCCTCTAAATAATGTCATGAAGAGAATTTTGACGTCTAGCACATCTTCGGCCTATATTTATTCTTATTCTTGGTCTTCTTGTTCTTCTTCTATGGAGGGTTGTGTATCATTTCTACTCATTTTTTTCTTTCACTTATTTTTTTCCTTTCTGCACTCATTTGCAAAAGGGCTTGGGTGGCTTGTTCCATTCATGTTTCACTTTAGGTGGGTGTTGTGGGAAAATTTATTCTTATTCTCTTATTTTTCTCTCCTAATTGTGTTGATGTGGTTGGAGATGCTCCCACTTGTATCCTTCTAGATCTTCATGGAGTTGAGGTGCTTTGTTTTAGTGGCTCCAACTCTACATTGGTAATACCATATTTTTCATGTAATTTTTCTTTATTATTTTCATACACTATTTATATTTTTCTTTGTCATATTTTCCATAAATTATCTATATGTAGTAAATATCTCTGCATAGGGATCCTTTGAAGCTTTAATAATGTGGTTGCATAGGAGTCAAATTTTATATCACTAACTTCATATGTAAGTTGTGAAATCCAATATGTATGGGGCTTGATGACCTCCAATAGAATGTAATCCTTATTTTCCAAGAAGAAAATATCCTTCATGTACTAATGGACCACATCATAAGACATGTGTTCCCTATCTTGCATATTTTTTTACAAGGATTTGGAGAAACCCCAATAGGTTGTGGTGACTAAAGTAACATCCTTGAAATGTTTGATGTGGTCATTGATTTGGTAGTATTGGTTTGGTGGTTTCTTAGATCTTTCCTATAAAGGCCGATAGTTCATTAAAAAATTAGAATTCTAAGAAAATGATTAATGTACCATACCTAAATTGATAATGTGATTGTCTTTATTCATTGAATTTTTATAGGAGTTTTTCTCACAAGACTTCATAGAGGTCTATATCTTTCCCCTCCATAATCACTTGGTGTACAACATTTTAAGTTATCATAGCAAGGTCTTCATAATTTTTGTTATACACCTTGTATGCAATCCCTATAGTTGCATATCTAACAGCCAAGTTGGTGAATTTTTTTATGTCTAAGCTTCGACCATCATAGGTTGCCTCGATTAGCTTTGTGACCTCGCTATTCTTAATGGCCTTTTTAGGTAGGATTTTCTATGTGTTTTGATCCCAATCACTTATTTGATCACTTGTTTAATGGCATGGTAGCTTTTTTCCAAGTATATGTATTCATCGTCAATCCAACTTAAAAAAAAAAAATCAACACATCCAACTTTTTCTCCCACACCTAGCTATTTGTGGTAATTATTCCTCTTTTCATGGTTGGATTAATTTCTCTTGGAGCTCCTCAAACTTTGTGTTGTCTATTTATTTGAGAGGAGCATGAATGTATTTACACATATCTTCCATGTAAATCACATATGTGATAAATTTGGAGAAAGCTCCTTCTAGGTCCACTTCCATTTCTTTGTAGGGTAATTTCTTATATTTGGGCCTAGGATTCTGAGAGATGTCAACGAGAATTGGTGTGGCCATTTTTCAAATAATGTGGTAGATGTTGGATATGTACTAAGTGCTAGGTTTTTGTAGAATTACCTTTAGGCTATGTGGAGGAAACTAGTATGAGAAAAGTGAAGAATGGTGTGTGTGGTTATGTGGATTTATAGACCACCAATGGTCAGAAGTGTATTGTTTACTATATTTTTTCTCTCCTCACATTTTTCTAGTCATTATCTTTTTTTATGACTCCTTTTTGGCAGGTTAATTATTATTCTATAGTGCATTTATGTTACAAATGTAGTACATAAATACAAGTTTTTTATAACATTATTTTTATCCAATTGATTGATTGTAATTTTTAATCTAGCATTGTTATCATAAAACTCTAAACTCTAAGCATTAAGTGTTCTTAGTTTTACTAATCCAAATGTTAATATGTCATCAATATAATATGGACCCAACAAAATCACATCTTTAATTTTCCTTGTTTCTTGATCTTGTTATCATAGAGGAGAACCATGTCATCTTTCCAAAATGTTTTATGTTGTAAATTCCTATCATGCCAAGCCTTTTGTATTTTATTTTTTACATAATGATGGTAAAATTCCAACAATCTATTATCATATAGTTTCTCCAAGTCTTCTATTCTTTGCTTTAGGGATTTATTTTCAATAATTCTTAAAGTAAGTGTGATATGAAAATTTGGAACTATAAATTTTAGGGGAAATTTTGCATCTGCCACATACACTAATTCAAAGAGAGTAAATATCATGGACCTTCTATATGTATTCTTGTATACCCATAGTCTCGCCGGTATCTTTATATCCCAATCTATTCTATTGCTATTGCACATTTTAGTTAAAGTAGTTAATATCATCTTGTTTAGTGCTTCACTTTCCCCATTGGCCTTAGGGTGGTAGGGATTACTTATGTTATGTGCTATCATGAAACTCTTCAACAACTTAGCGGAGTAAATTATCCATAAAATATTTCCCTTGATCACTAGTTATACTGAGTGGGAAACCAAATCTAGTGATAATATTTTCATATAGGAACATTATGATAGTTTTGGTACAATCCCTAGTAGGTTCTGCTTCTACCCATTTGGTTAAATATTCCACACCGGTTATGATGAATTTGGATTTGGAATGGTTTTTTAATGGGTTTATTGGTCCTATAAAATTTATGGCCCACTTCTCAAATGGAATGTGAGCTAGGATTGGTTGCAAGGGAATTTCATCTCTTGTGGTGGGTATCCCTACCCTCTGACATATGTCACATTGTTTGACATATCTCTTTGCATCTTTGTAAAGAGTTGGCTACCAAAGTCCTACCAAATTTACTCTCTTTGTAATGGCTTCTACCAACTTGTAGCCACTATATATTCCTTCATGAGCTTCTTTGAGTATCTATTATCTTTCATGCTCATATAATAATCTTTGAATAATGCCATCTCTCATTATTTTGTAAATTCTCTTTCAATCAATGTAAAATGTAGACTTCCATAATAATATTTTTATCTTGCAGTGACATGTATTGTGTGTTGGGAAAATGTGTCTCAACCTTGCAATTATATATGGTTTATTGTTGATAGGTGGTGACTAATCATGCAAATATTGTACACTAGTAGGAAGATGTGGGGTTTGAGGCATTGCCCCAAAAAAAAATTGTTGACATGTCAAGGTTTTTTTCTCACTAACACGTCAAGGTTTGTTTGTTAACACATCAAATGAAAAAATGACCTTGTAAAACATTAATTCTAGAAGGTTCCAAAAAAGCTTTTTTTATAAGCGGTTGGGATGTATGTAGATGAGGGTGTATTCTGAGAGTCTGATAGTGGTCGTGTTGTCTCTTGATCTCTAATGGTGATACTCCAATGAGAAGCTTGCTCTGCAAGTATATTGTAATCTTTTGATTTCTAAATAATATTTTGAGTGGATTTTGGAGTGTGGGGTTTTTCTCCCGAAAGGGTTTTCCCACATAAATCTTTGTGTTGTGGTATGCATGATGGCATATGGAAAGTTCATCGCCAGCAATTCATTGAAGGAAAATTCACTGCAGGAAAATTCACCGCCATGACAATTCACCGCACGAAAAATTAATTGCATGAATTTTTGGCAATTAATTTTTCCTAGCGGTGAATTGCTAGTGGCAGTGGGTGAAGCCACAATAGTGGTTTACAATTTGATGTAGGAAGGAAAACTCACAAAAAATGAGCCCATGGCAAAAATTTTGATTTTGAGGCTTCGAACGAACCAAAAGAACGTTCAATCGAACCATGGTTCGAGCAAACCAAATTAATGCATGCACAGACAAAAAAAAAATTGAAAACCCCTTTTGGCAAGGGGGTTCATCTGAACCTGGGTTCGATCAAACCCCCCTTTTCCCTCATTCTCCCCCTTAGGCACTTTGAAAACCTAATTTTTTATGCTTTGAAGCTCGGGTTGAGGATGAAAATGGAGGAGTCTTCACAAACCCAACAGAAAGAGCTATCCAACGAATATAATTTTAATATGTTTTGGTTTTATTATGTATTTGTTTTTAGTTTTTATTAAACATAGGTTTTTCATCAAAAATGAAGGTCTTTGTTCTACACATGTGGAAAAATAATTATCAAAAAATTGAAAAATATGAGTGCAGGATATTGAAGTCTTTGATCCAACAAAAAAAAAATAAAAAAAAGTTCGTGTTATCTGTTGCTATGTCTAAATTGTAGTGGTTTGACTTTGAAACTTGATTAAAAGAAAAAATATTCAATAAAAACTATCTAACCAAGTGGAAGCACTAGATATTGGAGTTACAAATCTAAATTTGAAAGAATTATAATTTTATCCTTCATGGAAAAAAGTTGTGTTATATGGTGTGCATCACTTTTTAAAAATGTTGTTTTCTGGAAAAAAAATAGTTTTCGTGGGAGATGGAAAAAGAAGTGCAATCTGATTCCAAAAATTTTGAAAAAAATATTTTTAGAATATACAAACAAAATGTGACGAGACTCTAGTTTTCATCATCTTGAAATTCCTCACAGTTTAGCCGCTATAGGTGCCTGAATGTGAAGATTTAGTTAAAAAAATAATTTTAGTGTCCAGTTTGGCCAAAAATTGTAAACCACTATTGTGGGATCACCACGGTGAATTTTCCTGCGGTGAATTGTTGACGGTGAATTTTTCATCAGTGAATTGTTGGCGGTGAATTTTCCTAGAGCCATGCATGATGTTTGTGTTTATTTATGTTTAAGTTTTTGTATCTGTTAAAGATCTATAAAGTTTTGCATTTTTCTCCTCTCAAAATTAGTGTAGGAAGTTGTTCCGCTACGGGTGCTGCCATAATGATGGTTTACACTTTTTGGGACAACCTGATTTTTGTTGAAATCACATAGTTTTAGAAAATATAATGATTTAAGCCTTGAAATTTTTCATTTAAAGGATTTCAATTGAAGAGGGTTTGATCAAACCATCTTAGATCAAACCCCCTTGGATAGAACCCTACTAGTTTTAAACCATACCTATAATGGAGTCTCCTTTACACCTATCAAAAATGTTGATAAAAAACCATTGTTGATTTACCTCCTGGGGGATCAAATGAATTCATTTAAAATATATTTTTTGTAAGTATGTATTCCTTATTATAAGCTTCCCAGAAAGTATAATTTTAGATATATTTAATTTGATTATTATATTTATTTTTTATTTCTTGTGAATGTAGGTTTTTCACTAAAAATCAAACTCTTTGTTTTGCACATGTGGAAAATAGTATATTATCAAAAAAAAATCTAAAAAATATTTCTATGCTAGGTATTGATATCCTTGATCCAAAAAAAAGAAAAAAATGAATTTTGATACATACAAAAAAAGCTATGTTGTATATGGTCTGCCTATGTCTAAATTATAATTGGTTTGACTTCAAAACTTAACTAAGAAAAAAATATTCAATAAAACACTATGAAACCAAATGACCGTGCTTGATATCATAGTTATAAATCTAAATTCGAAAAAATTAGAATTTTATCCTTCATAGAAAAAAGTTATGTTGTATACAGTGAACATCACTCTTTAAAAATGTTGTTTACTGTTAAAAAATAGTTTTCAAAGGAGATGGAAAAAGAAATTTGCAATTTTATTCCAAAAATTAAAAAAATATAATTTAGAATTCATGGATAAAATGTCACAAATCACTAGTTTGAATCATCTTCAAATTCCTCATGGTTTAGCAGCTATAGGTGCCCAAAAGTGAAGATTTAGTTAAAAAAATCAGTTCAATGTCAAGTTTGGCCAAAAAGTGTAAATCACTATTGTGGGATCACCCCTACCTTAAATTCCTTACAAGTGGTACTAGATCTTGATCACCTTTGGTTTCAATTGTGGGTTGTTGAATTTTTTGAACTAATCCATATTTGAGTGGGAGTTTGTGCAGAAGACACTTTTTGATTTTGTTACAGGAATTTTTAGATGGAAAGTTCATCAAGGAGAATAGAAGTGGAGAATTTTTTTGGAAATAATTTTGAGATGTGGAAGCTAAATATGGAAGATCTGTTGATAGATTGAGATCTGTTGATACATCGAGATCTATTGATAGATCGAGATTTGTGGGATGTTGTTGATGAGAATGTTTCAAGGTCTGCAGATCATACTCAAGTTGCTCAATATGATGTTATGGACTGTAAAGCCAAGGGTCTAATCAGATTGTGCCTGGAAAACTTTTTTTTAATTAATGCCCATGAAGAGACCTCTGCATAGAAACTATGGAAGAAGCTTGGTGGGATGTATCAGGCCAAATATTTAGTGAACAATATTTTCTTGAGGAAGAAGTTGTATTCCTTGAGAACAAAAGAGGGTGGACGAATCACATACCACCTAGAAGCATTCAATATATTGGTGGCTCAATTGGCATTAGTTGGTGTCAAAATGGATGAGGAGGAGAAATGCCAAATCTAGCTTTGTTCTTTTCTTGATTCGTGGGATTCTCTTGTTATGGCTATTGGGAGTACTTATGTTATATTGAAGACTGAAGATGTGGTGGGTTCTTTGCTTTATGAAGAGATGATGAGGAAGGTATCCATCACTACCAAGGAGGCCCTAAATGTTTGTGGAATACCTAAGGAAAAAGGAAAGAAGAATGATAAGCATGACAAATCCAAGTCCAATGGGAGATCTAAATCTCCTGGAAAGTCCAAAGTTATTTATTGGAACTGTGGTAAGCCTAGAAATGTTCGTAAGGAATGAAAAGAAGAAGAAGAAGAAAAAGAAGAAATTTGATTCTAATTTTGAGTTGGAGAAGGAAGATGGTGACGCATTCATTGCAACTTTGGCAACTTGTGCAGGTAATGATGCATGGTTAATTGACTTAGGTGCATCCTTTCATATGACCTTTAATAGAGATTGGTTTTGTGAATATGAAGAATTTGATGGAGGTAAGGTGTACTTGGGTTTTGATTCTCATTTAGACATTGTTGGTCGTGGTAAATTTAAAATCAGTTTTCTTGATGGTAGAATAAAAAGGATTAATGGTGTGGTGCATATCCCTAGATTAGCACAAAATTTGTTATATGTGAGCAAACTAATAGATGTAGGTGTGTAGGTAGTATTTTCTAATGCAGGATGCAATATGGTTAGAGGTGTCAGATATGACATTGTATAAGCTTGATGCATGCATTGTTGAGAGCAATATTACTTTAGTGAAAAGAAAGTTTGTAGAAGAAGTGAGGGTTTCACCTTTAGCAGATGGTCATGGCTTTTGGGTGCCCAAGGGTGCTCTTTCTTTTGAGACAAAGTTACCTACAAAGAAAACTATGTTATGACACCAGAGACTTGGCCACATTGGAGAAAAGGGTCTAAGGACCTTGAAAAATAAAAACCTTGTTGAAGGTTTGTCTGATTGTAATCTTGAATTTGATTTTTGTGAGCATTGCATTTATAGAAAACAAAACCGCATTCAGTTTTACTCGAGTTCTCATAAATCTTGTGGTGTATTGGATCTTATTCATTCTGATGTATTTGGTTTTGTAGATGTTCCTTCAATTGGTAAATCCACATATTATGTTTCATTTATTGATGATTATAGTAGAAGGACATGGGTATTTTGTAAAGATTAAATTTGAAGTTTTCAGTCGATTTAAATAATTTAAAGCAATGGTTGAGTTATAGACTGGAAAGAAAATAAAATGTTTGAGGGCTAATAATGGCGTTGAATTTTTCTCTAACTATTTTGATAGATTCTATAAATATTGTGGTATTCATAAACAAAAGACAACTTCGTATTCTCCACAACAAAATGGAGTTGCAGAAAGAATGAACAGGGCATTAATGGAGAAGGCTAGGAGTATGTTGAGTGGTGCTAGCCTAGAACAAAGGTTTTGGGTTGAAGTTGTTGCCACTTCCTATTACCTAATTAACAAGTCTCCTACATCAAATCTTGTTGATAAGATGCCTACAGAGGCATGGGCGGGTCGCAAGCCTTCATTAAGACGTCTTAGAGTTTTTAGTTGCGAGGAATATGCACATGTGCCAAAGGAGAAGCGAACAAAGTTGGAGAACAAGGTTGTGAAATGTATCTTCATTGGATATAGTTATGGTGTGAATGGATACAAGTTTTGGGATCCTATTGCACAAAAGGTAATACATAGTAGAAGTGTTATTTTTAGAGAAACTAGGCCTTCTTCTCTTACATTACAGCCAAAACAAAGTAAATAGGAAGATGTGATTCAATTTCCTTCTACAATTGAGAAAGTTGAATTGAGGCCCAAGGATAGACAAGAAGTTGAGGAGAGCTCATCTAGCTCTGGGTCTTCAAAAGAGGAGGAAGAACCTCCAACTCAGCTTTTTTGTAGGTCTACAAGGAATAGACAACCACCTAAAAGATATTCGCCTAATGATTGGAGATGTATTTTTGCTTTGAATACTAACAGGGATGAACCCAGATCTGTAGAAGAGGCACTAGCTATGAATGATGTAGAATCCTGGAAGATTGCTATGGATGAAGAAATGGCATATTTGAAAAAGAATGATACATGGGATCTTGTACCATTTCCTGAAGGATGAAAACCTATTGGTTGTAAATGGGTGTTCAAGAAAAAGATTGGTTCAAATGGAGGATTGAGAAGTACAAAGCAAGGTGTATTGCAAAAAAATATATCCTTGACATTTTCATGCTTCATTTGAGAATAATTGATGATAAATTGGACTTAATAAGGCCTTGATTTAGTGTTGTGAGGTGCTTTACAAATCCACATTAGGTCTTGGGCCCTTGCAAACTGAATAAAATGCATCTAACGATGTCTTATAAAGGTGTTGTGAATGACTTTCACACTTTTCTAGACTTTTATTAAGCATCTAAGTCTAATGGACCTATTTTTCCCCTAATTCAATGTTATAAAATGTATTTAATTGCATTCTCAAATTAATCTAGAAGGCTTGTAAATTAAAATTTAGTGTTGTAATGTGTTTTACACATTCACATGGGATGTTGTGCCCTTCTAGGCTAAGTGGACCTCATTTTAATGTTGGAAAGTGTATTTAATCACACTTTCACATTGAACTTTGTGTCCCTAGTGCTAATTACCCTTTACATCATCATTAATAGGCCCCTATTTCCCCATATTGTGCATCCTGAGGCTTAATTTGATCAAAGACCTAACTAGAACAACATAAAAACTAAAATTCTTCACTCCCCGACATTCCAGCTGGAAAAAGAGCCCCTGTGGGATTAAGTCGCCCATCTAGGTGAATTAGTCCCATCCAGGTGGGACTAATTCACCCAGCTTGGTGACTTAGTCCCATTTGGGCTATTTTTGAGGTTTCAGCAAAAAAAATTGGATTTTAAGTTTATTTTTCCTTCATGTCGGCCTTGGGGATCAAATTAACAAGCATTTTAGGAGGATTTCCTATATAAACAAGATTTCAAACCCTAATTCATAACTTAATCATTTTTCATTCATCATTCATCATCTCTCTCAAGTCAAGCAAGCTAGGGTTTCAACATTCTAAGTCATTAAGATAGCTTTCTAAGGCATTCAAAGGAAAATTCTTCATCCATTGTTGCAGAAAATCAAGATCTATCATCATGGAAAATTTCTAATCTCTTAATTTCATGTTCATGCTTCCTCTTATTTCTTCATTTGGTTTAATTACCTAAAAGGGGTTTGACCAAGGCAAACCCCTATTCCCTAACATTCAACATTTCTCTTTCTTTCTTTGTGTGTTTGTAGATTTAGGCACTTTGAAGGTTTGAAGATCATTGAAGAATAGTTTGAAAATTTGTTGAAGAAATTTCCTTGTTGGCTAGGTCAAGATATCCACAAAAAGTCACTTATAGTGTAAAAAATCATAGTTTTAGACCCAGACACCTGGAGGAACAAAAAGTGCAGACCGATGGCTTTTGTTTCCACTTTCAAATTTTCAGAAAAGCCAAAGTGGACTAAGTCACCATCAATGGTGACTTATTCCCACTACACATGTTTTTTAGAGTTTTCTATAGATTTGGATACCCATTTGGTTGAAACGGGCTCCAGTGCAGTTTTCCAGATCTGGGACTAAGTCGCCTAGAATGGCATAAGTGTTCCAATAGGTCAAAATTTTAGAATCAACAGCATTTCCAGTCTGCAACACATTTCCAAGTGCACCTCTTCACTCCTATAATTTTTTGTTTTGTTTCATGGTCATTTCTAGGTCATTCAATGTATGTTTGCATATCACAATGTGTTTTCAAAAACTTTACTTTTCCTTAGTTTTCATTCATTAGTCAACATCTTTTATTCATTCTTTGCATCTAGGACATTCTATTTAGACATATTTCAATCATATTTTCATTATTCTTGAGTGAACCCCCAAGTTTTTGTGAGATACCTTTCTCCTTTTAGGTGCAAAACCCTAGAAGTGCAAGAGAGTGCCAATCCCCAAAAATTTGCAGTTCACAAGGTTGGTTGTGAAGGGTTACACTCAAGTTGAGGGTGTTGATTATGGTGAGATATTTTCTCTTGCTACAAAAATGACATCCATTAGATTTTTATTTTCTATTGTTGTTGCTTATGATTTAGATGTTGAGCAAATAGATGTGAAAATTGCTTTCCTTCATGGTGATTTGGAGGAG
Source organism: Sequoia sempervirens (assembly GCA_007258455.2). Taxonomy (NCBI): domain Eukaryota; kingdom Viridiplantae; phylum Streptophyta; class Pinopsida; order Cupressales; family Cupressaceae; genus Sequoia; species Sequoia sempervirens. Next base: position 769,107,653 of record VDFB02271358.1, on the reverse strand, counting down.
GATATTTATATGACACAACCAGAGCACTACGTGGTGAAAGGTAAAAGTAATTTAGTTTGAAAATTGAAGAAATATTTATATGGCTTAAAACAGAGTCCTAGGATGTGGTACCAAAAATTTGATACATATGTGTTGAGTTTGGGATTTGAGCAGTCTAAATCAGATCATTGTGTTTATTATAAAACTGATGGTGATTGTTTCTTGTTTATTGAACTATATGTTGATGATATATTATTTATTGGTAGAGGGAAAGGTATGATTTTAGAACTAAAATATCAGCTTGCTGCTAAATTTGAAATGAAAGATCTTGGTGCAGCTAAACACATTCTTGGGATGGAAATTAAAAGAGAGAGTGAATAGAAAGCTATGGTTTGGCCAAAGCAAGTATCTAAACTCAATTTTACAGAGGTTTGATATGCAGGATTGTAGACTATTGTGTGTTCCTATTTTAGTTGGAACAAAGTTATCTATTTTAGATTGTCCAACATCTCCGTCCGAGATGGAAGACATGAGCAGAGTGCCTTACCAGAGTGTAGTTGGAAGTTTGATGTATGTTATGGTTTGTACTAGACCATACATTGCTCAAGAAGTGGGAGTTCTTTCCAAATATGTCTAATCCTAGTAGAGTTCATTGGGATGCAATTAAAAGAGTCTTCATATATTTGTAGGGTACCTCAGATTATTCCTTATGTTATCATAGTAATGTGATTGAAGATGATATTTCCCTTGATATTCATGGTTGTGTGGATTTAGATTGGGTAGGTGATGTTGATAGCAAAAAATCCACTAGTTCTTATGTTTTTACTTTATTTGGTGGTGTAATTAGTTGGATGAGTAAGCGACAAGTTGTGGCTTCTATGTCCACTATTGAAGTAGAGTATATGGCAGCTACACATGCTTGTAAAGAAGCCATTTGGCTTAAGAGATTGTGTTCATATATTGGAATAAAACAAGGTGTAGTGACAATTTATTGTGATAGTCAGAGTGTGATATGTCTAGCCAAGAACCCAACATTTCATGCCAGGACCAAGCACATTGATGTATAGTATCATTGTCTTAGAGATATGGTTGAAGATTGCAGGGTGAAGCAGGTTAAGGTAGAGAATTTGATAAATGTTGTTGATTCTTTAACTAAGCCTGTGAGCATAGAGAAGTTTAGATGGTGTTCAGAGACTATGGGCCTTTCAGCCCCTAGCAATTAAAGAGACAATGGTTACACCCTCATGTTGCTCTTGCAAGGTGTTCAACAAGTGGGAGGTTTGTTGGGAAAATGTGTCTCAACCTTGAAATTATATATGGTTTATTTTTGATAGTTGGTGACTAATCATGCAAATAATGTACACTCATAGCAAGACGTGGGGTTCAGGGCATCGCCCCAAAAAAAAATTGACATGTCAAGGTTTTCCTGCTAACACGTCAAGGTTTTTTCCCATTGACACATCAAGGTTTTTCGTTAACACGTCAAATGAAAAAATGACCTTGTAAAACCCTAATTCTAGAAGGTTCCAAAAAATCTTGTTATAAGTAGCTAGGATGTATGTAGATGAGGGTGTATTCTGAATGTCTGATAGTTGTTGTGTTGTCTCTTGATCTCTGGTGGTGATACTCCTGTGAGAAGCTTGCTCTGCAAGTATATTGCAATCTTTGATTTATGAATAATATATTAGAGGCTTTTGGAGTGTGGTGTTTTTCTCCTAAAAGGGTTTTCCCCACATAAATCTTTGTGTTGTGGTATGCATGATATTTGTGTTTAAGTTTTTGTAACTGTTAAAGATCTATTAAGTTTTTCATTTTTCTCCTCTCAAGATTAGTGTAGGAAGTTGTTTTTCTACCTTAACTTCCTTACATTGTGAGAGTGGTGAGGCCACATCATGAAGTTCCTATGGTACCGTAGTTACTCTAAATAGGTTTTCACCTAGAAAATCTTCTTCTCATTCATATGGTTCTTTACCAATATCAATTATGGAGAGATAGTCTTGTCCTTTATTATTTCTCCTTGGTTTCACCATAATGTTAAAGTTGAATTATAGGAATAATAGTAGCCATCTACATTTTCATCCTTGAATTATTGTCCTATTCAAAAATTAATTGAATAGTTCATGGTCAATATAGAAGGTAAATGGTGTAGATAATAAGTAGTTTCTAAATTTTTGTAGTGCATCCACCAATTCCAAGGCCTCTCTTTTTGTAGTGGTATATTTTTTATCTACCTATGAGTGTTTCTACTTACAAAATTTGTAATATTATCTTTATTTCCCTTAGGTTGTGTTATGACTACTTTAATGGCATGCTAGATGTGTCCTCATGGACATGAAAAAGGGATGTCTAGTTTAGAAAGATCAAGATGCACTACAAAAAATCCCTGTGATTTGATCCATTTTTTGCTCCGTTTTTTGCTTCCACCCACTGCTTTAATGTATTTTTTTCCAAATTTTTGAAAATTTTGGCGCTATTTATCGGGATGGCACTATTTTTGGCATTTATTTGTGTCGATTAGGACAAGTCAACGCTAATTTTGGTGCTACATTGCGCTGACATTAGCACCACCTTTAGCATCGATATTGGCTTTGAGTGTGGTGCTAGCGCCGTATTTGGCTCTGAGTTTAGCTTTAGGTTTAGTGCCAGTTTAGACACCCCTATGTTGAAGAGACTCATTTATATGTCTCATCGACGATGTAAAATAGTGAAATTTCAACAAGATACGGGCATATTGAGGAGAGAATCTCTTATGTAACATCAACAAGGTATATTTACAAGTGCTCAGTGAAACACAACTCTTGGATATAACAAAGTAATGTCGATGAGACATTGAGATATCAGTAAGACAAATAAGATTGCCGCATCAATACTCCTCAAGTAATGATCAAAAGCATACACTGCTATACCATGAGGAAGGTGAGAAACATATGCAGTAGAGAGATATACACCACAACCCCACAACAAGAAGCCTTGAGCAAGGTAGTAGTGCGGTAAATAGCAGAAGGGAAGGGAAAAACACTGCCATACCGCAGCGATAATCACAAGTCTCCCTGGCATGGCAGAGTTACACCGATATATAAAGAAATACCTCTGAAGGAAAATATTGATGAGACAGTGGCATATCGACAAGAGATATTAACTTGTCTCATCGACACCGGCAACCAATATCAAAGGAACATAAGATCTAATGTCGATGAGACATTGAGATATCGGTAAGATAAATAAGATTGTCTCATCGACACTCTTCAAGTAATGATCAAAAGCATACACCGCTATACCATTAGGAAGGTGAGTAAAATATGCGGTAGAGCGGTATACACCGCAACCCCGCAAGAAGAAGCCTTGAGCAAGGTGGTAGTGTGGTAAACAACAGAAGGGAAGGGAAGAACACTGCCATACCACAGTGGGTATAATAAGAGACAACGGTAGTACGGTAATCATGGCATCATTACAATTTACAACACTAAATGTAGCAAATCACGTCAGTCAAAATCCATTTGAATAAATCATTTGAATATAGCCCACCAAAATACTCTAAAACTCTAATAAACATACTCTAAAATTTATGTCAAAATTTTATTTTCAGACATAGCCTGCCAGAATGGAGTTTTCATTTTAATAAACATACAATAAAACCTTTGTTGAAACCTTATTTTCAAGCGTAGCCCACCAAAATGGAGAAGTGTTTCAGTAAACAATGATAGAGAATGGTAAGGAGATGTGTGTGATAGGATGCATAGGATTCATTGTTGTTTATCTCATTCCTACTCTGATCAACAAGGGTTACAATGTTCGCGCTACTGTTTGTAATCCAGGTATTTAATTGACATATGTTTGCATAATCTCAAATTCCTTCAAATGCTTTTGAAGTATCAATGTATCCTATATAGGGTTTAGGATGACTTCTTTTAATTTTCAAAAATAAATTAGATGCTTTTGAAGTATCAATGTGTCCTATATAGGGTTTAGAATAATTTCTTTTACTTTAAAAAAATAAATAAATGATGTATTTTCCTGTGTTTAGATAATGTGGAGATCTCCTAAATTTTCCCTAGCACACTGTCCTCTTTCGCACTATGTTCATTACTCTAGCTGCTAGGGTTTTGCATTTGGCATCTTTACTATCTTCATGATAGTGGCTTTTAAATAGATTTTAGACTTTGCTTTAATCTTTATCATGTAACCCTTGAGTTCCATAATCCACCTTCAATCTCTTCTAAGAACGTTGTCTTAAGCTAGACTGCATAGTGTGCATATAAAGCAACTCCTTCATACTTGCCATTGTTCCAAACCACCACTCACCGCCTTGCTTAAAATGTTGCCTCCATAAGCACAATAGCATGTTTTAAAATCATGGTTTCTAGTGATTGACCACTAAGGTCACTACTTTCATCAAGATATAATGAGATTTTTGTCTTCAAAATTAAGGCATTATGCAAGATAACATTGTGAATTGTTTGTTGCGTACAATTTTATTTTCTTGCACATTTACTGCTTTGCTAACTACCTGTAAGATTGGATATTGCACCATCAGCTGCAATCTCAAACAACTCACTCACTGTCACTTGAAGATTCCTTTCATGAGCATCCTTGTATAAAATCAAACTATGCCCTATAGACTTCCTTACTAATATAGGGGACTCATTGTTTCATGGTATTTTGAGTTTTATTTAGAAGGGGTTAATATGTGGCATTTTTATGTGCAGGAAGAAAAGATTGTGATGCAACGTTTGGGTATGGAAGGTTCAGGAAAAACTGGATTGCTATCGGTGTCATAACTAGGTTGGATTGTACCTTGAGCCAGTGTGAAACACTTTCGGGTGTTTTTGCTCAAGAGCAGAACCTGAGTATAGAAATTTCCAAATATTCGACAGAGGAAGTTCCTACATTCTAAAGATAAAATCATAAATTTTCTTATCCAGTTTCTGATCCAACCTTACATCTTTAATATTTGATAGAGAAAGTTTGTACATTCTAAGATAAAATCATAAATCTACTTGTCTTTGTACAATCGCTCGTTCGAATTATTTCTTTATCAGTTTTAGGGCCACGTCCATGTACATATCTTCTTATTTTGCTAGTTGAACGCTTAGTCTCTGCATTTGCTCCAATCTCCATCTAAAATAATCAACATGCATTAATTTATGATTATACCTAGAGCTAGTGTGAAACACTTCCATGTGTTTTTGCTCTGAAGTAGAACTTGTGTGTAGGAATTTCCAAATATTCGACAAAGGAATTTCCTACATTCTAAAGATATATTCTATGAAACATTCATTATTTTCTATGAAACAGTGTATATACTCTTGTACTTGTAAATATTCTTTTACTGTTATGTCTATTAAAGAAAACAGAGTTTGAATAAAAAATGCTTCACCCTTTTTTGTAAGTGAGTATGTGAATTATTGTTTAAGGAAAAAATTTACAGAGTTTACATTTTCAATTTACTAGTTTCAAATCTTCATTTTCTATGTATATAAAATTGTATGTGCTCTTTATCTCTAATGACATAAAATAGTAATGTCATTAGAATCAAGGTTTTCAATTTTAGCACCATCATTGTCCACACTTTTCATATCCTATTCACTTTTAAGTACAATCATCAAAAATTTATTTTTATTTCTTTTCCTAGTTAATCTTGATTCCTTTCAGCACAACATAGTAGGTTGCATGTTAAATTTCAAAAAAAATCTTTGCATTTTTTTGTATATATTATTTTCTCAATGCATCATTATGTAACAACAATTTCACTTCTGAGATATACAGTAAAAATAAATGAAAGCACATGTTTGCTTTGTCAAGGGAAATGTATGGTGAATACCCTATGTCTTTTAGATAAGTGTGCAAGTGAAATAAGACATAACTGATTGAATCTGATTTTCTACTGTACAATTGTTTTTTTATGCGGAGGCTATAGCAGCTTATCATGGATTAGTTTTGGCTAAGAAACAAGGTGTTTCTAAACTATGGCTAGAGGGGGACTCTCTTAATGTGATTAATTGTCTCATGATGAAATGTCCTCCTTCATGGTCAATTTCCAATTTTATTAATGACTCGATATCTATTATTAACTCTTTTAAGGAGATCAAAATCACACATGTTTTTCATGAAGCGAATATGATGGCTGATGGGGTTGCCAACGTGGGAGTGGCTGAGAGATCTAAGTGGGATTCTTTTGAATCGCTACCTCTTAATTTGAAGTGTATTTCTAATGATGACCAGTTGGCTTGTTTCTAGGCAAGATGTTCTTAGGGAAAGGTTTTTCATTATGATTTTAAGTTGGTTTTTGCACGTCAACCCTTTGCTCTTTCAGTTTCATTATTCTTTCCTTGGTTTCCGTAGAAGGATGGACTGGCAGTTTTGGCAAGGTTACTTGGAATGAAAAGCCCACACGTATTGTGGGTGTTTGTTGTATTTTTTTGAGTAGCGCTTGGTTCATTTTACTTTTTCATTTCTTCCAAGTGTTCTTGTGTTTTTGTTTGTTTCCTGTCACTATGGGTGGTGGCCATTGCAGAATTGAGCCAAGTTCCTGTGAAGATTTTTAGAAAAATGCTACTATGTGGGAGCACTTAGAATTGGGAGGGGTTACTCAATTTATGCAGAGAATTCAAGGCCCAGACCCTGATGTAACAGATTTCTTTGTGAAAGGATGGAATGGGAGGTCTTTGTGTTACTAGGGCGTTGAGTTTCAAATTGAAGAGGATTTTATTGCGGAGGTAACTAGTCTTTCAATTGTTGGGAGAAAGTTTTTTTAGAGACAGGGGAGCGGCTAAGAAGGCTTTTGTGAATTTCTTTAAACATGATAAGAGGAAGAAGGTTAATGAAATTGGAAGTGGAGGTTATGCTAGGAAGTCCCTTAAGCCACTTTGGAGGGACCTCGTGTTGGCCATTATGCACTACTTCACCCTTGAAGGTAGATTCTATGTGGTTTACACTCACCATTTTATGCTCTTAAATCATTTTAGGCATAATGTTTCTATCTCGTTTCCTTTTTACCTGTTACATTATATGGAGAAGAGTATTGAAGACCATAGAAAGAACCCTAAGAAGGTGGTTCTTCATCAAGCGATTATGTGTTTGATTTTTGCTCATATCAAGCTAAAGTTGATCTCGGTCTCCCCTAAAACTCCTAGTAAGAAGGAAGTTAAAAATAATGGGTATGAAACAGGGGACTCTGCAGTGAATGGGTCGGTAGTTCGAAGGAGGAAGAGTTAGAATATGAGGATATGTCTATTGATGAAGGAGGCTCTGAGGAAAGGGATGAGGAATCAGAAGAATGGGGTAAGGGTTATGAGACTGATGTGGAGTTGTGGGAGACTATGGCTAATTTTGTTAGAAAATCTTCGAAGGGGAAAACCAAAGGCATGAAGAAAGTTAAAGCTTCTGCCAAAAGGAAAATTGAGGTGGTTGCCCCTGGTTCGAATGTGAATCCCGTGTTGTCTTCTGGAAAAGAGGGTTTGAAGGGTTTTCATCCTATGGGTGATGAGGGTTTGAAGGGTTGTCACCCTGTGGGTGATGTGGATCCTTCAAATTTTGATTGTGTTCAGAATGCTTCGTTGGGGAACCCTATTCCTAGTAAGGATGGTCTGCTAGAGAGCTCCCCAATGCAAGGGCTCAAGGTGTCAGTTAATTTAGGTAGTTAGTCAAGTGGCCCTGTTGATATGGGCAACTCTAAGATGGAGGTGAAGCCTAATGAGACTGGCCCCATGGATATGCAAGGGATTGATGCAGTTAATTATTCTCAAGATTTTTCTACTATGGAGAAGGAAGTGAAGAAGGAACATCTGGAGGTGTTAGCTGATTTGGAGAATCTTCTAGATAAGGAGAGGATAAAGGTGGATGTCGTGGATGTCAAGGATTCCCCAGCCGAAGAAGAGGATGAATAGAATAGGGATTGTTCTGATGCCCCTATTGACTTGGAGCAGAAGGGTCAGCCTCCAGTTAACTAGGATGAAATTTGCATGAATATGTTTTGTAGAATGGCCGAAGATGGGATGAGAAACATTCTTTCCCTAGTTAAGTGGTTATTTTCTGAGGTTAAGGAGCTCAATCTTTAGATGAAAAATTGGCAAGATGTTTGTGTTGCTATTCTAAGAGGTAACCAAAAGGAGTGGGAAATAAAAGGCAAAGTGAAATCAATGCATATTAAGCTTGATAAGCTACTGGCCGATGTTGATCGTTTGGGGGTTTCTCATGAGGAAGTAATTTCCTCTTTGGAAGTTATTGTTAATAAAATGCTAGAGGATAGAGTGGTAAGTCTGGAGGATAAAATGGGAAAGATGTCGGAGGACTTGAAAACAATGGTCAATATCAACAATAACTCTTTGAAGACCACTACTATGGGTCTTTTTGTTCTAAATGAGAAAGTATTGAATTGGACCGGAAAACTACTTGACTTGGGTAATATGGAGGAAAGGATTGAAGAGATTAGTGGCTCTTACCTAGTGGAGAAAGCGGAAGCTTCTACTCCTGTGCTGGAGAAGCACATGCAGGTGAGTTTGTGCCTTAGGACGAGGAGCAAGATGAAAAAAAGGGTTGTTGTTGTTATTGAGGAGCTGAAGGATGTTATCAGTATCCATGAGGAGGTCATCAAGGAGAACATGGCCTCGACTAATTTTTTAGATAATTTGTTGTAGTTGGTGCTTCCTCTTTTGGTTCAGCAGGTTTGCTGATATTTTTTGCTTTTGGGTTTGCTGACGAGTTGCTAATGTTCCATCTTATGTCAGCTTTTTGGTTTTTTGGGCTGCTGGGCTTAGTGGTTTAATTTCTCTTGCAACTTGGCGTCGTTGTAGAGGGTTTCAGGGCCCCTTAAAACCTCTTTTTCCTTATCAAAAACTGATTCAATCTGATTTTCTACTGTACAATTGTTTTTTATGTGCTTTTTACTTTTGGCATGTGGATTACCCTCAAAAAGAGACTACTTATCTTTTCTTAAATGAAGCCTTTACATTTCCTGTCTATTAAAGGAATTTACTGCTTGACAACAAGTTTGTGAACTTCATACAAATTAAGATTGGTGTAAAAGGCCATCCCCACAAATGTTGTTTGGTCTAGAATTATAATGGAAAATAAAAAAGCTTGCTAGGAGAATAAAATAGGTTTTTAATTGTCCAAGTACAACATAATATTACTGAAGCATTTCAAAGTTTAGGCATTTGAGATTCATGGATCTCCTTGGAGGTCACCCACCTAATATAATAATAGTAAATTAGTATGAACCTTTAGTCATAAATTAAAATGCAATATAATTTATCTCTATGTCTCTCACACATGAACGTTTCATATAACCACATACCTTGTAAATGTCGACAATCGACTTATGGAATTCCTTAAGTCAACTGTGAGATAGGAATCCCCCCTAATTGCCAATGGCATGATATACTATCAAACACATTTATGAAAATTAATAACATTCAATTTTCACAGTCTATGATAGTTATGTAAAAATTTGCACACAGTTTATCCAGAAATATTACTCACATAACATTTATGAAAAGGTCAGTAGTAATTTTTTCTCACACAAAAAAATATCAAAATAAATTTAGTGCTTAATCAATGTTGTCTCATCCATTTCCACCACTTTCCTCTTAGCGATTTAGTATGTTTACGCCGTCCACGTCCTCTCTCCATGGCCTCCTCTGTGAATAAAAATGTTGCCATAGAAGCTTTCACTGCACTATTGTCGAGAAGGAAGAAGCAACTTATGGGACCGCGGTAAAAACCGCTCTACCACACCGAGCTAATGAAGGAGCCGCGGGATAGTGGTAGTCACTGCACTATCGCACGCCAATGGTAGAAGACTTGCGGGAGCCACAAGACAGCGGTGGTCACAAAAACAAGGCAGGAGTTTGGGTAGGGCAACATTTTTATTTTCCATTACCCAATGAATATAAATTCAGCATTTGTAAATCACTTGTTCAATTCTATATCTTTTCCTTTCATGTAAAACAATGTAAATCACTTGTTTGAACACTGCAACTAAATACAGAATGAAATAATCTCTTTTCTTTTATGCAACTCTTTAATGTTGTAATTGAATAAGACAACTTAAACACATTGCATCTTGGAACTCGAAAATATTTTTAACACTTGCAATGATTAAACATCTGCAAAGGTTAATTTTGAATTTTCACCTTAAAATAAAACTTTGAACAAAACAGCTCCATCAAATTGAGATGTAGTGAAAATTTGATAACAATTAGCTTACATTCATTTACTTGCATTTGTAAGCATTCATATACATCTACACACACTTCACATCCATTTCATATAACTATGTTTGTCATATTTTTGTGTCGTTACCCATGCATTTTTTTGTGAGTAAATGGAAAAAGAACATTGTATCCTTATCCATATTTTATAATTCATGCTGATTTTTGTTCATTGCAAAATAATATAATTGATTTCACATGATTTATCAAAATAACTACTTGATAGAAAATAAATAATGTTTTATGATTTTACACAAGTGTAGCTAGCTGGTGATGTCAAGAAATATTTTCATTGTTTGGTCAGTGTAATCGAATTGAGGATGAGAACTTTGAGTCACAAGGATAGACTAGGAAAAAAGTACAATGATAGGCGCACTTGTCGACGCCTTAGGCGCCCCAAACTGATTACATTAACGGCCAAAATTCGGTGCTCAAGTTGGCATTAAGGAAGAAATCAAATGACAAAAAAAGGGAAAAAAAGGGAAAAACGTCACACGAAGGAAGAAATCAAAATTTAAAATTTAAAAATTTCCTGCATGAAGGAAGAAATCAAACAACATAAAAGGGGAAAACGTCGCACAAAGAGAGCAGGGCACTACCAGTAACTGAAGAGAGCACGAAGCCAGGATGCACAGAGGAAGTTTGATGAGGAGAGTACGTAGGTATTTGAATTTTCTCATAAGATTATTTCAAATTTATTAAACGATATTTTAAAAAAAATCTTTGATCGGTGATAATATTTTTATTTTATTTAAGATAAATCAAAATATACAAAGCTCCAAATAAAAATTTCTTCCAACACCATCACATCATGTCTGTTAAAATAGAATAAAAACCTATAGATAAAAAATCCCTACCACAACCGCCTAAAAACTATCCAACTAACTACTACCAAAACACCAGCTATTTACAGTATCGAAACCAAAAATAGGGCTTAACCCCTTAAGCTTATACATCAATATCTAGCTTAAACATAGTAAACTAGTTTACACAAAAGTTCCAGAAGCGCTGCCTAGATGCAATGGGCACATTTTCACAAGCGGCTTCACCTTCTTTCTCAGACGCAAACCCTTCTTCTCACACAGCTCCTCTCTGGTGATGGCTTTGAGTCCCGTTATTATCTCCTTAGTCTCCATTAATTCAACACATAGTTTCAAAGCTTTCCACCCCCGTTCTGCACCCTCTCTCCACATCGCTTTGGTTCTTCTGGCCACCTAATGAAAGGGTGATTTATCTCTGCTACTTCTGGGTCCACACCTTCCATGCCTTTGCTCACAAAGCCTTTTCCTGGTGTAGCCCTTTCCAGGATACTCTCCATGTTCACTAAGAAATCCCTATGCACCAATGCTTTCATCACTTTCCTTAGAACCTCCATTGACTCTCCTAAATCTAGTACCCACACCATGATCAGAGAGTATATATCCATATTAGTCTGATATTTGTGCTTCAAATCTTTGAAGCCATTACCCAGAATTATTTGCACAAATTGTGCCACCTTCACATCCTTGTACAAGAACAAGCCACGCAATCTCTTCACTGTCACTTTCCCATCAAAAGGATCAAATTTCCTCCTTGCTTTCAGAGTGATGTTGGCCTCCATTTCTTCTCTGGTACGTTAGCCACCAGACTACTTCACACTATCATCCTAACACTCTCCTTACTCCCACAAACCAAGAAGCATCGAAGGAAATGCAAGAAAAAACTTCATTACATAGCAAATTTCCAGCTATCAACATTAATGTCGAACGTACATCCAGCATCGGCAAAAAGAGCTAATTCTTCAATAATTTCAAAAAAAAATTCCTTCAATAATTTGTAAGTATATTTAATATGTTAAATGATTTTTTTTTATTTCCTTGGAAAAAGTAAATGATTGCATATTAATTAGTTTAAAAGTAATAGTCTTCAATAAATTTATCTGGATCATCAATAATAGTCTTCAAAATTGGCCGCTAGTTCAAGTTCATTATGCTTTCATAATACTTTATATCCATGAAAACCAAGCTCTCTAAATGGTATATCAAACTCTAGTTCAAAATCTTTTAGATGAGGCTACTCCTATAGCTCTCTTACTCACTTGACAAATCCTTGAAACTCTGACTTCTTAACATTCAAAAGATAAATGGAATATCCTCAACACCCAGTAGAGCTATCCAAAAAAGCTAACTAAAAGTTAACCCAGTTTTTTAGTTTAATAATTTCATTATAAAGTTTAAACTTTGAATGTTAATTTTTTTATGTGTTATTGGCTTATTGCAAGTTGCAACATTGTTTAATATTTCTATCTATAAATTGTCTCTATCACATTAATAGTATGTCAAAATGGAAAGGAACTTGTTGGAAGTAGTATGCTCTAAATTGCCAATACTTAGTGAATCTAGATCCATAGTTAGTAATGTCCAAACAAAACTTGTCCCAACAGCCATAGGGAAATGGGCATGGGGGAAGGCTTATAATCAACTGATACATATGACAACCTCCTACGTAGATTATTACCCATTAACTTTTCCCATTTCCCTATGGCTGCTGGGACAAGTTTTGTTTGGACATTACTAACTATGGATCTAGATTCACTAAGTATTGGCAATTTAGAGCATACTACTTCCAACAAGTTCCTTTCTATTGTGAATGTGATAGAGACAATTTATAGTTATAGATATACTTAGTATTGGAAATTTGGAGCTTAACACTTCCACATTTCTTTAATCAATTTGGAGCATAAGACTAAGACTACTCAAATGACATTGCAGCCAGGTAAAAATTTATTAAGGGCATAATAGTAGTATACTTGTGTATGTGTATTTCCTTCAGCTAAAATTTGCATTTATACTTAAGTGATCGATGTATACTTGTGTATGTGATCAAATTTTCTTCTATTTAATGATATTATTGTGTATTTAAGGTCTATTTAATAAAGGGTGCATGAAACAAGTTTTAAATCCTTAAAAATCTTTAAATTTCTAGGGTTTTTTCATTTTGCCGAGTTTTGTCAAGTTCTGCGAGTCCCCAAGTCCCCGAGTCAAGTCACCCTAGCCGAGTCTGAGGCGAGTCTGAGTCTCGTTACTATGGTTGTGATACAAACAAAAGGTGCTTACACATTGGTTGAATATATCCTCATCAAAATGACCAAAAGAAATTTCAAATTTGTAAGTAAACTCTGACAGTCAAGAAAAATAGTCATAAAAATTGGAAGTAAACTTTGGCAGACATGTAGGTGAACTTAATTCATCTGACTTTATGCCTCTTGGTAGACATCAAGATCTCCCCTCCTAAATTTTGGACCACATCCATTACCTCCACATAAAACTGGACATCCTTGGTCTTCTTGGTTCCCATGCCATGATATGGTTATGCAAATGAAAATGAAGCAAAGTAATCATCTCCTTCTCCATTGGCTGGAAGAATGCATGCTTAATGTTTTGATACATGATATCAGCTCTCTCTTATGCTCTCATGGTTGATCCATTATGGTGGGCCTCAGAGTTCCAATCATCTTTTAGTCCCTCTTCCACCAAATGTTGGCTAATCCACACATGACACTTTTGGCTTTGTTTTTGAAAGCTAAAGTTTCTCCTAAGTCCACCGTGTAGTTCTTTTCGCTTTTAGGACTCTTTCATTGCTACAATCATCTTTGGGATTTAATTTGTACCACATAGTTGATGTGCTTTGAATCCTTGCATCTAAAGGAAATTTCCTTAACATAAATACTGCTAGGGAATTTCAATGTTGCCATTGTAGTTGGCATTAAAGTCGGTACCTACAACATTGAAAATTATCCTTATATAAGAATTCCCTCCATCTTGTTGGCTTGTAACACTCTTGATGGTGGCTACATGAAATCTGATTCTGATTCCTCTTCTACATCAAAGGGTTCATATCCTTGATCTGACTCTTCTGAATTATTAGAATCAGAATCACTAGCTTCCATATTCAAAAATTCCCAACCACCATCTTCAATAAACTTATCTGGATCATCAGTAATACTCTTGAAAATTGGCTGCCAGTTCAAGTTCATTTTGCTTTCATAATACTTTATATCCATGGAGTTCAACCATTCCTTGATGCCATCAAGTGAATATTGAGGAATGGATTCAATGTGGAGTACATCCCGCTTGAAGTCTTTGAAAACAATACCCATATCAAATGCCTTTTTCCCAAGTCCTACTCTCTCAAGGTTGACAATCTCAATCTCACTAATAGGGATTACTAAGGTAGGTAATTCCACCAACTCTACCAAATAGTTTATCATAGGAAAAATAAAATCATAGGCTTTGAAAGGAACTCCATGAAAACCAAGCTCTCTAAATGGTATATCAAACTCTAGTTCAAAATATTTTAGATGAGGCTGCTCCCATGGCTCTCTTACTCGCTTAACAAATCCTTGAAACTCTGTATTGATTTTATTTTTCTTGTCCCTCTCTTGTTGTTCTTCTTCAATTTCATCAGGATCATGCATTGACCTTCTTGCCCCTCCTAAAGTTTGGACCACATCTATTACATCCACATAAAACTGTACATCCTTGGTCTTCTTGGTTCCCACACTGTGATATGGTTATGCAAATGAAAATGAAGTAAAGTAATCATCTCCTTCTTCGCTGGTTTGATACATGATATCAACTCTCTCTTCTGCTCTCATGGTTGAATATTACTAAAATCCATTATGGTGAGCCTCCAGAGTTCCAGTCATCTTTCTTCCTCTTCCACCAAATGTTGGCCTGATCCACAAGTCTGCCAGCCTAATTGGCTTTCTTTTTTAAAGCTGAAGTTTCTCCTGACTCACTAATATTAGCTGTAACTTTTTTGAAATTTTATTATGGTATGTGCACTTTGATATGATGTAATATGATTATGGTTTCGTCTCATATGTTGTAATATTAGATATATAACAAAAAAATAAATTATTGCATGAAATAAATAATAAATTTTCATTTTAAATGTTTTTTTTTCAAAACACGGGTCTTGATCCAGAAGATCAAGATGATCCTCAACATGATATAGATCCACAAAATATTGGTTCTGCCGATACAGATCACATGGCAGAGGATGATGATGATGCAGGTATGGAAGACACCGAGGCCGACGACGACGACGATGACGACAACGACGACGATGATGATGATGATGATGATGATGATGATGATGATGATGATGATGATGATGAGACAATTGGTGATAGTAACCAGTGACATTCATGATCATATAGACTACATCATGGATTATTGTTGATATATCGTTATGATGACTCTTTTCATGGTTACTATAATAGGTATCATTTTCACAGCCTATAGTACTATATTGTTGAGTTGTATCATATTGACATGTATCATTTTCACTATATCATTTGGACATATATCATCTTGACTTGTATCCATTTGAGTTACATAATTTATCAATTTTATTTATATCATTTGTACATGTATCATTTTCACTTATGTCGACTATTGGACATGTATCATTTTGACATGTTTTTGATGTACTGGCATATTTGACTTTCACTTGTTTTAGTTATATATGATGATGATCTTAAGATCAGTATTGACTTGTCAATTTATATATATTAAAAGTGGTTGATGATTTTTGGATGGATAATTATTAAGTATGATGATTTTAATTTACTGCTCAGGATGGATGTTGTCAAATTCAATTAAATTATAGATATTTGACTCACTTGTTTTAATTATAGATGATGATCATGTTACAATAATTATATTGTTATTTAATCATATGAGTTAAATAATTAAATTACTTACTATATAATCATATGAGTTATTTAAGAGGCACGATATATTTAACTAATTAAATTAAAATAAAACATATTAAATTAATAAATGGAAGCAAAACAACAAGCATTTTTAGAAGCAAAAAAGGAAGCAACAATGGAAGCCAAACTAGAAGCAAACCAAAACCAATCTTGGAAGAAAAATTGGAAGCAAAACTGGAAGCAAAACCGGAAGCAAAACCACAAGCAAAACCAGAAGAAAACTTGGAAGCAAAATCAAAAGAAAAACTGGAAGCAAAACTAGAAGCAAACTTGGAAGCAAAACCAGAAGAAAAACTAGAAGCAAAAATGGAAGCAAACTTGGAAGCAAAACGAAAAGCAAAACTAGAAGCAAAACTAGAAGCAAAACTGGAAGCAAAATTGGAAGCAAACATGGAGGCAAATCTGGAAGCAAAATTGGACGTCAAATTGGAAGCACAATTAGAAGCAAAAATGGGAGTAGACATGGAAGCGAATCCGAAAGCCAAATTGGGCGCCAATTTTGGTGCAATTTCTGACGTTACTTCTTGGCACTATTTTAGGCGCTTTCGGAGGCGCTACGCTTTCCCAACGCTAAATCCGGCTGAAAATCAGCGCTAAATATGGCGCCAAGTTATGCATGTATGTTTGCGCCAAGTTTAGCGCCAACCAAATTGTTCAATTCATGGCTCAAAATACACTAAAATATGGCGCAAAATTCGGTGCTAATTTCCTGTCGTGTTGTTGTGATGGGTGCTTCTACATTCTTCTATTCAAGTTATCGAATGGCTATTGGGATTATTTTATCCAATCAATACCTTTATTTGATTTCTTCTTTAACTATTCTTCTAGTGGTGTTACAATTTCCATATATCTTCTAATGAACTTGTGGTAATACCCCATATATCCCTAATCTTTAGTTTATGTTCTTATTTCCTAGTTAATATACCAATTTTGTACTATTGGTGTTAAGTTCCAATAGAAAAAATGTATGTATAACTTATTATCATACTCTCTTATTCCTCTCCATGTTGTTATACATGTCTCTAATTGTTCCTTAGGTGGAATTGACCTATTTTATTTTTGGATTATTTCATATCCCCCTCTTCTTGTAGGTACCTTGTTCAAGTCAAAATTTTGAAAGCATGCCACATGGGAATATTATCTTAGTGGGTCTTCCACCAGCGAGTACCATTACACACTAGGGTGTCATGTAATGAAGCAATCTATAAGTCCTCTTTATCAAAAGTTATCACCATATATTCTATATGCCCGTTTAGATCTCCAACTCTTGAATATTAATGTAGCTTAATATGTGAGATACATCTTGAAATATGGTTTGGGTACCTTGGTTTTTAGGATATAAGGTCGAGATTATCTTGTGCTTCTCCTTTTATAATTTACGACGTGTTTTTTTTTAATTTTGGGCAATTTGTGGTATATTTTTGGAATGCCTATGTATTAAAAATACTTTTCTAAATCCATATACCTTTTGAGATTTCAATTTTGATTCTTCATGGAGCCAAGCACTTAAAAATTCTTCATTCTTTGTACTTCCATATTCACTTTCTATTGCTATTTCTCCTTTTTTGTTTGGTTCTTCAAATAAATCAATTCTTGGTAGATTGGCAATGGAGTAGATTAGTTTTGTATTCTCCTTCTCATCTTCCTCTAAAGTTACTTCTTCTATATATGGTTTTTATACATCTACTCTTAGAGGTATATGAAATATTTAATTTTCTCTTGCAAAGGAAAGTTATTCCTTCCTTGATTCTATTATGGCATTTGAATTCACAAATGATTTCAATGCTCGTAACACATTAACGGCATCAAATGGTTCCTTCATTCCAACAACCTAAAAATCAACAATTATCTTCACCCCAAGGACATTGAATTCTACGTTCTTCCACATTCCTATTGTCCCCACAGATGATCCATCAGTTAAATAGATATTGTATTGTGTGTTGCTAAGTTTAGGTTTTTCTAATTTTTAGCAAGTTCTTTTTGGGATCATGTTAATATCTAACTCCAAGTTGACCATTATTTATTTTTAACTTTCTTATGATTAATATACATGTAGAGATCATTAGTCATTTTTTTTCTTTTCTTGGTCTATCTTAGAAAATATCCAAACTTTTGTCTAATGGTTTCCTATGTATTCCAATAATTGTATAATTATCTATTTTAAGGAAGTAACTTCAAAAAAAGCAACTAGTTTCCTTCTACTAATCTTGATTTATGACCTTTCCATATTTTACTACAATTTGGTCATGTTGATGTCTATTGGGGAAGAAATTTTCTTCATCCTCTTCTTCTTAATTCTCCTCTTCATCCTTTGTTTCCTGGATG
Source organism: Sequoia sempervirens (assembly GCA_007258455.2). Classification (NCBI taxonomy): domain Eukaryota; kingdom Viridiplantae; phylum Streptophyta; class Pinopsida; order Cupressales; family Cupressaceae; genus Sequoia; species Sequoia sempervirens. Next base: position 769,089,377 of record VDFB02271358.1, on the reverse strand, counting down.
ATTTGTTTTCATTATGTGGTATTGGTACTTTGTTTAGTTACTACCGTAGTTTTATTTGTATTCTTAGTGTTGGTTTGATCCTTCCTTTTTGATATTCTCCTTTCCTCATGGTACTCTTGTTTGAATGTCTCTTCCTTCATAGATGTGTCTAATTGACTAATTTCTTCTTTCTAGCACCTCCATGCCCCTTATGGTGTCTCCTTAGGTACTTTCCTCATAACTCTAGCACCTCTCAATGTGATGGGTCTTTGCAACTCATCACTTTTTTATTGTGGTGGTGTATTTTGAAAGTAATATTTTGCTTTGTCATAATCGAATAGGTCACACTCTAGGTTGCTATAGAAAGAACATTTTTTCTTCTTATTGGACCAAGATTTTGTACCATAGTGGCCCTATCTGCCACATTTGTAACAATTGGAATCTTCTCTCCTGTGCTTGTGTCTACCTCATTCCCTTCCTCCTCTACAAAGGACCTTTTATTAAAATTTATTTGGTTTTGCCATGAACGTGCTCTATATCCATGCTCCTAGGTGTACAAGGAATGCTCTACAAGTCCTTTCACATATGCCTTGTTTGAATTTTTGCTCTATCATGACCATGGTGCATGGGAAAGTGGGTTTCATATTCATCTTTTATGTATTTTATTACGAACCATAGAGATGGGCAATCATCTATCTCATGATTGTCCCATTCTCCACATAAGCTACAATATACACTTTGGTTCCTCCAAGGAACTATTGTCAAGTCTACTCTTACTATAACAACCCTTTTCTCACCTTTTAGTACAAGGAATTCATTTCTAATGTGGCCCTCTCATAATAAATGTGTGTACCAATTTTTTTCATTATTTTTTGTTATCTTCCTTGGCCAATATCTCTTGTTTCAATTTTAATTATTCTATCTCTCACCTTATTTTTTATAGTTCAATATTTTCTTCTCCTTATCGATGTTTTAAAATGTTTAAAGAACCCCATCCAAGCTTCAAAGCACATGAAGTAAGAAAATTATTTAAATTTCGTAAGGTTTAATGTTTTAACATCAATTTTAAATGTAAAGCCATCGCATGGCTTATAATTTATTGTAGTTTTTCTGGCCTTGGAAGCTCCCAAACATGCGATAGAACCAATTCTTGTGATGCATTTTGATTGCATGATGTCTCTGCTGTCTGAAGTGAGGTGGGCGATAGGAGGAAAAGTTTTAATACTTGTTGGTCATTCTATTGACATTTATTCCTCTTGACAGGGATGTAAGGAAGCATTTAAGACATTAGAATTTCATGTGCATAACAAGCTTGTTAATTTTTCATTGCTCTCCCATTGCACCATCGTGAGTTTGAAGTGGGGAGATCAAGTCAAAATTTGGATGAACTATTGGCCAACCATGCAATAGCATCCCGCCATGCTGAGGAGGGTCAAAGAAGGAATTCTAATGTTTTAAACTACAGTTATACGTTGTATTCACGTCTGAATTGTTACTTGGGGCATTTCCCACCATCCTACTACAGTTTTTATGATATTTGAATCATTTTTTACTACCAACCAAGCCAAAAATGACTCTTTGTAGTTTCCCATGCCTCTGCCACTGTTATAAGGGACTTGCAGCTATTTAAAGTATCTTCCAATGGTGCAAAAACACTTAGTAACCATTTCCTACTCCCAGACATTAACTTTAATGGTGCTTTGAACGTTTTAAAGTGTCAGGCAAACCAAAAAACAACCGAAAATAGTAAAAGTTGACCTACAACCTTTCCCAACACCATTTTACGGGTTTAAAACATCCCACATCGATTTTTAAATGCTCCTCAGTGGTGTAAGATTGCCCAGACAAGATAAGCAATTATTCACAATAGGTAAGGTGTTTTGCAAGAGACCCAAAATCTCTACTGAAGGAGCTTTGAATGCAAATAATGGGTTCTTGAAATATAGAGGTCAGATGGTGCATATGTTTAAGTGATAAGAATGCAAACACATGCAAATGAAAATGTCATAGGCAAATGGTTGCCTAGAAATAGTTTGACAAAATTCCATGGTAATTGGAGAGAGGGATTTGAAGTGTTTTGAGAATCAAATTGTCAGGTCATATGTATTTCTTATTTCCAGTAGGATGGGTAGATGTCTAGGAGTTACTTGAAAAGTGAAAATAGGGTCAATTAATGTTTTTACACCATGGTTAAATATGTGCATGGGAATACAAACAGAAGGGTAAAAAACAAACTTCAGTTATAAATGAGAGGCAATGAGAAGATAGTGTGAAATGGCATATTCCAAATGCTAGTTTGTTGCAAATTTGAGAGCTCAATTTATGCTAGGTGTCATTTTGTGATGTAATCTGGATACTTCCCTCTTCTTTAAAATGTAACTTCCAATCTTTGGTAACAGGTTTTGAATTTCTCCGGGAGGGCAAAAGTTTGTAAAGGGAAAATTTCTTAGTGGTATGTTAGTGGATGAAGGTTTATGTTTGTAAGTCATTAGATCATAGTTTTGTTGTATTTTTGTATTGTGATTATATGAATACCATACTGCATCGTAGTTGTCTACAATCTGGTATGTAATGTTCTTTAAATAAAATAATCAATGGCTACTAAATTCTTCCTAAACATTTGCTGCATTGAACTATTTTTGTGACTGTCTTCTATTCAAGAAATAGAGTAAATTTTTTTATGAGAATAGTGGGAATATTGTATTTTCATATGGATTATTAAGTATGATTGTTTTGCGGGCTTTAGAGGTCACATTATTACAAAGTGATAATGTATTAGTTGACCATCAAGAATATGTGTAACGCTATGATATAAAATGCATGATATATATGGCATTGTAGCTCATGAAGGGCACAAATCATTCTCCTTGTGTTCTCTAATCTCAAAAATTACTTTTAAATTCAGACCAAAGTCATTAGATCATAGTTTTGTTGTATTTTTGTATTGTGATTATATGAATACCATACTGCATCGTAGTTGTCTACAATCTGGTATGTAATGTTCTTTAAATAAAATAATCAATGGCTACTAAATTCTTCTTAAACATTTGCTGCATTGAACTATTTTTGTGACTGTCTTCTATTCAAGAAATAGAGTAAAAAAATTTATGAGAATAGTGGGAATATTGTATTTTCATATGAATTATTAAGTATGATTGTTTTGCGGGCTTTAGAGGTCACATTATTACAAAGTGATAATGTATTAGTTGACCATCAAGAATATGTGTAACGCTATGATATAAAATGCATGATATATATGACATTGTAGCCCATGAAGGGCACCAATCATTCTCCTTGTGTTCTCTAATCTCAAAAATTACTTTTAAATTCAGACCAAAAGCCATTGTTTGTAAATTATTTATAATTATTCTCTACTTCATCCTAGACCCTTAAAGATAACAAGGGAATGTATGCAATTACATGAATCCTTGTCCATTTGTATGAAGATTGGTATCCGGTTGGCAATGTGAAATAACCTTGTTTAATTCATGTCAATGTCATTGAAGAGGAACCCACCTAAGCTAGAAGAGCCTAATGTGCAGAAGAAATTTATCTTAAAGGTGAGTTTCTTGTTTTTTTTCTAACCTTCATGTGTCATTGATCATAAGAAGTAGCTAATCTTTAGAGGAAATTGGGAAATTGGGAAATTGGTTGGAGGAACCAATAGATAGCATATTAATCCTATTAGATGATTTTACATTCCAACTACTAGCCATAATGAAGGTTTAACATATAATGAATTTTCTAGTATCCACTCACTCATTGCAACTTACTTGTGCCTATTCTCCTCCACCCCCACTCCCCTTGGTGTTGTAACATGTACTAACATTGGTAAGATCATTCAAAAATGATGATTAGGAGAGATTAGAACTAGCAATTAAAGGTTCTAGCCATTGCAATAAATTGGGTTGTATACAATATTACTTTACAAGCTATTATGAATGTGAGCATTGTTAACCTCTGAAATGTTGCATAATTGATTTGTAAGTTGAGAAATCAATTACATTTCTTATGCTTATATTATAACTTGAGTTACATTTCTTTACAATAATTTGAAAATTTGGTAAGCTACAAAATAGAGTGGTTACACAAGAGCATGACCAACAACTGGATTAGGACTTTGATGTGGCGAGTATGTTGAGAACAAATTTTAAAGGAATCAAATCCCATTAAGAGCTAGAATTTGAATTCAATATGCAAATTGCTAGAGATGAAAGCACTTTTATCTAGGACGCCTATAATCTAACTAAAAAGTGCAATTATATTGCATACTTATGTAAAGAATTGGAAAGGGTAAGATATAGCTCATAAATATATTTGGAAAAAAATGCTACATATTGACCACTCTAAAATTCACATGGATTTAGATTTATCTATAGGTGTACTATAGATAGTCGACCTGACATCAGATCCCTACATATACAATCCCCTCTCATTGCCTATAGATAGATAGGGGCCATGTGGGAATTATAGCTTTAATAGTAGCACTTATAGTTATAGTAGGGCCATCTATTATATACATGATGTCAATCATCAATCTTATCGCATACCAATTAGCATCATATCACATATATAATATATTGGATATTATATAAGAGTGAATTTGCACCCCTCTCACAAATTCCCCTTTTACACCCCCTACTTTAGAAAGATCAAACCCGAATGCGAAATTCCACATCACCCATCCACAATGAATCCACTTGGCGCCTATCTTTTGTGTCGTTGGGGGAATTTTTTTCGGGGACGCGAGCGCGACGCGTAGATGTCTACATAGTGCACTATTGTCCCTTACATATTCCTACCTCTTGAGTCCGTAGGGACATTACGTTCTCCATTGGGCACGAAATGTAACACCTCTATATCGACCAACTGGCCCTGAAATGGCTATTTCCCTCTCATTTTGATCTTCAAATGCATCCATTTCACATTCATTCATACTTATACGATCTCTTGAGCATTCGACTGGATTCTCTTAGAAATTCACAACATTTTCCTTGAGCAATTCCATCCATCTTGCTGCACTTTTTCCACCATTGGAGTTGTGACTTGGTGTCCCAAGGGACTGCTTCGTTGTTGTAGTAACATAGACCTTATCAATTTTGCATCCTCCTCTATATGCTTGAGGGCACCACGATTGAGAAGGTGATATTGCTCGTTGATTTACATAGAATAGTGCTTTTGTGACTGTTCGGTTTCTTTCCATTTTACTCTTTATCATATTTTCTATCTTGTGGCTTTCCTAGTTGTCCATGGAGGTGGAAACACCAAAGCGGCGGTTTGACTAAGGCAAACCCCTCTACAGCCCCAACATTTTTCCTCTCTCGATTGTGTGTAGGTGTACGTGTGTGGAGCTTGATAGCGAACTAGATTTTCAGTGAGTTGGACTTTGTCACCTTCATTTTCATCATCTCATTTATCATATTCATAGTTATTTCTCGTACTTATCATTTTGTTTAGCTTATTAAATATTATTTACTAGGTCGTTAGTAATTTTCTTTGAATTCAGTACTATACTTTTCACTTTCTAGTCGTACGGATGCCAACGCACTAGAGAGACACTAACATGCCATTTTTTCATCCTTGACCCATGCTGCCATCCTCGGGCAAAGAGTTGTCTGAGGTGCAATTCAATTTCTAGAAACCGTCTTGTCTAGTATCATCCAAGTATCTGGATCAGTAGAGTGACAGAAGCACTTGAGAGTTCTCTTCATTCTCTATCCTTAACCTAAACACCCACTTAGCTTGAGGTAAGATAGGGCAGCCTTCTGCTCTCGGCTCTTTGTGACTTGGAGCCTTGGTGTGGTTGGTCCCCCTACCTTACATTTTGGTGAACCCGGCGTGAACAACATCTATCCATTTGTTTGTGTTGACTTTTTCCCTCACGCCTGGTGATTGTTGTAAACCTAAGTATTGTGAAGGTTTATGAGCATCACAACCTAGTCCATGACTTCCAGGTACGTTGTTAGAAGAAATGTGTGACACCTACCAATGGAAAAGGCGAAGGTCGCTTCCATTTTTTCCATTCGTCTAGCTACTGACTTTACTACTGGTTTTCCTACAGGTTTTACCTACAAGATGGGTTTCATAGATGAGACCACTCGTGCTCCTACCCCTCCAGCATCCCCTACAGCTTTGTCCATGGATGAGGGTGATGTGCATATCCTTGCAGAAAACCTTTGGCATTGGATAACAAATTGTTAGACCTTGTGAATCATTTGGAGAAAGCACCAATCATGGCGAGAATCACTAGACTTGCTAGCAAGGTGAGATATATATTGGGAAAGAATCAGACACGCATAGAGTTCTTAGGTGACCTTACCGATTTAACTGAAGCCTATATCCCCTCGTATAAGACTAGATTGGGTACTACCCAAGGAGAGGTGCTCAATGCCTATGAGAGACAAATAGGCGTCTCGATGCCTACCACATTTGTATGCATGGTCGAAATAGGCCCTTCAATTAGTGTTTTCTCTGCTTCTCAAACGCATAAAACTATAAGGTGAGTAAAATACCCCTTGGTTTCAGCTTCACCCCTCCTATTGCCCTTGGCGGTGGGGGCTCTAGTGGAATGAGTGGTGGCAGCTTTGGTAACAGAGGTGGCATTAGTAGAGGTGGCTCTAGTGGAGGCCATGATGGTTGTTTTGGTAGTGAATATGGATTCAGCAGAGGTCCTACCGGTGGTGGTGGCTCGGGCAGTGGTCATGGCGAGGGTTCTAGAGGTGGTTCTGGTGGTGGTGGTTTTGGAGGTTCCACTGGGCCTTTGTCATCCTCTAACCTTGTTCTGAACGCTCTTCTTTAGAACATAAGTTAGATGCAAAACCATTTAGCGAGCCTTTCTCAAGCCTCCACCCAACCTATCTTCCAACCTTTCTTCTGACATAGTCCATTGTTGGTGGCAATTTTGAGTACTCCTTTCCCTCGGGGAATGGAGATTCCTAAGTTTGAAAAGTATGTTGGTAAAGGGGATCCATAGACACATGTGTTAGCTTTCAATGTCATGTGTACAGATTTCTTTCAGCATGATGCTCTAATGGCGAAACTCTTCCCTTAATCTCTTAAGGACACAGCACTCAGGTGGTACTATTCCTTGCCTAATAATTCTATATTCTCATTTGACCAACTCGTCAATCATTTTCTCCGTCAATTCCAGGCTAACATCAATTTGAAGATGACCTTCTCGAATCTCGTCCGATGTAAGAAGGGAGAAAATGAGAAGATAATTGATTTCATAGTGCGATACCAAGTGCTCTTTTCACAGATCTCGTACCCGCTTCCTAACTCAGATGTGCAGAAGGTATTCATAGGCAACCTACAGCGAGCCTGGCAGGAGAAATTTTCCTTAATGAAGTATCCTTCTTTCACACATCTATGTGTCATGTTCTGAGAGTATCAGTAAACGATGGTTCAATTCGGGGGATCTTCCTCACTCTCCCATTCCGAAGGAAAATCAATTGTGTCTATTTTAGGAAAAAGAAAGGCTTTTGCAAATCTAGTTTTCACGAATAACAATCATAGCCTCAAGCAACATAAAATTTACAAACCTAGTTGAATCTTATACTTCCATTCTACATAAATTGTTAAGGATAATATCATAACTTTGGAAAATCCCCAACCTCTAAAGGAACCTTATCCTAACTGGTATGATGGGAATGCTTTTTGTCAGTACCATTGTGTCAATGGGCATGATACCAAGCGTTGCATGCGCCTACTTCATGAGATACAGGACCGCATCAATGATGGTACCATCTATCTCGATGGGAAGAAACAAAATGTGAATAAGTTGATAGCGAAGGCCAATAGTGAGTTGCAGATTTACACGAACCCATTTTTGTCCCATTCTGTGAACTTAATTATTGACCCCTCTGATGCTTCTCCTTAGCCCTCTACGTATGTTAATATGGTTTCAATTACTCCCCCGCATCTTGCAACTAGTTCACCAAATGTAACTTTCACCTTGTAGGATTTTCCTTTGAATAATAATCCTTCTCCTCTATACATTCCTACTTGCCTCAATGGAAACATTGTGACAGGAGTCCTAGTTGACCATGTGAATCGAGTAAATGTTATTACGGAAGAGACGTTATGGTTAAATTCATTGCAAAGGGACGAATATGAGGAAACAAAGTCTACCATACATATGCACAATGGTCTCTCTCTTAATCCATATGACTCTATAACTCTTTCTATCCTAATTGGGCCTAGGGTTGTGGATACAACCTTCGATGTTATACTAGAATTTGATTTGTTCAGGGTGAAGTTGGGCATCCCGTGGCTAGCTTCCATGAACGGAATTGCTTTCGTTATTCACAAATGTTTGAAGTTCTCCCATGAAGGTGTCATGCATGTTGTGCATGACACGAGATATCAGTCATTGGTATCTCATGGGGGTTATTCCCTAGATCAGTTTTGGCTTGTCCTGGTTGCTTTGCTCCCTCCTAGAATAGACCTACTTTATCGAAACTATGTGAAGTACAAAACTGGGGGCAAAGGATAGCCGAAAATGACTCCTCCAATAGCGTAGCAACAAGTTGCCTCCTCTTGGAAGGGAAAGGAGAAGCCTATCCATCATCAGGGTCCCACTTCTGCCCCCCTTCCTAAAGAAAAAATTTGGCTAACTACTCCCAATTTTTGCATAAGAAGTTTGATGGTATCGGCTTGGCATAAAGCTAAGATTCGGATATTCGACATTCCTACCTTGCCTCTGAGACTCTAGCCCTACCTATATGGTAAGAAGAGGGGTCCCCATGGGAAGTCCTCTATGTCTCGGCCTCCACGGCCTCCTACCACTCCTACCCCCAAGGCAGTGAATGGGAAGAGGCTCACTGCCAAGGCATTAGAGTCGACTCCCCTCGCTGTCACTCCAATCTTTGCTCAGTCTCTCCCTCCTGCTCTCATCCAAGAGTCTCTCCCTCTGCCAAAAATGATCGTGATGGACATTTCGATGGCCAAGCAGGAGCCTTTTGTTCCATATCAACTTCTAGCCTCTAGCTCCTGGAGTTGCAGGAACCGCCTGTTGGAGTTATGGACAGACACTGAGAGGGGGAGGGTGAATCAATGTCAAAAAAATATCTACTTTGACCAAGATTTTTAATTCTGATTTCCTTTTCTTTCAACAAAAGAGTAGATTAATCACTTTTGAAAGCACAAAGATATGACAACATTAACTTAGTCTATTAGACAACTTATGAAAAAGTGATTTGAGTGAGATATCTTGCATTTGCCAAAACAGTTATGGCTGACATTGATTAACTATCAAAGCATGATGACAGTGCAGGTGCAACTCATAAGACTGTGCAAATGATGATCAACATTATTGACTCACTTCTTAAACAATTGATTTGAATGCAACTTTAAAGACAAGAAAGGTATTGAGACAACAAACACCTTTAGCTAAATATAACTATTCTTGAGCAATGAATCAATTGAGAACTTTTAAGCTTCCATTTGAATTAGGCTTTTCAACAATGACTTGTGCAAGATATTTGAACTAAATATTTGCAGATATGAAGAAACTATCATTCAAAAATGTTCAGACTGATAAAAACTATCACAATCAAGAAACATTATGACATCAAAACAAAGAGACCAAAAGACAAGATTTGCCAAGTGGAAAACCCTCCTGGGGTAGAAAAACCACTCCTAAACTGCCTTACTGGCTTAATCTTCAAAAACCATTGTTAACAATGCCTTATAGGCTAATTTCTGAGCACCAACCCCTCATTTTGAAACACCAATTTCAAGGAGCACCAACCCCTCAAATTATTTTCAGAACAATAATAATATCTCAAAGGATCTCTCTATTTTCAGTTAAGCTCATAACTCTTTGTTATGCATCATGTTTTCCAAATTTTATATTACAGAGTTTTTCAATACATCTCTTGATCCGGCCAACAATAACTATGTCTCAGCATTTCTATCCAGCCTCTTTTCAGTATTCACAACATTGCGTTTTATACATCTTTTCCAATGTGTAGTCTTCAAAGAGATTTGAGGTCAAAGAAGAGCTGAAACCTCCTTTCTGTCTTCTAGAAAAAAGGATGCCAGAAAAAATAAATGTCTGCAAGAGTAATGCCTGTGCAATAGGCTATCAATAAAATGACAATCATAAATCAAAGTTCCTTTTTGAAACTACAAATGCCTTTCACAAAAACCAGATGCTTCATTAAAACAAAATACTCATTTGAAACTATTTTTAGAATACCCATATGCAGAATCCATCAATTTGTAACGAATGTAATGTGTCAGTAATGAAACTGGTAGATCTTTCAAGATTCGTGACTGCCCATTAATAGTAAATCCTAACCTCTAATGCATATTCTTCCTTGTAACTATTCTAAGATTTGATGCCAACCAATGATGTTGGCCTGCAACTATATTTAGAAATTCACATGTCGGCCACAGTGATTGAGTATGTTAATCGTTCGCCGAGACATCCAGATAGTCCTGCCAAAGGCAATTAAACCGCCAGTCATTCCCCTTAGATATCGCTTTCGCCATGACCCATCAGAGTCGGGGAGAAGACATAACGAATACATTATGTTATGCCGAGAGCTCATATTTTATGTTCTTTCCAATTGCTGAGACATAAGAAGGTTTCTCACCGAGATCCCCTTTTCATTTCATTCACTGTCGCTGTAACCTTTTGATATCGGAAAGACCCTATGCAGATCACACTGTGTTTCACTAAAAGTCTCCTTTTACCCCTTGTAAGTCGCTGTAACATAATGGTTCTCTCATTGATGCATCCTTCTATCTTATGAGGGTCATTATAACATACCAACATCGAGGAGACCTCTCGTAGAACATCCTGTGTCTTACCGAAAGCCCACGTGATCATTCTTGTTTGCCGAGACAATTCAATACCTATGCCGAAGGTAACTTTATCGCCGTCAGTCATCCCTCTGTTTGTCGCTGTGACATTCTGCTGTCGGGGAGACGTTATGTAGATTTCATTATGTTTCACCGAAAGACTTTTTATCTCTTATGTGTCGCTGTAACCTTCAACCATCGGGGAGAAATCATATTGAATAATACTTTGTTATACCGAAAGTCACCCACCATCTTGTGTCGCTGAGACAAGTCAGATCCTATGCCAACAAAGTCCTTTTGTGTTCCATTGGCGAGACCGGAGGTCACTCGCCGAGACCTCACATGTTGTCGGTCGGTATAAGAAAACAAACTCGCTAAGATCTTTCTTCGAGAACATGAGTCATACCGAAATGTTCCTTTTGTTTTATGCATCGCTGAGACATATCAATGTCAGGGAGACCTCTTGGAGAGCACACTATGTCATACCGAAAATCTTTATCCACTCTGAGTCGCTGAGACAATACCAACCTCTCGCCGAAAGCCCCACATAAGACTTAGTCGGCAAGACCCAACAAATTTGTTGAGACATTACTCTGAATATCATTAACTCATACTGATATAACCTTTGTGCACAAGTCGGTAAGACACCACGAAATTGCTATGACATTTCATTGAAGCCACAACCTTTGCCGATAAGACCTTTCGGTGCACGATCAGAGACACAATATGTCTTCAGTGAGACCACATACCAAATACAACACTCCTGCCGATATCTTCCTATTCCTTCGGTCGGTGAGACAAGATGAGTTCACTAAGACATCATTCCGACGATATAACTCCTGCCGATAGGGATCACCCTCTGTCGCCGAAACCATGGAGAAGTCTTGCCGAAAGCTGCCAGTATGTAAAATCAAATCGTCATGACATCATAAACGTCTTGCCGATAGGCAACACAGACGTTTATCAGAAAAAATGGATTGGGGAGACCTTGGCATTCTCACACCAATATGTTCTTTTTCTATCACCGAAACGATGTACAAAAAGATAACCTGAGACTGCACGAAGCTCAAACTGATCAGTACCAAAATATATTAAAATTTTGAATGTAAATTATCCACTGAATGCCAAGACAAGTAAGCCATATAGACAAAATAGTACCAAGATAAAGCATGAGAAACCAATCTAAAACTGTCAACAAGTAGAATCAACTGAAAGGGATTTTGTCATCAAGGACAAACTATATGGTCACAACTGAGAACCAACACCACCTTGCGCATGAGCGCAAGCATCGGCGAAAGGCTCAGACCATTGAGTAGGCCGCTTTTCAAAGGAAGGGGAGTTGACCGCCCCTATTTCAGGGCCTGTTGTTGTGTCCTCTCTCATCCCTTTGCTTCAGTTCAGTCAGTCCAGGTGCTACGAGTGTAAACAACCCTAACCCTAAAAAGGTGCAGGTGTTTATTGCTCCCTCGGTTGAGCTGCCTTTCTTGATGTCCCTCTCGGACATCCCACCATTCTCAAAGCCCGTGGACATGTTGAACACTTTGGTTATGTCTATCATGATATTTTCCTCCTCCTTTGCGCCTTTTGCCTCATGCATGGGGATCTCACATCCTCCAACAAAGTGGAAAATGGAGGATAGCCTTGCTAGTAAAGGGGGTTGAAAGAGGATTCCACCTTATTCAAAGGGTGGTCCTACATTAGCATGTGTCATCCTAGTGACGGAGGAAGTTTCGGCACCCCTAGAATTTGTCACTACTCCTAAGTCACTCGGTGAGCCTAGCAGTGAATCTTGGGTACCGCCTCCCTCATCTGATGAGGCAACACATGGCACTCCTATGAAGTGCATGTTTAATTCTTTGGACAAGGTACCAGCCCTTTCAGCAATGTTTGTGAAGTTCTTGACCTTTACCCCACAAGAACCGAGAGAAGAAGACCTCGCGGGGCCTTCTTCCTCGGCTCTTATTGCAGGGGGGTCCAAGGGTTCCCTCTTGACATTCCACCCTTGCAAGCTCATCTTGCTTCCCTGTATAATGATCTAGATTGGGAGGTCGATGACCTCTTGGTTGATGAGTGTCAGGGGGTGCCTCTTCTTTATCTATAGTGTGGTTTGTGTGTGTGTGTGTTTGTGTTCCCCGTGCTTGTGTTATGTGTTCCTGGATGACCCTTGTCACCCTTGTAGGTGCTTGGATACAAGAACTTTTTTATGTCATATAACTTCCTCTATTTGTGGCATCATTCTTCCTCTGTTATGTGTATTGATTTTTGACAATTGGGGACAATACAAAGTGTTGAGGGCATTTAGGCTTCCCTTCCATGTTGACCCAATTTTTTTAATTTTTTTTGTTTTCTCATGAATTCTTCATATGATCTAATATAGTAGGGGGTTGATGATAGTTCATTAATATACTATTATTATACTTATATATATTTATGAGCAGCTCTGACCCTTAAATATCATATCACCCCTGTGTCCCTTGTTCATGATGTTACTATTTTTCTTTCATCTTTCTCTCTTCTTTGCTTGATTTTTGATGTTGTGGTGCTCATGTGTTGTCCCTCACGTGTGCGACAACATTACCACGGTGACATCTCACTATGTTTCACGAGCCACAACATCACTTTTTTTTCATTCTTTATTTTCTCTCCTTATGATGTCACATGTCTTGCATTTAGCACGCACCATCCTAAGGGGGGCTATCACATCACTTCAATTTTTGAAAAACACATTTGGTGCCCAATGAATCTTTTCTCGAAAATCTTTTCAAAACCTTTTCAAAAATTGTATTCTCAACTTGGACCCCTAGCGGAACATGTTTCCTTCATTGTAGGTTCGCAAAGAAAGAACTTGAAGGACTTTCCTCCAAGGAGGGAGAAAAATTTCCTGTAAGAGAAGCCTCGACCTTCCCCTCCCAAGGGGGCATTTTCTTCCTTTCGAATTCCTTGATGAAGTGAACATCTTTCAAAAGGATTCCTTGATGTCGAATCGATTTGCGAAAATCATTCTTGCACTTTCAAACAACGCTTCCCTTGAATGGACCCCTTTTCTTTTTGAAGGGTTCCCAAGGGACCCCTTTGAAAGCTTTTCCTTCAATTTTTGACTGTCTAGTTGTTTTCCTATGTGGTTGTTTTTTATTTTCTAACATGTTTTATCTACGGATTAACATGTTGCTTTGCAGGTGCACCTGTGAAGCTACTTTCTAGTCCAACTCTACGGAGTCCCCTTACATAGTACTTCCTTCAGGAGAGAATACCTGGGGGGTGCCTTTTGTGCAGGTTCGAGGGCATGTGAAGTGCTTGCATCCTACAGGATTTATCCATCATTGGTCTATGGGACTTCGGTGTAATTTGTTCAACTCTGTAGTTCCGAGGATCTATAGAGTCCTTTGTTCGAACCTCCTCAGGAGAGAGTACCTATGGAGTTATCTTCCTGCCCTGCACTTTCAAGCTCGCCAAATTATGTCTGCTTCCTCGATGGTTCAGGTATACGTTTCTAAACTCTTTGATCAACTTTATCGAACATTTATTGACACTCATGCTCACTAAAGTGGGGGCAAAATGTATGAGCAAATTTACACCCCTCTTGCAAATTCCATTTTACACCCCCTACTTTAGAGAAATCAAACCCAAATTCGAAATTCCACATCACCCATCCACAATGAATCCACTCGGTGCCTGTGTATTGTGTTAGTGGGGGAATTTTTGTCGAGGTCATGAGTGCGGCATGCGGACGTCTGCGTGGTGAGCTGTCATCCCTGACAAATTCCTACCTCTAGATTCCACAGGGACATTATGTTCTCTATTAGGCATGAAATGTAACACCTTTGTGTCGACCTGTCGGCCCGAAAATGACTCTTTTCCTCTCATTTTGATCTTCAAATGCATCCATTTCACATTCATTCATACTTCTATGATCTCTTGAGCATTCGACTGGATTCTCTTAGAAATTCACAGCATTTTCCTTGAGCAATTCCATCCATTTTGTTGTACTCTTGCCACCATTGGAGTTGTGACTTGGTGTCCCAAGGGACTGCTTCTTCATTGTTGCAGCAACGTAGACCTTATCAAGTTTCCATCCTCCTCTACGTGCTTGAGGGCACCACGATTGAGAAGGTGATATTTCTCATTGATTTACATAGCATAGTGCTTTTGTGATTGTTCGGTTTCTTTCCATTGTACTCTTTATCATATTTTCTATCTCATGGATTTCCTAGTTGTTCGTAGAGGTGGAAACACCAAAGCAGGGATTTGACTGAGGCAAACCCCTCTATATCCCCAACATTTTTCCTCTCTCCGTTGTGCATAGGTGTACATGTGCATGGAGCTTGCTAGCGACCTGGATTTTCAATGAGTTGAATTCGTCACCTTAGTTTTCATCATCTCATTTATCATATTCGTAGTTATTTCTCATACAAGTATCATTTTTTTTAGTTCATTAAATCTTATTTACTAGGTCGTTAGTAGGTTTCTTTGAATTTGGTACTGTACTTTTCACTTTTTGGTCATACAAACGCTAGCACACCAGAGAGATGCCAATGTTTCATGTTGTCCTCCTTGACCCGCACTGTCGTCCTTGGGTAGAGAGTTGTCTGTGGTGCAGTCTGGAATCCATAAACTGGCTTGTCTAGTCTCATCCAAGTAGCTAGATTATTAGAGTGGCAAAAGCACTTGAGAGTGCTCTTCATTCTCTATCCTTGACCTAAACACCCGCTTAGCTTAAGGTAAGATAGAGCAGCCTTCTGCTTTCGGCTCTTCATGACCTAAAGACTTGGTGTGGTTAGTCCCCTTATATTAAAGATATTACTATATATTCAAACATTAGAATGTACCATTGATCATATTTATTAATTAATTAAAAATTAGAATACATGTTTTTTATTTTTAATTAATTAATAAATACGATGAAATGTACGTCTTGATGTATGACTAAATGTCATTGTGATGCTCTAATTGACAAAAGGGTCATCCCCTTTCAATTTTCCTAGATTGAATAATACAAAAGTGATGTTTCCTAAGTTTTTGGTGCAACTACAAAGAGACTTATTGAGTAGAATTCATAATCAAGAAACAATTGACAGCAAAAAATATCAATAGAGGGCTTTCCAATTCCAATAGTCTAAAACTACCTCTTTACATTCTCTAATAGGTGTAGAAGAGGAAATTTTCTACTCCTGAGTCTCTAGGACAAAGAAGAGTCTGCAAGGAGCAAATGGTCCTCAACTACCTCAAGGAATAATGTCGAAGTGATAGAATAAAATTGTGAGATTTTAGAAACAGGAAGAGCAGATCACAAAGGTTTTTTGGATAGGCTGAAAAGCTCTCAGCCAAGGATGACAGTGCAATGCAAGGATGACAGTGAGACATGCTAGCATCTCATACAGATCAAAAACTAAGAATGTCATAGAAAACAGAAAAATAACTACTTCTATTCTAACTGCTAAGAACTCTTGAAATGCGGGAAAATAACATAGTATAATAGAACTAAAATTTTAATTAAAGTAAACTAAGTAAATTGTAGATTGAATGAAATGTAGATAATGAAATGAAGGGAGAGAAAGAAAGTGCTCACAATAGACCAAACAATGAAGCCTCTAGCAAATAAATGCCTTCAATACCTGCACAGATAAGACAGAGAAAATGTTGGGACTATTTAGGGGCTTGCCTCAGTCAAACCCTTGTTTCAGTGTTCCCACCTCCATGGATAGCCAAATAGACAGCTAGATAGAAAGATAAATAGACAAGAAGATAAAATGCATGGACAAGGGATGTGATAAATCACAAGATGCTCAAAGACGTAAAACAAGAGATAGATATCACCTATAAGGCTTGAGAAAACCAAAGATAAAGAGAGATAGTTGTGAGAGTCGAGAGAATTACAAAGAGTATTGTAAGAGCTTGAGACTATTGTAGCAAGTTGTAGAGAGTTGTGCAAGCTTGAGAGAGAGATAGTTGTGAGAGTCGAGAGAATTACAAAGAGTATTGTAAGAGCTTGAGACTATTATAGCAAGTTGTAGAGAGTTGTGCAAGCTTGAGAGAGAGAAATAGAAGAGAGAATGAGAGAGCAAGAGAGAAACCAAGAGACTTTAAAGAGAGAAAAGGAAGGAAAAGAAGGTTCTTGAGCCGTTCCAAGCCATTTCCACTAACCAAGGTAGGTGGAAAATGGGAACATGGTAAAAAATGGTCATTTGAATGTTGAAATGTCACAGGACGCTAGCGCGGTGTGCAAACATCTACACAGCGTGCTAGTTTCCAAACAAATTAAGCTCAAAACAGTGGGAACGAGGAAAACACAAGGTTTGGTGCAAACCTGACACATAGAGGTAGCTGCTAAAAAGGGGTCCTAAGCATCCTAAGGGGAAAAAGGCTAATGCAAGGGTTAAAATGATCCTACACAAATACTAAGGGAGTGGACACTAAAGTGGATGCAAAAGTGTAGGTGAAATTGTCACAGGGTGCAATTTTATGAGACTACAATAGGATGATTATTAATTGCAGTAGGCATCGAAGCTTATACTTTTTAAAAACTAAATTTATGCTTATGAAATTTCTCTTTTTTTTGTATTCATTATAATTAATAGAAGAAAGCGGGATCATAATGATCAACCATTACATATTTTTTATACTAACAGCATCCTTTATCATGATTTATTCTATCTATTCATATGCCCCATGGGGTTTCCTATCTTCTATTTGTTGTTTAGATTACAAAAAGGAGCACTTATAAAAAAATATTTTTCTACAAAAAGTAACTACTATAATATATACAGGTATATTTTTTAATACAAAAAGGAAAACTGCTAAGAGTATCTTTTAGTCTATTTTCTCTTTGGTTGCATTCTTGGTTTGAAAGGTTGGGTTGTTGATCATAGGTCCACCCAGGTCAAGTTTGGTACATCCTCTATAGTACAACCACTAGTTCATGAAAGCCATCTCCTACTTGTCAATCTCTACTTTTACATTCTCCATCAGTTTCTTGAACTTTTCTTTAGCCACGTTTACTGTTATGGAAACCTGCACATAGACATTGTGAATAGTGAGTCTTCTATAAGAATCAGTAAGATCCCTCCTACAACCTTGGTATTTCTCACTATTCCTTGCTTTCCATATGTACCATAAGATTTCATAAGAGATAATAAGCCAAAAAAAATTACTTATTTTCCCAATACCTTATATTTTACTCATTATAATTTCCTTTTTCCTTTTTATCATTCATTACCCCCTACCCCCTGGATTTATTTGGAACAAATTCAACACTTCTTTTGCAAAGTAACAATCAAAGAATATATGCATAATAAATTCAAATTTTTTTCAAATTTCACAAATACTTGATTTATTCTTTGTGTCAACATTTGGAAGCCTCTATAAGTCAGCATCCATCTAAAACTAAATTTTTTAGGATCCAAAACATTATTCCAAATATTTATAAAGATTGTGTTCCATTGGTTGTGGTTAAGATTCGCGTTCCAGCCTTTGTTCAATGTCTCAGACATGTCCAGGGTGCTAGCAAGCATCCTGTAGATATCTTTTTTCTTTTAATCTTGCAAACCTATTATCATTCAGCCAATTACAATCTTGTAAATTGCACAAGTCAGTATCCTCATTAGAATTCAAACTCAAGATATGCTTTTTTAGAACCTCATAAGTTCTCTTCTGAGTTTGAGGTATGTCAAACTCACTTCTTAGGGTGTCTCAGTCTTTTACCTAACCATTTTTAATTAGGTTATGAAATTGAGAGATTCCCATTATATTCCAAGCCTTAGTTGAACACCCTTGTAAAAGTGCCAGAGGCTTGTCTTTGTGGAAGATATTCCACAAAATGGATCTTAAATGTGAGATCTTTTTTAGGTCCTCATCTACTTGAAATTTATTCATTATATCTTTCTTACAAATTTTTCAGGCTTTCCAGATACTTTTAAATACATTGGATCCAATGGGAGATACTACAAAGTTCCCAAAGATTAGGTCACAAATAAGCATGTGCTTCCAAGTTTTAGCTTGTTTTGGAACAGCTCTTTCTATGTTATTCCCGCCAAGTACTGTCCAAGGTTCCTTCCCTTTGAGGGCCTTACATATCCATTTTGCTGCTAGAGCTATACCTTACTACTTTAGATTTTTCAACACTAGACCACCCTTATCTTTCTCCATACAACACACCTCCCATTTGATTGCATGTTTCCTTTTATTACCTTTACCATCTGACAATAGAAATTGCCTAATCTTTTTTTGAATTTCCTCAATCTTATAGCTACTAAAAAGCCACATTGATGATAGAATTTTTTGGAAAACCTGAGCTCTTCCTACTATTGAGGGGTATTGTTTCTTCCAACCGCTTAGTTTCCTCTCAATTTTGTTCTTCACCCAGTCAAGCACATATCCTTCATATTGGGATTTATTGCAAAAGGTATACCAACATAACTTACAATTTTGTTTGGTCATCCCCTTTGGAGACCATAATCATTAAACCATTCAGGTTGGGAATCCTCCCACCTATAGGTCATGATGGATTTGGATTTTGAAATTCTTGCCCCTGCAGCATGGCCAAAGAAAGTCATTTTTTCCATTAGGTTTCCAAAATTTTCTTTTTCTAGGTTTACGAAGAAGATTGTATCATCTGCAAATTGTAGATAGATTAATTCATCCTTGTTTGGAAGAGTCAACCCTTTTACTTTCAGGCTCAATGAACGGTCCCTTAATATATGATGTGCATATACAACAGTTACAAATAATGAATGAGCCAAGGGGCAACCTTGTCTTATGGATCTTTGCAACTCGAATTCCTCTGTCAAAGATCCATTATCTCAATTTGAGCAATTGCATCGTTTAGCATAGCTTTGATCATCTGGAAAAGTCTCTCTGGGAAGCCAAAGGCTTCCAGGACCATCATTATAAAAGGCCATTCAACCCTGTCATAGGCCTTCTCAAATTCAACCAAAAGCATTCCTATATTTTGGTGGAATTTTTTGCCCAGTCCATCACTTCCCAACTTGTTAGCTGGTTTTCCAGTATATACCTTGCTTTTATAAAGTCAATCTAGGTATTAGTGATGATCTTGGGGAGGACTATAGAGAGTCTCAGGGCAATGGCTTTTGTAAAAAAATATAGGAGACATTCAAGAGTGTTATGGATCTCCAATTCTTTACCAAGGCTATATCCCCTTCCTTGGGGATAAGCTTAATAGTCCCTTTGTTTATAGTTCTTCCGAGAGACTGAACTTTTGTAGCTTCAGTATACACTTGAAGGAGATCATCACTTATCCACTCAATATTTCTTTTATAGAACTCCACAAGATACCCATCCACTCCTAGAGATTTGTCATTCTTAAGGGTTAGGATAGCCCTTTTGATCTCCTTAGTTAATTGCTTATTCAACATCTTTGCATCCTATTTTGAGACCTTCAGTGGGATCAATCTCTTATAATCCACTCTTGCTTTTATAGTGTGTGGGTTGTTGCCCTCAGAAGAAAAGAGCTCTTTGTAGAAAAGAAAGAAACTTCTTTGAATTTCCTTGGGGTCTTTTGCTAGTTCATTTTCATTCCAAGAAAAGTTGATTAGTCCTTTTGATTCCTTATCCTTAAGCATTTTGAAGAAAAACTTGGACCCTTTATACCCATGATTATCCCAATTTAACCTTGCTCTAATTTTTATTCCTTGATCCTCATGGTTCTGAATATTCCTTAGCTCACCTTTGGTTGTTATCGGCTCTTTGTTTAGCTCTAGGCTTTTTGGGTCCTCTTGGATCAAGCTTTCAGCCTTCAAAAGCCCTTCTTGCAATGAGTTTTCTTTCTTTCTCAAATATTTTTCTTTTTGTTCACCTATGGTCTAAAAGACCTTTAGCCAAGCCTCTATGTTAGCATTCCATCTTATTATGTTTGATACATTCTTATGCATCCATTTATTAATCTCCCTGATGATGAAGATTGCATCATTATAGTCCTCATTGCTCAAGAGACTTTTATTTAGCAAAAAATAATTGTCCTTTAGAGCAGTAGTCAAGTTCTTGTCTAGCATAACTTTAACTATACTTGGGTGGTGGTCTGAGAGTGTCCAAGGGCACACCTTCACCCTGCTATTAGAATCCTCTACCTTATCAAATTGGAAAACCTCTTTATGTGCACAGAACCTATCCAACCTATAAAATATCCTCTTGTTCCTTTTTTGATAATTACACCATGTAAACCATATACTCCTGTTTTCTTTCCTTGACCCCTCTAAAGGGTCAAAGAGTTTGAACCTATTTTACATTTTGTACCAGAAGTACTTTGCATTCCCTTTCCAACCCATGTCACATCCCCAGACTTGTCAAGTTCTCTATCATGTTGAAGTCCCCCCTATAATATATGGAACATCCTAAAGCTTGCTTATCCAGTCCCAATGCTCACATCTTTGTCTATAGTCATTTGAGGCATAAATAGAGCATAAGCAAAAAAAATTATCATCCTTCTCAATTATGACCCATACAACCCTGTTACAAGGTGAGGTACCATGGGATATTACTCATTTGGCAAACACTTAGCAAGAAGGATTGCACTCCCTCCTTTTCCTTTCTCATGCTTAGTTGCATAGTGGGAGGAATCTCTCCAAATGAAGTTGAGATTAGTATCTAGGCTAAAATTGACTACTTTAACCTCTTACAACAACATAGCATCCTTGTGTTTTTCTTTATATAAAAATATCCTTGTGTTATATTTTCTATTTGGGGATTCTAGCCCCCTTATGTTCCAGGAGATGCAATTAAAGGTCATTTGAAACCATTTCTTGTGGTCCTTCCTCTGAGGTCCTAAATCTTTTGAAGCATTTAGGAAGAGAAACCTTGTTAGATTTGTTTTTCTGATAGGTGACCGATTCCTCCTTTTTCTTTTACCTTCTTTTCTTTTGTTTTAGCCAACTGTTAACAAATGAGTCGTCTCCTCTTTCATCTTGTGTATTAGTGTTATCTAAGCCCTCTTGGGGCACATGCCTGTTTGTGACATAGTCTTTGTTTAACTTTTCAAGGTCTCCCATTAGGTTTAATTTATTTAAGCTTTGTTTATTTTCCAAAGCATGGTTCTTTTTAGAGTTTAGGTTGTGGTTCTTTGATTGTTGTTTGGAACTAGCACAATCATTAGTCTAGCCATTGGAGTCCACACTTATCTTGGTGATCCCATTATTAAAACCATTAGAGGTTCTTCAATTCCATGGTTGGTCTCAAGGAATTCATGGTCTTCCCCAAATCTGTCATAGACTAAGGAGAATTCTCATTATTTCCACTCAAATCCAAACAGCGATCAAAGACCAAGGGGGTTGCTTTATGTTTCATTTTATCTATGTTAGAGGCATCATCCTTGTTTAATGTCTCCTTTTGAAAAACAAAATCTTACAATCATTGCAACACAATTAATTATACATATAATATTTGTTGGCCCACATTTGTTGTTGGGTCAAAAGATCGATCTAACAACGCTTGATACAAATGGTAGACATGAATCGCACAGGAGGCAGTTAGTCCCTTGTCACGAATCCCGAGGGGAGCGCTAACCATCAACCAACAATCTCCCCCTCAGTTTTACATGAGGGAATTCGAACCCATGACCCAATGCTTTGATACCAATTGTTGGCCCACGTTTGTTGTTGCATCAAAAGATCAATCTATCAACGCCTGATACAAACAGTAGAGACATGGATCACATGGGAGGCAGTTAAACCCTTGTCATGAGTCCTGAGGGGAGCATTGACCATCTGCCAACAATATCAACTTCAAAAACTACAATTTTAACAATTTATTTTAATTTAGACATATATTCAAAATACATTGTGTAAAAGAGGGTATTCATCTTTTGTATCTACTGTTAATTATCCCAAATTTATAATGATCTATCTTTAGTAAAAACGTCTTTGAATTGTCTCCAAATCTATCTAAATCAAGGGTTTTCATCTACTAACTCAACACGAGAAATTAAGAGGTTTTTGTCCTCTAATTTTGGACCTTGAGGGGTTTCATCCTCATATTGCAGAACCATAGTCCACACTTGACAAGGAGTAATAATTAGATATATGAAATATATTCAATATATGTTTCATTCTCCCTTTTGATTTCTCTTATATACCTTTTTTCCCTCATAGACATTACTCTTCACAATGCCCCTTAACTTTTGATGAAATTAAACTTTTAATTTAATTTTAGTTTGTTATAAGCTAATCGCTCCTTAATGAAATTGCAATAACCTTCCCTTCTAAATTTAAGTGCTACATTAATTTTTTTATTTTACTATATTTTATTTCTTTTTCTTTTTCTTTTTAAGTGAGGGCATTACTATTTGCTCTTCCCAATATACTGAAGAATTTTTCCTACTCTCCCATGTAGCATCCTCAAAAATCCATCAAACTATATATTTTATCATTGTTTTATTTTTTAGCTTTCTTTCTCTAAAATTTATAATATCCTCAAGAATTAAAAAATCAATTTTCTTTAATCATCGAGTGGGTGTAGTTCTAACAAAGGAATAATTTGACTTCCTAAAGCTCTCTTTCTTGCAGTGTTGTAGATGTTACCAAGCATTGTTCTGCCCATTCTACTTGTCCATTCCCAAAACATATTTCCATTCTTTGTGTTAGAACTCTAGGAGCTCCACCAATAATGCCTTATAACACTACCTCTTTACCCTCTAATTAGTTTGATAATGTTGAGTAAACTCTCCCAAAGAGTGTAGCCATTGCACTCATAAAACCACATCAATTTCTCCTATACCCACCACATAGAAGTCATCTTGCATCTTGTATCTACCAAGGGTAACCTCCAATTGTTGATTATTCTTACTACATGAAATATTAAAACTGTCAGTTAGCTACTATAATATTGAATCCATTGAAATTTTATGTTTGTAACTCTTTTCTAGCAATTAATCCTTCATCAATGATATTGTGTGTTGCTCCACTAATTAGGACTATATCTCTGTACACCTACAAGGTTGCAAGTGTGCTCTTTGGATGTTTGCCTTCTTTTATTCTTTATTTAGTTTCACATTAATCTACTTTGAGTTGTGCTTCTTCCTCTTCATTAGGCATTACTTCTATGTAATGCACTTGGCCTTTTCCCAAACAAAGGTGTCCAAGTTCCAATGATTTTCTACAAGAAAAACATAATTTTTTGACACGTCATTTGTTGTTCATCAAAATTATACTTTGATGGCAACACGTTTCATTGAAAAAAACCCTTTTGAAAAGGTTATGCATTCAACCTTATAAGAGGGTTTTCCAAAAAGAGTTTATTCTTGACTACAATAGTTTCTAAATTCAAAGCTCTTTTGATAGCTTACCGAAGGGTTAATGGATGAAATGCCTTGACTAGACCCCTAAGAAGTTCGATTAGCCCTTCAATAAAAAGGACAATTACTTATTTCTATGACATCAAGCACCATTACGAATAAAACTTGGAACTCTTCTTCATATTTATCAACTATTCCTTCTTGTTTTAGTTAAACCTACTCTCTAAAATGGACATACGAATCCTTTCCATCAAACTTATCAAACAACTTTTTGCAAAATTTATCTTGTGTCTATTAGACCATGACCTTGGGTAAAAACCTATAGTAACACAAGCTGATCCCAATGTAAGTAGCAAAATTGACATCATCATCCTCAATCATAACTTCCAATGATTGATGTGTCCAACTTCTATACCAACGCATGAGCAATATACTTAGAACCATCAAAAGTAGATTATGTTTACTTACTCAAAGCTTGATAATCATTTTGTCTTAGTTGGGCTAATGGTTCAATTCTTGACACATTTCTATATTTCTTCATATTCATGTAGTTTGTGAGACATTGTTTCTTATATCTTTGCAAGGAGTTTTATATTTCTTTGTAACAAGCATTATATCATCTTGCATTAAACTTTATGCTCCTTCAATGAAAACTTCTCCTCTCCAAAAGAACAACAAAGAGACCTATTGATAGGCTCACCCTTGATTCCTTCTATGTGGTGACCCTTCTACTTATTATTGCTAATATTAATAGCTCCAAAAGAACTTCTCGCTATTAATATCTAACATCAGATCAAATTCGTAATGATCTATTTTCATTAAAATATGTTTGAATATTCTCCAAATCTGCCTAAATTAGGGGTTTTCATCCACAAACTTAACTACTGAAATTAGGAGGTTTTTGTCCTCTAATTTCAGACCTTGAATAAAATTGTTCTCAAATTGCTAAACCACACTGCATGTCCCACAAAGAGTAATAATTAGATATATAAAACATATTCAATATATGTTTCATTCTCCCTTTTAATTTCTTTTATATACTTTATTTTCCTCAAAGGCATAACTCTTCATAATGCCCTTTGATAAAACTAAACTTTTAATTTAATTCTAATTTATTAGAACTTAATAACTCCTTAATGAAATTTCAGGTACCTTCTGCTCTAGATTTAAGAGCTACATCAAATTATTTTATTTTATTATTATTTTATTTCTTATAGTTATTATTATTATTTAAGGTGGGGGCATCATAGCTTCCATAGACCTATGAGGATAATATGTAACGATACTCATAAATCTATTGCAATCCTATCTCCTACCCTGCAAGATTCCCATGCATTTTGATCTCGCATTTCAAGAAAAACCTGCCTTCAATATTCTTTTACATAAAAATATCTAAATACCAACTATAATTTTCAATTTTACTACTAGCTGTTGCGACTATTTCTAAATCAGCCATCTTGCATCATTCAACAATATATTAGCTATGGCATTTCTCATACATCTATCCACCACATAACAACCCCCAAGAGCAACTCCACACATCATGCATGGAAACCACAGGCTAGGGTATTAAATGTAACAATTTCAAACAATTCGTACGTTAACCTTTAGTTAGTCTAGCTAAATCTAATAGATTGGTTTTTTTTAACCAACCATATCCACAATTTCCTATCACTACTTTTAAGCACAAACTTGGTTCTTTTGATAACTTCCAAGTCTTCAGGGATAAAAGGCAAAGCTCCCAATCCAGTAGTTAAAATGAAGTAAAATAATTCTCCAACATGTGGTGATTCTAATTTATGGCCTCTAAATGTTCGGGGAGACCATAGATAAAATCATGAGTTATTGTTTTCCTGGTATTCACAAACTACCCTGACTAAGTATCTTCGATTCAACTGCCGTAAATGTCCAAGTAATTGCATATATTCTTCAATTTATTTGACTACTGTAAATTTTAAAACTATAATTTCTTCTTTTGTCTTGCACTATAATCGCATCATAAACTAAATTCTGGCTTGAGGTTTTTTAGCATTGACAGATTTGGAAAGAAAAGCAAATCTTGCAGATGCTTAACAAGATAAGCTAGAATAACCAGTCAAGAAATGCACCAAAGCATGAGCTCTCTAAAAATAGCCATACAAATTAAATAGCAAAAAATCTTACCAAATAGAATGGCCTCTAAGCAAGAACAGTGAACCACATATAAACGGTTACCTTCTACATCAAAACAATAGAGCACAATCTTCTATGTGAAAAATGTAGAAACCCAAGTGAACTTATCAGAAACATTTTAAAGGGCAGATATTCTTGCACTGAAAAAGAAAAACCGGAATAAGGCAAGGCATGAACTTTCTAAAACCATTCTTATAATCAAATAGCAAAATAAAATCACCAGATTAAATGGTCTCTATGCAACATAATGTAATAAATATGGGTGCTAATCTTCTCCATCAACGAAGTATCAAAGCGATTGTAGCTTATCAGAAATGTTTTGCAGAAATTTGCCTTCATCACTTGAACTCATGTTCACTAGAATGTTCAAAAATGCACTAGCCTTATGAAACATAATATTAGACCTTAGTTACAAAACCTAAATCCTAGTTTTAAGGGTTATGTTCAGTAATACTTCCCAGCAAAACGGGAAGATGGCACTGATCCTGGCTGCTGTATAGGCTCACCAGTAAAAGGATCAAACTTGTATTGCTGACCAGTGAAAGGATCAAACTTAACAGGAGGTCGCCTTTCCGTGCCATTTACTTCTGGTAAGCTAGTCCCAAAATTAGCACCTGCACTAGTTGGATTCCTATAAGATGACAGCCCATATGCATCATCTAACCCAGTTGAAAACCTTTCCAGAATGGGATCTGCTTTCACTAATGAAGATACTTGAGAATGCCCAAGCAGTGATGTAGCAGTGCCATAAGGATCACGCCTGCAAATAAAATCAAATTAGAGATCTGAAAAGACTCATAATCAATTTAAAAATAAATCCGAAATAGCAACCAAATTTATGATCTAATAGAAATGAGACCAAACCCAAAGAACAAAAAAAACAGCATATTATTTTTACAATTACTGAAGAAAAAAGGTCATTTTTGTTGTGAACACTAGCCAAAAAATCAATTTCTATATTTGAAGACATTTATACTGCCAAGGACAGGTTTTGATTAACAAATAAAACAAACAGGACGAGTAATAGGTCAAAAGAAAACAGGTTTGAAAAGCAAAATTATTGATTTAAACTTAAAGTGAAGAACAAACAAATTAAAAACAAACTTCATGATCGCGTTGGAGAGAAGAAATAATATTTATAAGGTGCTGCACATTTTCAGAGTTCATACATTCTGTAGTCATAAATGCAATGGATTGACATCAAAAACATCAAGCTAAGGCAGTAATTGCCAGATATCTAAATCACCACAAGACTTGCCCTATAATGCCATAGTTTGAGTCCATATTGGATTTAATTATATTCAGAAATTCAGCCATAAACTCAGAAGAGCCTACAGCGACCAAAAGATTGCCTTAAGGTTCAATAGTGAGTTATAACTGAATCCACAAACCATAGTCAGCTAGAGATGTACAATACGGGTGTAGGGACAAGAGTGTATGAATAATGGTAGAACTATATTACATTCAAATTTCAAATATAGTCATCAAGAGATGTAGATATGGGGTACTGAAACAAAGTCTCCATTCCTGAATCTGAGTTTCCTGGTGACTGACATAAACCAAGTTCCTGAGAAGTCCACAATACTAGATGGGTAGAAATATAATTTATAAAATTCAATATTATCAATGGAGCTCCATTACATGCACATATATTATTATTGCAATATGCATGAACATATTTCATAAGGACATGTAAGCAAAAACTATCAGATAGCCACAAAAGTATAGTTGCCATTTCATATGTTTCAAAGCAACAAAGAACAATAAAGACTCACCGAATCAGAGATGATCCTGGAAGTGGATGAGATGCAACAAGAGGATCAATTAAAGATGAATGAGAAGATCCAGGGACCCCAAGTAAACCTGCCTCTCTGGTGGGCAGCTCTGAACTTCGTCCTTGCTGTAAAAATGGAAATCTAGGATTTCGCTCCTGACCCGCCTGACATAGACACACCAAAGTAAGCAAAGAATGTCTTGGTTCATGACCTCATAGAAAGGTGTGAGGTGAACAAAAATCCTCTTTCAATAAATGAATGTTACTAAATGTTCACTTCCAGAGGAACCTCCATGACAGTAAGAGAGTCTACTAAAAGAACTAGTCATCAAACTATATCAAATGTGTCACACTCACTGTTAAACATTGATGATGACACTTCCATATTGCTATAAATTAGATATTATGTGGTAGCAGGGAGAAGAACAAATTAGAGTTATTAGAATTACCCTAGTAATGAGACCTGCAAGGTAAGCACGTTTGTCTCTTCCATCTGCAAAGTTTGCTGATGCAAACTGGACAACGAGAGAGTACATTAAGTAATGAATTAATGAGACGAGACACAAAAAGTGATTCAGAAACCAGTTAAAAGTTAAAAGCAAGAAATAAAATAAGATGACCTGTTCAAGGATAGATACTGCTGTAATTTCTGGAAGAGGCCTCAGCGTTTCAAGGCATGCAAGGTCAATCTGGAGTAGAGTAAAAATAGCCTCGGTGAGACAAAATAATGTACAAGCATGGCCAATTGCTTGTAAACATGGTATCAAATAAACACCATGAAAGATCATATATGAAGCAAAGAGAATAGTGCTACTTCCAGATAATGTGCCTTTCAATGAGGTGTTAGTACAACAGATAAAGAAAAATGTCCAACAGAACAAACGAATACCATTTGCAAAATGATTAAAAAGAAACATGAACTCATTACTTAAACAGTTTGCATGTCAACAATTCCTTTAAACATTCTACAATGTTTTGCAATTTTTAGATAAGGTTTCCTTCAAATATTAAATTAGGTACACTATTTGTTTTCTGGTCCTCACAGTTTTTCATTTCCTTTCTATTAATTGAAAGGACGCTGATAGTATGTAATGCATCCACTTACATGATATTATTATAAAAAGAGAAGAGCATGATGGATTGTGGAAACTTGATATCTTTAATTATTATAAAAATTGGCACAAAGTCCTTCAGCACAAAAAATTTGTGACCAATGAATCCTTTAAAAAATCATCGATGCTTTACCGTTTCCCTCAGTGAGGTTCAAATGTAATCCCACAATGGTGAAGGGTTGTGATTTATTTTCCATCATTCATTTTCCAGCAGGATGATTGTTTAATAGGTGATATGGTTGTATGAATAACATTGGAACATTTCATTTGCATAAACATCATAGTTCCACAAAGTTTCCTGCCGGCGAGGCAAGGGGATGAGGGAACAAGTTTTGAGGGCGGAGAACCAAGGGCCTAAGTTTAGGGACAGCAAGGGGATGGTGACATGAGGGCGGTGAGGCGGCAAGGGGGTGGTACAAATACATATAGTACTTGAAAATTTAGTTATAAAAAGATGTATTAAGGAATAAGTATAAGAACTGCAAATGAAACTTCGGCAGACTAAGTAAAGTTTAAACTAATAAACATTAGAAACATGGCAATGATTGCATTGAATATTAAAAATGGAGGGTAGAGGTTTAGGGACAAATCAATTATAAGAATTGCAAAGGAAACTTTGGCATACTAAGTAAAGTTTAAACTAATAAAAATTAAAGACTTTTGTGGTGGTGGTGGTGGTGGTGGTGTTGGGGCGATGAAGGGGCGTCCCCTCCAAGTCCCCACGTCCTGAGGATATCCCCATCCCAATGGTGGTGGGAGGCGGGCGGGGGGGGGAGGAGATGCATCCCTGCATGGAGGATATTGTTACTTGTCCTTCATGAAGATGGGTTGCTACATGTGAGTCAATTGCACTTCATTTTAATGATCTCTAATGCAAATATAAAAGATAAAATTTCAAGTTGGTATCTTTTGGACATTATGAGTTGAGTAATAGAAAGAGTGCCTATAAGCTAATAATAGGAAATCTAAACATCGAACCTATATGTTTGTCCATAATGGTTGGAAATTTGCAATCATACATCTACCAAAATCTAGAGAGGAAAGATAGGGAGAACTGTGAAGAAAATCATGTCCAGAGCCACCAACTTTGTTTTCCCAAAACTAAAAGCACATCACCCAATAGATGCAAAACTAGCAGAGTACTCGCAAAACTTGTGAGTCAAAATCTAGAGTGAATATCTTGCCAAAAAAACTCACCGGCAGTTTTTTCAAAAACTTGCAATGTTTTTCGGTCTAAAACTCATCAAAAAATCGTTGTAACTCACTAAAATGTGGCATAAAATTGTTTTAACCAGCTAAAGTTAAAAAATTATGGTAGCTTTTGCATTTCAAGCACACAAATACATAGATTTTTTTGTATTTCAAGTGACGAATAGCAGCGACTTAGGACACATGAATACACAAGTTTTCTTTGGATTTTATCTCAATCACCTTAGAATGACTTTTATCAAAAATCCGAAAATTTCATCACAGTCGCTTTCAAATGACTATTCAAAAAATTGTAGAAAATGCAAAACTGTAATGTTCACTGCATTCCTTTCTGTTCAGTCTGTAATTTTCACAGTTTAATATCCTTTGATTCCTTTCTATGTGAAGCCTGAAAGTGTTGAAAACTTGAAATTGAAAGTGCTGAATTTTCACATAACTGTGAAAATTCAAGCCGGCAAGTCATTTCAACTTGCAATATGAACAAAATTTCAATTGGATGACCTCCAAGCTTGAATTTCCACATTTTTATTTGTGAAAATTCAAACCTGCAGGTTTTTAAACCTTGCAATATGAACAAAATTTTAAAAATTCATATAATTTCCACATCTAGCATTATATTTATCTCTAAATCAACACTTTCAAGCTTCAGCATAGAAAGGTTTTATCCATTACGGTCTCTTTGCTTCTTTAAAAATAAAAACATATTACACTTTTTTTTTTGTTCGAAATGAAGCATATTGGCACTAATTCATAGTAGGAATGCAAAGTAAAGATGACAACTAAAAAGCAAAAACACTAATGATCTTGAAATACAATACTCTGCAGTTTCCAATTAAATGTAGACTAGAATAAGGAAATCTTTTATGTAGCAATTTTTTTATTGATATTGAAATTTGAAGTACATATGTATCCAAAGGTTCAACTTGTTTTTTGGTCTATGATATGTATGAAACACTAATTTGATTTATATATGATGGAAACCAATAATTAATAATATATTAATATGTTCTACAAATTTAGTAATATGTGTTTTTTAAGAAAGCTTTTTTTAAAATTTACATATTTTCACATGTTCGATAAATTTGTTGAGTTATTACCAAGTATTTCCCCAAGGATTTGTTGAGTCCTAAGTTTTAAAAAAATTTGGGCCTACTGAGAAATTGCCAAGTCCAACTTTTTCAATTATGCAACAGCCAATGCTGGCTTGAATGT
Organism: Sequoia sempervirens; assembly: GCA_007258455.2. Taxonomy (NCBI): domain Eukaryota; kingdom Viridiplantae; phylum Streptophyta; class Pinopsida; order Cupressales; family Cupressaceae; genus Sequoia; species Sequoia sempervirens. The sequence continues at coordinate 769,057,873 of VDFB02271358.1, read as the reverse complement.
AGAAGCTATACATTCTTCAATAGCCATAATTCTCCTACCCTTTCTATGTAATAGCCTCAACTCTATGGAATGGACCTAGAATGCTTAAGGTTTCACCAAAAACATTATTCTTGATAAGGATCCAATTTCACAATACCTAAGACCACATTCTTTACATTGAAAAACATAAATTATAACAGCACTGTCAACCAGCCATAAAGAAATTGCCAAATTTAACCCCAATACCACCTCCAAAGACTAAGATTCCAAGGAGCACCACTTTTAAAACTAAGAATCTAATAAGCCATAACATTTAATTATGAGGCAACCCTAACATCTTCAATTGACTTTAAGTAGCTTTCTTAAATAGTTATCGAACCCTCTTGAGAAATGATGCTTAAGCCAAAGCATTAGCTGATTTCCTTCTTTATATTTACAAAATTTAATAATACATAGGAATGATTAAAAAGTGTAGGAATTTGAGTTTGCAAACTATGGAACAATTACGCAAAGCATAGTTAAAACTCACTACTTGGCAAAACAAAGCAGACTTAATTTTGACTTGAACTTGACAAGAAGCTTGGCAGTATATAGGAATAGTTAAATCATGTTAGAATTTGAGTTTGCAAACAAGGAAGCATTTGTGCAAAGCAACTCAGCATAACTCAACAAACCCTATTTTGACTTGGACTCAAGTCAACAAATTTTTTTAAAAAAATACTTAAATACCTTTAAAATAATCTTGCAAAAATACAGTTGCAAATCATATTAAAAGATTCTGTAAAATGTTAGGGAAGTGTTTTCTATTAGATTTGAATATGAGAAGAGTAACAATATTGCATCAACATGTGAATATGACAAACAATATTATGATATGAATCTCACAATGATTGAAAATCATTATCAAAATATATAATTCAATTAAGCAACAATAATTTATAATTTTCTCTTCCCTATATACATCCTTGTGATGGATGTCGATGGGGTCTTGCTCCTCAATTTAAAGGTAAAGGCTCCTCCTCATGCTCAACATCATCATTAGTCATGATGTCATCCAATCCAATGCCTCCTACTTCAGCTTTTGCTACAACCTAATTTGCTTGCCTCTCAAAACCAACAATCTTGTCTTCTATAAACATGGGTTCTCATCTTCAGCGATCTAATCAAGATCAAGAATTTCAAAGGAATTGAAGATTAAGATTTCTTGTTATGTGGTGCTTGGGTGTTTTTCCGTCAAGTAGCTAACGGTAGAAAGAGCCTCCATTCAACATACTTGTATTTTTGCAACTCTTCAATAATCTTGTACCTAACCTCAAACTCCAGCAACATTCTCTCAATGCATGTTGAGAGGATGTCGCTTGACCTCCCCATCAACATACCTTTAGTCATTTACAACAAAAAATAGGGGTCAATATAAAATGTCATTACATTAATGAGTTAATGTGTTGGATTTGATTGTTCCATCTCCAATCATTAATGCTTCAAATGGGTTAAAATTTTCTTTTATATCTACGCTACAATAGTTTTGAGTGGTTGTGTTGGGCTTGTCCATGACCTCATCCACCAAGTACAAAACCCATATTGAAGGCTCTAACACCAACGAACAAATTAAAGATGTAACATCAAATAAAACATTGAAAAAGCGAACAATATCTAGTAACTAGAATTTAGAAAAAGTGAATTTAAGGATAAAATTCAAAAATCAAAAAGGAGTTTGAAGTTGCCTTGATGATCTCATTACTACTCTTCCCAAAGATATTGTGAAAAATTGTCTTTACAACACTCTCTATTTGTATTATTCAAACAAGAAGAATCCATTCAACTCACAAACATCTATTTCAAAGGTGTTAGCAAATCATAAATGCTCTACAAGGTGATGAAGTTAATCACAAGCCTTGTGGCACTTGTTTGCAAAAGTTCCTTCCCCTTAGTATACTCTCTCATCATACTAAGCACCCATGAGTGATTCTAGATGTATTTGTTGATGTTCCTAGCATCTTCCTCCAACAACAAATCAAGCCAATGGGCATTGCAAAGAGTCTAAACAAATATTTAGTATCTCTCCTCAAATAATCTCCCTATTGCCGCGTACACTATTGCATTAACTATCACAACTTGAACCACATTTTCTATACCAACCTCTAATACAACCTCCAACATTAGACTCAAATTCTCAACATTCTCGACTTTGTTTAAGAAATCAATGGACCTCAAGAACAACATCTAACCATTTGAAGCTGCTAGAAACTTGACTTCCATCTAATCCATCTGATAATATGGGGCATTTGTACTTTTGCTAACATTTCTTTTTCTCTTCCACAATTATCTCTACATTTACCACTACTTTTTGGAGCAATGGCCCACTTAAGTCATGTAGACTAGGCACCTTTAACCCTTTCCCTGCAATAGTCACATCTATGAAAAGATTCTCCCAATATGGACTTCACATTACATTGAATAGAAGGTTATTGTGGTACCAAAAATTTGCACACATCTCACTTGTTTTGCCATGTTTTTCCTTGTTCCAAAATGTACTTATCATCACATGGATTTGCACGCATGTTAAACTTCTTGTTCAACAATCCAATGACACAATGGGAATGATCTCAAGGTGTGGGGCCCTTGCAATTGAGATCAAACCTCCAAAGAAGGTTGGGTCCTTTCTAAATCTCGATGCAAAATGCTGCTCCAACCCAACACAAATTAAACCTAAAAGCTAATCTATTTTAACAACTTGCAAGGGAAAAGGAAGAGACTAGAGATAAATGCACCAAGATTTAGTGGGTTTCTCACTACTCACAACAGCACGGAGAATTAATAAAACTATCAAAATTCACACAAGTCTCAATTTCGCAACTCTTACAAGCATGTATGGAGGTCAAGGTTTAGCAATAACTAAGAGGGAAAGAGAATCCACAAATAGCTTTTGCAATCAAGCAGCACACTACATCTCTTCAAAGCAACAAAACATTCATGTATGGAGGGATAAGACAAATTTACCAGTGTACCCCGGGGACGCGTCCCCCCCTCTGGGCCCTAGCGTCTCGGGAATGGGGACGTCCCGGAGACGTGGGGACGGCGTTCCCATGTTTCCGGCGGCGCCACCGTTCCTTGGCTCGCCGCCGGAGACGCCTGGGCGTCTCCGAGACGCCGAGGGAGACGCCTGGGCGTCCCTCGAGCGTCTCGGGGACGCCCAGGCGTCTCCCGCGGCGGACAGCTAAAAGCAACATTAAAACTTAATTTTTAAAGATTTTTTTAATAGTCTATTTCTTATATTCGAACCCTAAGGGCATGTGTGGCCCATCTAAAGTCTAACATGCCTTCAAAAGGCCCTCTAATTTTCATTTTTATTCACATTTGCATTTCTACTTGTTTGCTACAACAAGAAGAAGAAGAGTGAAGGCTGAGGAAAGAGTGATTGGAGGAGTATTACTATTTGTAATCATGCTACTCATTGTAATCATCTTTATAATCAGATATTTTTGATATAATATAATAGAAATCTTCCATTTGCCGATGCAACAACTGTTACATTGTAGTATTGAGTATTACTATTCTAATTTCTAATTAGTAATTCATCATTCGATACTAAAAACTTCAATATTCAATGTTCAATGTTCAAGTACTAATTTAGTATTTCAATTTTGCTATTTTACTTCTTAATAGTCTTATACATCTTTTCATAACTAGCATTTTAAGTACCATATGTATAGTATATAGTATATACACCCCGTCCCCCCTCCCACCCCCCCGCCGCCGTCCCCCCGCCGTCCCGAAATTGAGGCCCCTTTGTCCCTCCGTCCCGGAAACCCGTCCCCGCGTCTCGACGTCCCCCCGTCCCCGACGCCGGTGGAACATAGAAATTTACATAACATACGAAGATTGAAAAAGAGGTGAAATGGTAAATTTTATTAATTTTGAGGCATTGAACCCATTTATAGTAGCAAAAAATGCAAAAAAGGTGTACTTCTCTAGTAGAGAATACTAAGAAGGAACCCCCATGAATGAATCTCAAACAAACTTATATCCCCTTGAAAGAAGATATGCCAATCGTCAAAAGGTCGTGATGGAGAAGGAAATCCTAATTGCAACCCATTTTTAATGCTCTAAAAGAACATGTCATTTTAAATCTAATTTGCATGACTTGAAGGCATGGAAGAAAGTTTACCATGCCCCTACCATACTTGAGCACTAATGATTTTTGGGTTTGAATGCAAGAATTAGAGAAAACTCCCACAAAAACCACTACAAAATGTGACTCGAAGACGACCCTCTAAAACAATGGGGCTGCAAGCAATAACTGAGGTATGGGCATCACTTTCTCCTTTGGAGCCGTATCAAAATGCATTTAAAGCCTTTTTTGAGCTTCCTCAAATCAAAACCTAGTGGTTGGAGGGCATAAATGATGTTACAAAGTAGTAGACAAGGGAACACATGTCTTCCAGAGTGGCCTTGTTGCTACCGACGAAGTATCAATCCATTACTTACCCTTGTACCCATTGAATTTGGGAAAGGAACATTAAATCCTCCAACAACCCCACAAAACCTTTCACCCTTGCCTTGTTGAACCATCCAACATCATGATACCCTTGATTTACATACCTATAAGACTTAGGACGTGGGCACATCCACCTCCAACATCTCGACAACTTTTATCCATCGAGCATCAAAGTTATCGAGCCATCGTTGAACTATCTTCCATGGGGAGGGGATGAGCATCACTAAAAATCCATCTTTGAGAAACATTATGGAGGAATCAACAAAATTTTGAAGTTTTGAGGATGGATGGAAAGAGATGTTGAAACAAGGAAGGGTTGAAAGTCTGACAGAATTAGAAGAAATTTGGAATGAATCAAGGGTAAATGCCGAGGAATTAGACCATCGGTAAGGTATGACCAAGATGACAAGTCCAAAGGGGATGAAAGGATCAAGAAATCTAGTAGATAAAGTGCTTTCAAGGAATCGGGGAAGGAAGGGGTGGTAAGAAGGTAAGAGGAAGCCCGAAACTATGAAATCTTGAAATACTTAGGCAAATTTCATGGATTTCAATGGAGTTTCACACCGCTAGGGGTGCATGAAAAGAGGAACCAAAAAAGGAGATGGTCGAAAGTTCGATTTTGATAGGATATATAGAGCAATCGATGGAATGCAGATTGTTGGGGGCAGCATGATCAAGACGACAAATCTAACCAGGGTGGAAGGATGCATGGGTGAGTCTGATAGTCCGACAAAAGCAAAGGACTTGCGCTTTTTAGAAGACTTCAAGCTGCAAGAATCGTGAGTGACAGGGAACAATATCGATGTAGGGGAAGCTCCAAAAGTTTGGCAAAATAGGACTTAGCCATTTTTAGGTCTCAAACTTTAGAGATTGGAGAGACAAAAGAATGGCAAGAGAGAAAGGGGAACCCTGACAATCCGACAAGTTGACAAATCAAGGACTTCAACAATTCACAATACTTTTGGGCGAGGCCTTTGAAGCGATAGAAAAGGCATGCAAGGAAGGCTACCCCTGAAACTACAACACAGAGGCAAAACATTACTTAGCCAATTTTTTAAGGATTGCAACAGGGGGTAGGGATCAGTAAGTAGGGCATGCATGTATGAGTGACATTGAAACTCAAAACACTCTAACAACTTTCACACTTAGCCAATTTTTTCGCTTTCTAACATGGGCAACCAACTAAAACTTGAAAGGGGGGATCAAGGATACAACCAAAGGCACAAATTCAAGCTAAATGACCTATTTCGGATTTCTCAAATCGGTTATCAACAATGGGCAATTAAGGGGGGCATAGCAATACCGTCAAGTTAAAGTTGCTAACCTTGTGTATTTCGTGGAATGAGAAACCCCTAATTGCATTCAACTCAAGCTCAATGAAGTGGATATAGCGAATTGGTAGACCACAAGCGGAGTCAATAATCTTTCTACTTATTTTTGCCTCTAATTCCTATGCCATTTTGGGATTCATCGATGTTGCAATGGTTGTGGATGTCCTCATCCTCTCCATTAGTTTGCTCTATCAAAAATAAGGTTGCCTTCATATCCCATACAACCTTTGACTCAATGTTTAGACACAATTTGACACTACAACCAACAATTAGTGTAAGGTGGCATTTGAGATGATTGATATGCCTCCACTCATCTTCAACCCACAATAATTGCAAATGACCTATCTTACGATCAATTTTACCACACCATGTTTTCAAGCAAACATCCTTGTTGCTAAAGAGCAGAAAATTGAAAATTTTAAGGAAAAAAATTCAATTGTTGCTGACCTTAGTTTCGAAAAGAAAATTAAAAAAATTGCAAAATCGTGGCTTTTAAAAATTCTAAATATAAAATACAAATCTTGACTTATGAATCAAAAAAAAATCTAAATATAAAAAATAAATGCAAAAATCCTAGCTGGCGTGGATTAATTTGCAAATATATGAACATGTAAAGGACAACATTTCTACATGCTTGGAAGAATTTAGAAACATAAAACTTTGAAAAAGAAAGAAAAAAAACACTTAAAATATTTTTTTAAACACCAAAATCTCACAAGAACTGAAAGGAGACAAATTGTTGTATGAGTGACAAGTGAAAGCAGGCAGACTTTACACAAGAAGCATTTTTAGCATATTTTTGACAGCAAAATGTGTTTCAAGTGCGAAAACAAGTCACTAACATGGACTAGGCAAGAACTCCCAGGTACTTGCAGCAAGTTCAACCTTGCAACTTGTCTATGAATCTACAACTGAGCTTCTCATCAAGACTTGCAACTCATGATTTAGGCAAGTACTTGGCAAGTTTTATATCTATGGTGCAAAGTATAACAATGATTTTAGCCTAATAAATAAATAAGTATAGCTGTAATTTTGGGCCTTAGGCTGAAATAGATACTACACACCTTGTGCAAAGATTTTTTGGGTTTCCTAGAAACACAAACACATTCATGGATTTCAAGATGGATTGCATAGAACAAGAATCTATGAACATAAATAAACTAAGGGTTGCTGAAATAAACACCAAGGCAAGATATTTCACAAATTAAAGGAGAATAGCAAAAGCAAAGAATATATGCTATCTCATAATCAAACAACCGAATACAAAGCCTAGATTTATAAAGTATTTTCTAAACAACTTGTAAAATCCTAATCATTTAGAATAATAAAATTCATACAAAGGTGCATGCATAGCTTGAATAATGAAACTGCATCTATCATCACAAAAACATTATTCGCACAAGTTTTCACACTGTGAACAATTGACAAGAATTGTATTGCAGTAAAAGCACATACTAGAGCAATATGCTTCTCTTGCAGAAAACGTAATGGACCATTCTCTAAAAAGTAAATCCTCCAAAAAAAGACCCTCTTACAATGTGTATAGAACTTATTAACCAATTTTTCCAGAAGAACTTTAAAACTTGCACAACACTCCAAGTCGTAAATATTAAAACTGCTTTCCTACTTATAATTTTCTACTCACAAATGGAGTTGGCATGTTCTTTTCAATTCCTTCTAATTAAATTACAATTTGTATGATCCACAAATAAAATATTTTTGGACACCTTTATAATTTATTAATTCTAAAAAATAATTAAACAACCATGCACAAAGGCTAATAATAGTTGAATAGCTGACGATTGCACACTTTCATAATTTATTAATTCTATAAATAATTAAATAAATATAATTATGTACAAAGGCTAATAATAGTTGAATGTTTGCACACTTTTGTAATTTATTAATTCTGAAAAAAATAACTTAATCATGTGCACACTTATAATTTAGTAATTCTAAAAAGAATTAAATAAATTTAATCATGTGCAAAGGCTACTAATCTAAGTTACCGGTTCAGGTTCGGGTTCGAGGACAGGTGCGGGTACGAGAACCCGGTACGTGGGTACGTGAATTTTTTTTAGGGGTTTGGGTACGTGTATGTGTATATATATATATATACAAAAAAATAAGGGAAATATACAGAATTGTAAAACTAAATCATTTCATAGTATGATACAGTGATACTTGATCATTGATCAATGCCAAATGCCAAAGATAAATATTAAATGCCAATTGATAGTTGAAAAATATTCAAATAAGCCATATCAATGATATCATATACGTCTATGTTCACCCAGCAAGTACCCGCACGTACCTGCAGACGAACCTGAACCAAGTTCGGGGCCTGCGGGTACGAACCCTACAATAGAGCTACTAATAGTAGAAATTTGCACACTTATAATCTATCAATTCTAAAAAATTATAAAAATTGTGTAAAAAATGAAATTATGCTGATTGCATAAACATTTCCTACGCTAATCAATTAGGGGAGAAATGCATGCAAAAAACAACTTATCAGTTTTAAAAGAAAATACACACAAACGTAGTACCACAATGACATAGTGGTTATCTTGGGAAAATCTTTTTGGAAAAACCAACCTAGCCTCCAAATCTCAAACCAATGTATTCGCGGTACCAATCCAATTACAATACATCAACAAGCTCAAGCCTTCACAAGAGAACAACCAACACAAGTCTAGAAAATTTTCGGCAACATAACCCCCTTCAAAATCACACCATCCTACATCTCCATCCTAGGCACCAATATATAGAAGATAATAATCAAGTAACCACAAATGGTAAACCATAAACCATGGAAGAAAACCATTTCTAAAAATAGCACCAAAATCCCCTTGGGGAATTCCAAGGCCCAACTCTCATGATGAGTCAATATGCTAATTTTCAATGGTTCACTTCTATAGACATGACCTGTCATAGCCAACTCACCAATTTGGATGCTCTATTTCCGCTCCATTACCTCCATCCAAAGATGCCTTATAACATGGCATCATATACATCTTAAAGTTGGTCGACAATCAAGTCTCCTATGTAAATCCCTATAATCATGTTCTTTCGTGCATCATAGAATTTGTCACAAATTACCCCCACCTCTTACAATGCCATAATGACATTAGATTTTCTTACAACTTCTTACACAATCTTACCTCTTACAATGCCATAATGACATTAGATTTTCTTACAACTTCTTACACAATCAAAGTCCAACACATGGCCAAAATTATTGCCTTAATATGGAACACTAGGGGCAAGATTGAGACACCTTTCCCAACCAAAACTAGTAATGGTTTAAGGGACCCTTTTACGTCTTTATGAGCATAAAAATACTTTCCTATGCAACTTTGACCAACTTGAAGTGATGACTTGACCTTCTAGGTACTTGACAAATGTGCAAAGACCATCCAATGAAGTCAATGAATGTCATGAATATGAAATTCAACCCCTTTAAAACCATGCATGAACCCATAAACCCATTTTATAATACTAGGCTTCCAACTTTTGGAAAAGTAAACCTCATGTTAAAATGAACCTCTAATTGTCCCAATTGAAGAGTTCTTACTACATGGGAACAAGATAATACAGACCCTTTGGCAAAATATCACTAATTTAAAATTATCGGTGGCACTATAGAGCCTAAGATGGATGGTCTGGTTGCTACAATGTTTAGTGAAGAAATGTAATATCTCATTTAATTTTTTTAAATATAATAAATCCTAGCTCACAATAATGGTTTGCACAATTAAATATTTCCTTCAAAGATAGCAATCAAATTTGCTGATAACCAGCAAATATTATTATCTTGAAATCTTTAATATATGTCTACTAGAAAATCAGTCAAATCACCACAATGGTGTTTTCTGTGTGAAACCAATCTTAAGGAATTGTGGGTTTTCGTCCTCCAATTTCAAACCTAGCTGGGTTTCTTCCTCAAGTTAATTGAATGGTAGTTCCATCCTCCACAAGGAGCAAAAATCAGATAATAAAGTGTTTTTCAATGATGCCCTCTCTCCTTCCTTGGTCTCACTAAAATACCTTTTTTCTCTAATAGTCACAACTCTTAATACACCCCTTGATATTATTTAAATTCAAATTCAATTATTGGTTTCATTTATAACATAGATTAATCCCTTTTGGAAGCTGCTGCCCTTAATTACTACAATTCCTCTTCACCTTTTGATATCCTTTTGTTCCTTATGCTAAGATTGAAGGCTGCAACTGAATTATCTTTTGTTCTTATTGCTGACTGGGTTTTGTCTTATTCAGCACGTCTGATCCCCTTTGGCGGCTGCAGAAATCAGCAGTGGTTAAAAAGTAAATCTTCCTTGTCCTGTAGTGGCTGCTCACAGCTTCGTTTCCTTTCAAACTGCCTTAATAAATTTAATATTTCTGAATATTTTAATCTGAGTGTAAATATTGAAGCAGGGAAATTACAAGAAAACATATGGAAATTTATTCTTTTCTATTGCTCGATGATATTGATTAAAAAAATGATCCAAGTATAAGAGAATGCTTTTAAAATTTTCACACAACACTTAAGACTGCATTTCAATACACATTTATAATACAACTAATATATATTTATGTATTCTCACATAAGGATCAGAACCCAACTATTGACTTAAATTATCCCATCTTTATACCTCACTAGTATATCCTAAGAAGGTTTTCTATTTCAACAAGTAGAAAATATTTAATACATATGATTAAAATTAAGATCTTATATTTAATACATATGAGTAAAATGGGGGACCAAGGAAGTTGTTTTCTTCACTAATCTCACTACTTTTTTGAATCTTTTCCTTAGCAGTGCCAAAGTTGGTCCAAATATCTAATGCATATGGTTGGTAAGATGATCAAGAAGTGATTATCCTGGATAGATAGCTAAGCTTTTATGAAGATATATAGTAACTAATGAACATGTTGAGGAAAATTTGAAAATTCATAATGCAGTATCCCACTTACATCATAACGTGTGGCAAGACCCTGGCGAAAGATTCGAAGTAAACAATCTGTAACTGAAGCAGGCAATGAAAGAACAGCTAATTCATATGGATCTGCCACAGTCTGAACCATGAACACAAATTCAAACATGGATAATGAGATTAAATAGTATATTAAGCAGCAAACTAAACATAGAAAAATCAAAATTACAACAGTTCTTGATTCCATAAGCTTGATTCCAAGAGGATAGAGAAATCGCTAACCATTATCAAAATACTTGTGCAGCATTATACTAACCTCCATTGCAGGCTTGGCGTCCAGTCGAGGAACTTTAGCATGGAGGTTAAAGTAATCTAGTGCATTGTGTCCTGCAACATCCAATGATGGCTTACCCTTTACAGGAGGCTTATTATTTGCAACATTTTGAGTATCTTCACGATTTCGTTTCTTAGCCTTCTCTGCTGGCTTCGCAACTGTTACCTAATAGAGAAATCCAACAAAACAGTAAGTGTCTCCCAAACAACCATTCAAGAGCCGGATAACTATATCAGTAAATGAGACCAATAAAGATTACATGGAGCTTTATATTGAATCAATGAGGTCAGGTCAACACTGGCATAGAATCCATATGAGCTTCCGAAATAGAAAAGTAACCATCTTATACAAACAGTAGAAGTGAAATGCATTGGAAGGGTGCACAAGAACAAAAGTATTTGATTGGCAATTTTAAGAATAACCTGTATCTTGAACTTAGGACCTTTATCAGGCCCATCAATTGTTTTGCCATCAAGTTCTTTGATTGCATTATCAAGTTCCTGTTTCAAAACAGACGACAACCATTCAGCAAAGGACCAAAGATATGCATCATATGCAGTCAACAAAGAAACCAAGCATAATAAACATTATAATTGCGAACAAACTAAGCTAAAAAGAATATATCAGACCTCAAATATTTTCAAAATTATTGTCAATTTAAATCAATTAAATAATGGAGTTTTAAAACAAATTTAAGAAAACAAAGCATACTTATGATAAACTATTAAGGCCACATCTAATTTTATGCATTTATCCTGTTGTACTTACAGCACGTGTCAAGAAGTGAACAAACCCAACAGGCACATTACTCTTTCTGGATATGGCAACTCTTTCTAACTGCAACCAAGCATGAATATCTCAGCAACCAGCACAGAAACTTGACCATCATCAGATCTTATTACAAAAAGGAAAAAGAATATACCTTCCCAAAAGGTTCAAACAGCTTTCTTAAAAAGTCTTCATTAGCACTGTTTGGAAGATTGCTAATAAATGCAATTTTAACCTGCATTTCAAAAAGCATATCATATACAAGCAGAAACAAACAATCCAGAATTATTTGTCTCAATCATACATAGAAAACATATAATATCAGATGTCATGAAAGATAAATGGCCCAATATGAGACCTTGAAATGCATAACACAAAGAAAAAAGCATTTACCTTTGCCAATTCAGCAGGGTCTGCCTCTAGTTCACTTTCAGCCCAGTCCACTATAGGATGCCACTTGCCTCCAAGCAAAAAGTCTTGTTTGCTCCCAACTCGATGAGCACGAGCTGCAGCCTGTTATGGAATTTCCCAATGGACCAGATCAAAATGGGGGGCAGTTGGGATTGGGCTTATGATTCTAAATTGAGAAGCCCTTGCTTTCTTGATTGTGAGAGAAAAATTTCAACCAAGATGAATGAGTTGAGATGATTTGAACACAAAGATGAGAACTTTTCTAGTGATAGTGATATTTCAACAAGTTCAATATGTGCAGTCAGTTGTAGGATTGCACTTTCTGTCAAAGGAATTTGTATTTGAACTGTATCTACAAGAAAAATAAACAGAACTGTGACCTAGAATATATGTCGTCACCAGATTAACCGCGTCCCAACTTTTGATTTCTAAAATAGTATGGCATGATAGAAAACCGATTGTTATCATTAGTCAAAAACCAATCAAATATACCATAGCAATCCACATGCAGTACATCAAACTGAGGTTTCTACTATTACTGCAGTCCTGCTCTGGAATTATGGAATTAAAGATGGCATACCCACTTAGAATTTAAGTATGCCCTAGACTCGACTAGTGCCACATTTTTTAGCATCTTATTTCTTGATGGAACAAAATCAAGGTTTCTCATGTGGCAGTTGTAGCAACCATATAGGAAATTTGCAATTGAAATTTGTTCATAAGAAAAACAACCAGATATAATTGCTCAAAGTTTTTGATGTAACTGGATAACAGAAAGACTTGACTTTCACAGCAGTATTGCTGGTCTGAAAATTGGCAGATATCAACATGAAATATCCATTCAAATATGTCTTGAAGATAAAATCCAATTAAGTGCAAGAAATGTATCCACTATAACTGTAATCATGTTTTGAGGTTACAAAATGTGCAAGGTCACAGTGTGAGATCACAAATACTTGAGCTTTGACTGATGCGATATTTTGATAAATTTTAACATCTTATTTTTGAATTGAGCAAACTAGAGACAAAACAGTTTTATTGAGTATGTCTGTGCAAGTAAATGATCAAAACAACTTAGCAAGAACATGAATTGCAAGTACATACAAAAAAGCATCTCAGGTTATATCAAGCTTCAGAATGAGTAGTGGGATTCATGTATTGGATTCCGATTTGTTCAACTGTTCCATATAGATGTATCAGATGTCAAGCTGGTATGGAAAAGAAGTAATGCAGGTGGGACACACTTCATAAGCATGTCTAGATGTATACCCAAATATCATGCATCATAAGCATTAATGTATTGGATTTGTTTAACTGTTCCGAATAGATGTATCAGATGTCAGGCTAGTATGGAAAAGAATTAATGTAGGTGTGACACACTTCATAAGCATGTCTCAAGATTGGAAAAATGCTATAAATACAAGCACTTGTGCAGGAGAAAAAGCATGCATGGAGAATTACTGCATGAAAAAAGATTGCAAGACAATATAGCAAATGGCACATAGGAGCAATAAGAATTATGTCAACAGCTCGCCATCCTATTTTCAGTAGGAAAATACTGTTTACAAAGAGATGCAGCTGAATGTTCAGGAAAAGACGTGACTGAGGACATGGTCCATGTGAGATGCTGTCAATAGCCACCCAGCCAAAAGGGAAAATAGTTGCTCAAATCAGTATTATACACAAAAACCATAAAGAATGCATGAGAACAATCACTAAAATTTGAAATAAAATGCACATCCTGTTTGTTTGACATTCTTCGGTAGGATCTTTCATGAGACAATGTCTTTTCAAGTCTATTACAAAATGTAAGGAAAAAACATTAAATTCCCTACAATAAGGCAGACAATCTTCATAACACTCTTAATCAATAACCTCTATAATGTTACTCATGTTTGGAATCTGGAAAATCGGTTAAAGAACCAGGCATTTTGCCATTTTCTTACCCCATGTGAAGAAAAACGAACAAAAGCAAATCCTCGGTTGTGTTTCTTCTTGTCTGTATTCGATTCACCTGTGCTTAGAGGCATAGCAAGGTCTACAGATACAACTTCCTGAAATGCCTGAGATCACATCCAATAAGAAAATTGAGCATCAATTAGAACTGGATGCAAACAATGAGGAAAAAAAATTGAGACTACATAAGATGAGTTTAAGTAAATTACATACTTGACGAACCATAGAGTCTACTTCTTCAGGAAGCCAATCTGAAAAATGCAAAATACAAATACATTACAATACAAACTAGGTCCAACTTACACCCATCATGAATTATACATAAACACAAAAATGAAGAAATATATTCTCACATTTACGACAGAATTATTTTACAAAGAAATACCTGATAGAGATGCCGAGTTTTAGATAAGGTGCAAGCAAAAATAATAATCATTTAGAATATAAAATATCTACGAGCAGAACACATATCTTTAACCAGTTCTACAAAATGTCCAAAAAAATATTACCCTTGCGAAGGTTCCCTAAAAAGAGCATATCCCTGTCAGAGGAAGAAGCCACCCCTATCTTTTTGCCTTGGAACTACAAGCATAAAATATAATTAGAAGTTACTGCTAGCATGTAAAAAATATTTTTTCTTTATAATAAACCCGAAGTAAAAATAAAAAGCATTATCACCCCACTTGTTCAAGACATAAAACATGACAACAAACAAAAGTTAAAGCCCATCAAATAAACACTCACTATCATTTTATTTTTTTCCTTTTGAGCTTTCAAGGCAGCTTCTTTAGTGGAAAAACGCACAAAACAATATCCCTGATAATTTCCAATCATTTCAAGACAACCCATTAGTTATATAATATTTAGAAACAATAAAAGATAAACTACTTGCTCACCATCAGTCAGATTACTTACTATAATTAATTACATCACTTTATGGATCATGATTTCATAAAATTAATCTACAAGAAATCATAATAATAAGCTGTAAAGGAAAGAATAAAGAAGGCATCTACCTTGAAACCTCCATTCTGGTCCTTCATCATCCTAATCTCTACAATCTCCCCACAAGAAGAAAACAACTGAATAGAAAACATCATCAAATGGAATGTCAATAGATATATTTTCAGGTTTTAATCCACAAATAACTAAGCAAGATTCATATTAAATATATTCAAGCTTGTGTCCATGAGCCATTCAATTTATTCATTGCCTTCAAAGCTCATTATATTCATGATTCATTAGAGTCATTACCTTCAACTTATAAAAATGATATATCTCCTGTTAATGGAATCATGGTGCCTTAGACTGTAACGATAATTTATTAATAACTGATTGAATGATTACAATGGAGACGTAGTCTCCTTATATAGAGAAAAATTGAGAACGAAATAGAAACTTACTAAACTATCTAACTAACGTATAAAATAGAAACTACCTAATAAACTAAAGATGACCATTAATATAATATTATTAATTACTCTAATACCCTCCCTTAATGGTCATCGTTCTAACTAAACACAGAAAAAATTTAAAACGCATAGAAGGCTGAATCCTTCGCCTTCTCCTCAAAATGCTCTGCTACATGAGCCTGCTGCTGAGACACTCCTTGGTTGGACTTCTGATCAGCCAACCGCTTTCTGCAGAACCTTTGGATGTGACCAAGCTTCCCACAATAGTGACAGGTGATACTCTTCTTGGAACCCTCCTCAAATGTGCACTGTCCTTTCTGCTGAGTGGACTCACCTTTGCCTTTGTCCTTGGAAATAAATGCTTGTTCCGCACTGACCATATCACTGTTGCTACCAAACTGCTGTCTCCATCTCGCTTGCTGCAATAACTTATGCACAAGTCATCAAATTTCAAGTCAACATTAGTGGAGGTAATGTTGAGCGTCTCAATAAAATGTTTGTAGGATCGTGGTAAACTCTTCAGCATAATTACCACCATATCCTCTTCCTCCATCTTGCAGCCAATGGCCTCCAGTTGATCACATATATCCTTTATCTTCATAAGATGCTCCTACAAAGACATCTTCTCATCCATCATAAGAGAAAACAATATATTCTTCACAAAGAAAGCTCGGCTTTTATCCAACGTTTCATGGAGACTTTTCAGGTGCGCCCAAATCTCCGCAGCAGTCTTGCCAGATGGCACCTCTAGAAGCATCTGATCGGTGACTAATAACTTGAGCAACATAACTGCTTCACAATTACATTCATCAAACTTGTCTTGGTCCTTGCCGACCACTATAGGACGAGGAGTGTTACCCAGAACAATCTGATCTAGGCAACGGTACTAAAAAATTGTCAACATCCGTTGCTTCTAGGTATTGTAATTCTTGCCATTGAAGCGTTGATTGCCCTCCAACATGATGTTGGTCACCGACACAATCCCTCCCGTTTTCCGATGCACAAAAAAGAGGTAAACGCGAGCTTCACAAGAATCTGATTTTCCGTCACAAATCAATAAAAACCTTCAACGAGTGGCTGGTACAAACTTCGAGAAATCTGATTTTCAAGCAAAATCAAGAAAACCCTTGCTCCAAAAAAAACTTCGTTTTTGTGGAAAAATGAAAAAAATCCTTGAAATGAATGAAGGGTCGCGCCAGCAGAAAACCCACAAACAAACACCAGCCGCGCACGCCAAAACAACACAGGATCGCACACAAGCAGATAATGAAGACCAGAAAAAAAAAACGTGCGGAAAAAAATAGAATCCCGACTTCAAGAAGACGCAGATGCCCAAAAAAAAGAATTGCAGATTTTTGCTTTGCTGCCCAAAAACACGTTTTTAACCAGATGAAGTAAAAAAATGCATCAAAAAAAATCTTTCTTCAATCACGACCAGACAAATAGAAGTCGTGCGCCAAAAAAAAACAGGAGGATCGTGTCCAGAAAGAGCACGAAATCGCGTGAAAAATGCAGAGGAAGAACACAATCAGATGCCAAAAAAAAAACCTTCATTTTTTCCAAAAAAACAGAAAGACCAGTGATTTGCAGAAATCTTCCAATCTCTCCAAAAAATAACAAAACGCCCAAGATAAAAACGCGACCACAAACATACAAAAAACTTCTTCAAAAAATTCCACAAAAAACTACTCAATGCATTTATAGTAATGGATTTCCTTTCAACCTTGTTAGATCACCACAATTGCCAATGCATTTTCTAATTACATTAGACTTGGGTATGAAAAGGTGTGTACCACCTTATTAGCCAAGGAAAAAGCTTCTATAGAGGCATCACTGAAAGAAATCAAGAATACATGGCCTGAAATAGGAGTGTCCATTTCTAATGGATGGAAGGATTCCAAATATAGACCACTAATTAATGTCATTGCAATGTCCCCTAAAGGGGTGATGATTTTGAAGATGGTGCAAAATCAAACCACTAGTTAATGCCATTGCAGTGTCTCCTAAAAGGGGAATGTTTTTGAAGGCAACTGATTGTCAGGCATGAAGGATGCAATTTTCATTACCACTATCCTTATACAAGCCATTGAAATGGTGTGCCCTAACATTATCCAAGTCATAACAAACAACACTAAAAATTCTAGAGCAGTTGATTCACTAGTGGAGGGTACATATGGGCATAATTTTTGGACACCATGTGTCATCCAATCTCACAAAAGATTGGCAAAGAGATTGAGTGAGTAAAACAAATCTACATGGAGGCTAAGGAGATTCCAATATTTGTGACAAATCATTACATGTCAGAAGCCATCATTGGGAACTTCTCCAACTTGAAGTTGTTGAAGATAATTTTATCTGCTACTATATTTATTATTTTTAGATTTTTAAATTTTCTCAAAGTTTGTTAATATTTTAATTTCTTAATTTGTTTTATATTCTACATCGTGTTAGGACTTGATTCTCATCACACAATTGTCTTGAGACAACATGTGAAGTTGCAAGAGGCATTTATTGCCATGGTCATCAACATTCTTTAGATGTCTAGAAGAAACCACAAACAAAGAGAGCCCAAAAATTCAATGCCTTGATCCCAAATGATGAGTGCTCATCAAGAGTATGAATAGATATGCAAACACAAATCGACCATGTTTGGTGAAATTTAAGATGGAATGGACTCTGTGGTTGAAAAATAAGGATTATAATAGAAGTCAAGGAGTATGAACGCAAAGAAGCATTTTTCAAAAGAGTGGGAAAGATCATTGTTGATCATTGGAACAAGCTAATAAAACCCTTACATCTCCTAGCATTTGTTTTGTCCCCAAAGTATTATAGCAAAGAGATACTTTCTTGCTTGAGGAGGGTGACATCACATAGAAATGAAGACATTGCTACTATGTACAAGACTGCATTCAAAAGAATATCCCCAAAAGCATACATACAAAGTGTTGTTTTGACTATGTTTGGGAACTTCGTATCTTCAAAGAATCATGATGTTCGCACTCTTCGAGACAACTGCATGAAAGACACTCATGAATGGTGGTACCTACGTGCCAAAGGCTCTATTTCCCTGCAGCCTCTAACAATAAAAGTTCCATCAGACATCTCAAGTATGCTTCGCTTTATTTTTTTAACTTCTTCATTTTCCTTTGTTGCTATATATTATAATTAATGTTTTATAATTGTGAATGTTATATGCAAATTCAACAAGTTGCAAGTTGTTCTTCAGCTAGCAAAATTGGAGTAAATACTCCTTTATCCACTCAATTAAATGCAACCAATTGGGTGCAAAAAAGATTGAGGATTTGGCCTTTGTGCAACTTGCACCTCTTGTCACATAAGAAACCTAATTACAATGCAAGGGTGACAAAGAATCGAGATCTAGCTCCTAAGTGTGCTGACTCAAATGCTATTTTTGCATAGCTTGTCAAGGTCTCTATAGAATACACAACTACATACAACATGAATAGTGGGAGTGGTGTTGCAATTGATTGAGGTTCATATGAAATTGAACCAAATGTTGACCTTGATGCTCAGTCATATGATGATTATTGAATATTGATAGTAATTTCATTTTATATTGTCATTTGACAAATCTATCCTATGTTCCACAATGTTTCAAGATGAGGGGTTATGGGGATGCGAGGAAAGAATCTCAAGGAAGAGGGGACCAAGGACCTAGATTTGACTATCGTGGGGGGATAGTGGCGAGGTGGTGGCAAGTGAAGGTTTGGGATGAAACCCCCAACAAGATTGAGAGGAAACACCCCTTGCATGGTCTAGGGGTGGAGCCTCAAAAGAGGTCAAGAGACAACACCCTCACAAGGTTTTCAAGGCAAAGCCCTGAACAAGGTTGAGGGGTATCTCCCCTCGCAAGATCCAAGGGCAATGCCCCTTTCACATTACCAAATGTAAATTAAGGCCTTCAAAACCACACAAACCTTCATAGTGCACACCATTTTCACAAATTTACCACTTTGTTTTTTTGCAACACCAAGTCCTTACTCTTTCTAAAACTTGGGAGTGCTTTGGAATAGGACTTATAAGTTTTTTGTGGCTACTTAGGAAGTGGGTGAGGCCCATAGATTGTTGAGGTTAGGGTTTGTCACATGAAGACAAAAAATCTTCTTTAAAAAAAATACTTTTTCATTGATTAGTCGTGGAAGATGCTTTGAAGTCTAAAGTGTGATCAAGAGATGCCTAGGAGTCCCCTAAAAGTTTCAAGGATATCCTAGAGTCACAATGACATCTCCAAACCAAGGGAATGTCTTGAAAACATCCTCGAGCACATGGTGGGCAATGGTAGGATGGTGAGAGGACATTTCCCCCAAGTCCCTATGTCCTTGAAACATCTCAATCCCAAAAGCACCTAGCTTGGGGGGTTGAAGAATCCCCATGACACAAGGCAAATCACTAAATTATGAATTTCAATTCATGAGAATTTTATTTATTGCAAGTTATGAGGTATTTAAATATTTTGTTTATTGGAAATTACAAGTATGATAGTTTTGAGAAATTTTAATATATATAAAATTATAAATTATATACATATATAAACCTGTACTTATACCCAAGGAAAAATTAATATATATAAAATTATAAATTCTATACATATACAAAGCCGTACTTATACCAAAGAAAAAGATTGTTGTATTGACAAAAGTGAACCCATTCTTATACCAAGACCAACAACTTAGATATAGTGATAGTGGATTAAAAGTGAAAACCTTCAATGGATCCACTATAGCATCCCATCAATCACCATAACGCCCTTTGCTAGAAACAAGACCTCTTGCAATGTCAATAAAGACATAATAACCATCAAGATGCCAAAAATTACCATGCTTTTTATCATTGAAAACAAAAAACAAAAACAAAAATAGAAAAAACCTTAATTGACAAAGAGAGATTGACTGCGACTTGCATGCACTTGCTTTGCCTATTAAGTTGTGTTGTGATAAACAAGAGCCTTAAGTACAATTTTTTAGAGAAAATCTAATTGAAAATAGAATAATACATGAATTTTGAAGATATTTCTTTCTGTTTTTAATGTCCATATTTTTATAATGTTTCAAGTGAAGAGGGACTTTAACATACTATTTATGTCCTCATTTTTGTTTTGCTTTAAAATTAACTCCTATAAAAGGGACTTTAACTAGTTTTCATTTGTCATGTGACCATTTTCATTCAAGACAAAAAATGATATTTGTTAAGGAGAAAATTAGATAGAATCATTTTATTTTTAATAGATTTATCATGGTGCATTGTATTTGATGTAGATTTGGTATAAAAAATTATTTGATTTAAATTTTAATATTTAAAATTTTGTAAGTTGTAATTTCGCAATTCGTGATTATAATCATATTAATTATAAATTTACAAACAAAAAAAAGTGGATTTATATTATTCAAGTTTAATCGCAATTTTTTCACCAAATTTTACTAGTTGACGAACTAATTCTGAACCAAACTTGAACACAGACACAGTCACCTACCTTTCCAACATAAACCTTCCAATAAAAATCCAATGGAACATTCTAAACACAAAAGTCTGCAAACTGCAAGATAAACAAAAAACAATTCTAACTAAAATTGTGGGCACCTCTAGGGCCAACGCAATCTAATTTTCCTTCAACTAATGGTCTTAAGCCATTCTACATAGCTTACTGATTTTACTTCAGGGTGACAACTTTATCAGTAAGGTTTACTGTGATAAAATTATGAAGCTGAAAAATGGCTTCTGGTGATTGTGGTTGCAATAGGCAATCCTTTTGAGGTATTTAAGCATTACAACTTAGTATAGCAGGAAATTTATGTATCCATGCAAATATTATGGGATGTCCCTTTTTTATATATAGAGTATACAATGCCTATCATAAGGATCAGCCATCATGCAGATAATTAACAAAGGGCAAAATTAGAAGTGAATCTAAGACCATTCAGATCTCCATATTTAGCACACATATTGTTACCAATCCTGTAGACCCCATGTAGGAAGAGAAAAAGGCTCATATAAAAATATCCCAGGTCAAGGACAAAGTCGAAAAATTCCCAACTAGAAAGAGAAAAGGTACATGCAAACTGTATACAATGGATTGGCCTACCCACTTACCTCATGTCCCCATGCGGCTGCTTAACTCCATTTTCTGCTTAAATTTAAGCAGTGTAAGTGTTCGCATGCATAAATTTTATTGTTGGGAAAGGATAATTTGGAATCTTTTACTATATTAATGGAGCAGATACTGTTTAGGAATTGAAAATAAGCTGTGGAAAAAAGAGGGGGGCTGGAAATAAGCAGCAACTGCATATTGCTAAAAATCCACGTGGCTCTACAAATTTCTTTCCCTCTTTTTTAATATTTGCTTTCATTTTTCTTTTTCTAATTTTTTGTTGTACAAATTATTATTAATACTATTAATACAAATTTAAGCTGGTTGCTAAAAAACTAAATTACCGGTTCCGGTTCCAGTCCCGATTCGGGGGTTCGGTTGTAAAAATAAAATATATATATATATATATGCAGCCTAGAAGCATGAATTAGGATTACAATATAACATAACATCATATAAACAACAAAACCACCATAAACTTGAATGTCATTGAAAACATGCATGATAAATATTCATCGTTGAAACTTGAATTGTGGTAGCTTGATATACAAAGTCTATTGATGCCAGGGTTCAATTTGTATGATTTTGAAAAAAGAAGCCACCTGAGTAGATTTATCAGCACTCTTTAGAAATCATAAGAATTTGTTTAGTACACTAGCCATTTTGATGACTTCTTGCAGTCTCAAACATTATTTTTTATCATTGTTACATTGGTCTTGAGAGTGGTAGCTTAATATAGCTCCACAATACAAAATCTGGTTGACCTGTGCAGTGTAACAGTGGCATAGGCAGAATTTACTTTGAAAGAACCAAAGGATGACTGCACAATTGAAGTGTATAAACACATATCTTTTTGTAATATCAAGGATACTTTTTGAATCTTTCCATGCATTGCTAATCTAAAAGGAAAGGTCTTTTGCCTAATCTGTATGCAGCCATGCTTTTGACATTGTCAAAAAGAGCAAAACTTCCCTAATGATGCAAAGGCATGGCCAAGCAGTTCTAACTCTCCACATGAGAGAAGAGAGATGTTGGAGAGTACATCAAGTCAGTGAGAACAGAAGTGTAATGTGTTTTACTTTTAGTTTGTAGGATTCCTCTGTTTCTCTACAGATGTGTGATAAATTCTCAGTTCAATGATGCACAACAATTTTTGAAAAAAGAAAGTTGTGTCACAATCCACTTTCAATCCAACAAGCAAAAATGAAAGCTCAGCCTCTTGGAATGAAAATGCTTGTTTGCAAAACAAATGAATAAGAATGAGGTGATTAAGGTGTTTAGAGTGGTTTAGAGGTCACTTTTAGGGTTCCCTTGGGCGTGGGTCAAAGTCAAACTCCATAAAACATTAAAAAAATGCTCAAAAAAATGCTTTTTGGATGCCTACGCATGTGGGTTCTGTCTTGGTTCGCCTGGGTTCTGTCTGGGTTCTGCCCGAGTTCTCTTAGGTTCTGCCTGGGCAAACCAGACCCAAAAATGAAGGACCCTGGTCGAACCCGCAGGCGAACCTAACCAGGACCCGAACTAGGACCGAACCAGGACCAGAACCAGGGGTAAAATAGAAGAAACCAGTAACATAGCTAAAAAATAAGCAGAAAAATTGAGCATTCATGGGGCCATCAGCTCCACAAATAACTCCTAAATAAGTTGAGCAGTGGCTGCTCGCCAAAATAAGCTAAGCAGCTGCATGGGGACCTGCCCTCACTCTTGAGAAAGAATACCCAACTAGCCTGCTCTCACAGATAGATAAATGACCTCAAAGACCAGTTTTAATAGAAATTCTGAAATAACAAGCAGAGTAGAGGTGGATGATGAATGTCTCCAAATGTGAATCTTCACTTAATAACATTTGTCACCAAGTTTAGAATTTATATAAAGCTCTAAGAAGTTTACTTTCTGTAACCTCTTTAGTATTCCAAGCAACCTGTCCATCTGCTTACCTTAAGGGTTCAGATTCATAGTAAGTGACCTCACAAGGAAAAAGATTCCTAGCTAATATCTAAGCTTGTTTAGAAAGCCACAGACCTCTCGAAGCATCTTTTCATTTACGGAGCGTGCAAGACCACCAACAAACACTTCCGACCCTTTTACTCTTGACACTTGACCTACAAGGCAACAACCATATTAGAAATGATTCAAGCAATACAAATAAAGAAAACTGTATTTTGTCTGTTTCATAACAATTAGTCAAAAATGTATTCCAGTTACTGATAATGAAATATTGATCAAAGAAAGCACAGTTAATTTTAAGTCAATAGCACACCTGATTTTTTACCAGACCCATCCTCGGTCTTGATGGTTTTTGCCTGCAAAAATCACAATTTTGAACATCATTGTGATCAGGACAAAGAAATTGTGGATCAACACATCACTTTAAATGTATAACATTAACATTTAAACACACATTTCACAAACAAAAATCAGACAGTTGTAATTGATTTCCTTTCACTGTCTAGTGATTTCAAAGGTTATATAGCACAATTAACTAGTATTTCCCACAGACATTGGATTATATCACCATAAACTGAAGAATTAGTTATACCATGCAAATATTATGGTAGATATTAAAAGGTAAAGCTAATTTGTGTTCTGGCCCAGCCAACATGTCTCCTGTACATATGAGAACCCCCTTGTGGGAAATCTGCATACACTGTAAAACCTGTAAAATTTATGTTCCCCGAGGTCCCTACACTCCCCTGTTTCAGCAAGGGGAATTTTTCACTTCAATGTAAGTCAATGTTCAAAAACTGACCCATAAATTTCAACCCCACAACCAGTCTTAGAAAAAATCAAGCCTCGCCAACCCACCTACACCGTACATTCTAACTTCTAACTAATATCTACACAAATACAGTCCATGTATTTATCTCACCGAATATGTAACGAGATATAAATTTTAAACTTGATAACAGCTAACGCATATCCTGTGGAAAGCAGTAATTTGTATTTAATTATAAACTTGGGTGAGAGGTTGCAGGACAATTAAAGCCTTGCCACAGCACCCAACCCCACACCATGTGTACTAATTAGTATCTACAACAATACATAAAATGTATCTAGCTCAGCTAATATTTAAATTTTTTTGCTGAATATTACTTTAAGCTCAATTAAAATTGATATTCCAGGCTAGTGTCAAGGGAAAAACAAACAATTTAACTTGCAAGAAGATGCTGGTGGGCAGTATAAATTTCATTGATAAATCTTGATGAGGTTGCAAGACACTTTCAATGCCATACATGACAGGCTTGGATTTTTATTTTGAACTGAAAGAGTCATAAATAGAGCTCTCGCTTAGACCATTCTTAGGTGAGGTTGTAGACCATCTGTAATGTGGTGTGAACTCTACTTGATTTTTTTATTGCAGGTCACTTGCAATGCCATACAACAGACTTGGATTTTTACCTAAACCTGAATGAGTGGTAAGTAGTAGTTCTCTTTCGTTAACCATTCTTGGGTGAGGTTGTAGAACACCTGTAATGTGGCATGAACTAGGCTTGGTTTTTCAATTCTTATTTAAACTTACATAGTTGGTCGGTAATTTTTTTTCTTTGATTATTCTTTCATAAGGTCCGAAGTGGGCTTGTTTATTTATTTTGACCTGATGAGGGTCATTGCCCAACACTGATCACCATCAGCAGGCAATCTAATGACCAGATAAATTTTCAATAGTCTCACTTCTGCATACCAACAAAGAGGGCTGACCTTACCCTACCGTACATAGACTTTGGAACATTTCCTTACGTGGGAAGAGCTAAGGCCGCATTCTTAAGATTTAGCAAAGGCGACTCTCAAATGTATCCTACAAACTCCCGAACATTCTTGAATGCAGCCATGTTGGCTTGACCAAAAGTGCGTAGTTGACTACTCACTTTCCTCATCAGCTGTTTTTGTGACAAGGTTTACAGGCCACTTTTTCTTACCAGTAAGTGCGGCTAAAGTGCAAAGCGTAAAATTCAATGAAAGATCTCAAAAACTTCCCCAACAATCCTTATAATCACAACCTCATCCAAATGAATTTTCGAAAACAATCTTCCCGTTTATCATTGCATCCACTTTTAAGCCAAATAAAAATTGTAAAAATAAAAAACACTTCCCACAATTTAATTTTACCGTCAAAACTCTTCCATAGCCTGAGAAGTAACTAATGGCTCTCGTGCGGGTTTTTATCGTTTGAACTTAGGGTTCAGAAAATGCAGCCAATTTTAACCAAAAAAAGGGACACCCAATAGAGGAAATCCGTAACTGCTATTTAGACAACAAAAATGGCAAACAGAACATGCACATTTGCAATGATATTTATAATTATAAAATTAAAAAGCTACCCATAAATATTCAATGAATATATGTGGGTTAAAAGAGCAGAAGAATTTTCTTACCTCAGCCATTGTTTGATTGCAGAAAAGCTGAGTAAATGAGATGCTGTCCTCGCAAAATCCCCCTGCGCAACCCTAATGCAAACCACAATATCTATTCACTTGTAATACGTCTTTCGGAATAGAGGGGGTTTTGTAGGGTTTGGGAATAAAATTGGAAAAGTTGTCGAGTATGATTGGTGAAATGTGGAAGTCTGACGCCTGCAGTAGGTCCTAAAAAAAATCCAAGGGCTAAAATTGAGGCCCTGCCTAGTAAAGAAAAGAAAAGGAATATGGGTTCATTCTTTAGTTGGAAAATTTTTTATTTTAGTTGGTGAAATGTGTAAGTCTGCGCAAGGTCCAAAAAAAATTTAAGTGTTAAATTGAGGTCTTACCTCGTTTCTTATTTATTACATCTTTGAATCTTAGTGGATGGTGTAATTAAGAAACATATCATTACCCTCATCAATTAAGTTCAACCAATTAAGCTATGATTCTTTTAGTTAGAAAAAATATTCTTATTTGAAGAAAGATTTTATTATTATAGGGAAAGAAAATAAACACTAGTGACCGGTGGACCTGTATGCGGGCTATGGCATCCACCAGCAGGGGGCTCGTCTCGCCCCAGGTACCCAAGGTATGGGCTGCTGGACCGCTGGGCTGAGTCGTGGGGACACCCTTACCACATAAAAAAAAAATATATTAGCAATGATGAAAATTATGTACCTATATTGTTTATTTTATGTTATGAGTCCATTTTGATTATAGTATCTTTTATGTTATAGCCCATTTTGATTAGAGCATCTTTTAAGCAATGATAAGTTTTTGAGTGACATTTTTATGTAAAATTTGGCTTATGACTTTATCATATTCTATCCTCATCAATATTCATCTATAGAAACCATTCACTACTCGAGATCAAATTTGTGGATGTGGAATTGATCTGGGTTACTTCCACATGCACAAATCTTAACCTTAAACTTAGAGTAAATATTTGCAATGATGAAAACTACATACATATGTTTTTCCATTTTGATTATAGTGCCCTTTATGTTATGAACCATTTTGATTAGAGTGTCTTTTATACAATAACAAGTTTATAAGTAGCATGTTTTAATACAAAATTTGGCTTGTGACTTTATCATATTCTATAACCATCAACACTCATCTTTAGAAATTGGTTTTGATTCTTTGATCTATCATTCACCACTAGATCAAATTCATGGGTGGGGAATTGACCTAGGTCACTTTCATTCGCATAGATATAAATAATGAACGTTTAAGATTTAAATTCATGTTTAAATTACTATCAAATTTTTCACTCACCATTGTGAGTCAACTTGGCATGTGTTTGTGTGGATTTGTGTTATGGTGTTGTATTTAAGGACATGCCTTACTTATTTGTATATCACTTAAGAGATAGAGGAATTGTTAGAAGAGCATCCATAAGAACATCATAGTAGATTCATAAAGCAACGTAATTTCATCATCAACTTGCATCATTATCCTAATCATATTACATGAATTTTGTTCCAAGCTTGTTGAATTAGTCTATCTAGGGGTTTGACTAAGGAGGACATGACCCTCACTTAGCAAGTTCTCAAACATTGTCTATATACACCACCCCACTTTAGATAGGTATAATGAACTTAGATGAATCTACTATAGTAGATTATTCCTATTATTTTGCTTCTATAGGACTAGGTTCAATTTGCAAGTATAAAGATAAGTTTTGTACACAAAAATATAAGTCAAAACATAACATACTCATTCTATATATTCTAAGGCATTCATTCAATCAAGGGTTTAATTTTTAGCTCATTAGTTAATCAATTCCTTTCATCTTTGATAGCCTATTCCACCATCAAGATTCAAGATAAGTGTCTCATTTAATTTATTTAAACTCTGCAAAAATTATTTTGCATTTATTGTTCCAATTCCAACTCTTTATCCTCATATTTTATTATTATTTAAATATTTTCCTTGGGACTTTTATATAAGTGTGATTTATTCCATTACATTTTATTGGTGAACCTAACTTTATTATGGAACCTAGATTTTTGGTCTTAGGGTTTATCCTTCTTTTGTTGGGATTTTTTATATGATTTTAGAGTGCATATTTCACTTTTTGTATTTCAATGGGATTAGGATTCTCTTTGCTTGTACTTGATTGATATATATTCTTTAGGGTTTTGTGGTTTATTATGTGATCTTATTTTCATCACACCCTACCCACACTTATTTTTGTATCTAGGATCTTATTTATTTATAGATATGATTATTTGCTATTTTTTAGTTTTGTATCAAATCTTACATCCCTTTTATACATCTGTCCTTGAGTGTTTCACGTGTTGTTTGCATGCCAAGGTCTCATCCACCTCGTCACATTCCTTTTAGAAGAAATCCATGTTTGAATCCTCGAATGGACCAATCTAGCGAGAATACTATTTCTAATAGTCTTGAAATGGGTAATTGTATTGCATGTAAAAGACATAATTGAAAATAGCATCAAATAAAGACTAATTCAACACTTAAACAAAATGCATGCAAACCTTAGAAAGATCATGTGATGTGTTGATAGATGGAATGTGGTTGCTCATAAATCCAACATCATGATAGTATGATTGAGATGATAAGCAATCAAATGAATAGCATAATAGTATGATAATGAAAAGATCAATTGGGATGAGAGCCCTCTAATTTATAGACTTTCCTTGGAGGAAATCAAGGGCCAAGGTGTTTTGGTTGATGGATGTCTAAGATTGATGGAGGATTAGGGATAGGATTAAAGGTATAATCATGTGGTAGGTGTCCCATGGGGTGTTAGAGCTAGGTGTAAGGAATGGAGGGCTCACAATAGATGAGAGCTCTCTTGAGCAAAGGAGATTGGAAAAATGTCAAAAGGGGGTTAATTGGAAAGGGTGGCTAGGGGATCAATGTTGGGAATTGGACATATGAAATAGGGGATGGATAAGATTTGATGGGATTAGTTAAAAAAGGTGTCTTGGGAGGAAAGTCAAGATTTGATTTCTAAAAAAGGTAATATTTTCTTTTAGAGGAGGTAAGATTTGTCTTGTTGCACATTTTAAGGGAGGTGGGGAATTTTAAAAATAGGATTTATTTGAAAAGGGAATATTGGCACATGTGCAGAAGATTGGGGATTAATTAACCTAAATTGATTAATTGATTGATTTGGTTGGAGGATTTTGGGGATAAGGTTGACTTAAATACGAGGGGTAAAGGTGAAAGGTTAAAATAATTAAATAATGATTATATATTTAATTGGTGGCTTAGAACAAGGTGGGATAAAGTGTGGTCAAGTATGAGCTAATTTAGGTGTCTACAGGCGCTACTATTATTACTACAATTATTGAGCTTAAAGTTTAATTTTATATCATTGATGGGCATTTGAAATAATAATAGTTTTTACATGGGTTTGCTAGTTTGGTTGACATGGAGGGTCATGCACATTTAGTTCAATTATTTCATGATTTGTCGTTTACTAAGGCATTTGGTTGGGAAGTGCTTCAAGGTATTAGAGATAAAAGTTAACCCTTTTATTAAGTTGAATGGTGCATCCTCCTCATAGTTGCCTCTTGATTTTGTTCATCTTTGGTATGCATCATTTTTCAACCCTTCCCTATACTATATTGGATATCATCGATATGCCTACTTCCCATCTCAAGATTTATATATCTACTCCTATTTCCTCTCATCACAATACTATTTTATCTAATTTCCATGTCATCTCAACTAGTGTCATGGTTACACACATTCCCAATGTTTCTTCCACCATCTCCACTTCCATTAGTAGTATGGCATCTTCTTCCTATCCTTCTAGTGTTATTCCTACCCCCATTATTACCATTTATCACTCTATTCTTTATTCCATTCCTACTCCATACATCATTCCACACCCTTTTATGTACCTCATTTCACCCCTCCTACCATAGCCATTTGTTATGCCTCATCATGCTCTATCATATCAGTGTATCTATATGATCTACACCTAACTTCTCATATTTTTATAGCTTCACATGGCTATTTGTGCATTCAATTTCACCTAACCCATGCTACACATTAATCATGCATGCTCATGCAACACTATCCTTGCACATCCATGTGCAATTCTCACATGCCACCATACAATACTACTCACACACATATTGTAGCCTTACACATGGATGAACATGTCAATGTCCAACTAGACCATATGTGTGTAACACATGGAACACTCGCATCCACATTTAAAGTTGTAACATGTATCAAATATTTTGTAATGTTAGCAACACATGTCCCTACAATACTACTTCCATATCTCATTCCATCCTTCCTACCATAGGCATATTTATGCCTCGTTATGTTATATCCTATTAGTATATCTATATGATCTATGCCTAAACTCTTGTGTCTTCATAGCTTTACATGGCTATTTATACACTCAATTCCATAACTCATGCTACACAATGTTCATGCATCCTTGTGCAACACCATCCTCCCACATACACATACAATTCTCACATGTCATCATGTGGCACTACTCACACACATATTACAACCTTGCACATGGTTAAACATGTTGATATCCAACTAGACCACACATGTGTGATACATGAATCATTCACATCCACATGTAATGTTATAACATGCACTTAACATATTGTAATGTTAGTGCCACGTGTCCATATAGTATAACAAGCATCATGTGAATTTAGCATTTATCATCACCCCATCCATACAGTTAGTGCACAATACATTCGTAACACTAACATATTTAAAGATCACGATGACCTACTTGTACAACTACATACACTATAAAGTACAACCAAAGAAAATTTACAACCAGCGTCCTTTGCTACATTCTTGTAATTATGCATGCCTGTCAAATTTATTATAGTAATTTCCTTTCAAATTCTTCCATGATTTCTAATGTGCATTCAAATTCTATTTTAGGGTTTCATTTGTATATTTTATAAATGTATGAATTACAAGACAATTTATAATGTTACCCTCTAATCCACCCAATAATTAGATCATTGGAATCAATGCAAGAGATATTTCATGCACATCTAAATGCACTAATAGTAGCTTAAAGAGGATTGTGCACCTAGTGAGCAACATCTATGAATTCACAAAAAACACTGAGAATAGAGTAGAATGGTAGACAAATATATACCTAGGGTCTTAGTATATGTGCAACACTTGATTAATGTAACATTATAAATTCATTCCCAAAAAACAGTTGAGAAATTTTATGAATTCATGACTCGTATTGGACTAGCACCACAATAACCTAACTATAAATCTTTAGTGCATTATCAAAATCCCAAGATTAGGCTTGGTATTCCAATGTTCAATGGTAGGATCAATGCCAAAATGTTAGATTATTGGATTTAACAATTCAAAGAATATTAATCTATTAGCAAATCTATTAAGTATGCATTGGCGATCTAGGATTATGGATTCTATGTTTTCTTAAAGCATTGAGTATGCTCTTTTCTTACATCCTTAGATCTAGAAAACGAGAAAATAAAAAAGAGTGATAGAAATATAATATTCAAGTGGTTTCCTCTTTGTGTCTTAGTATCATAGGTACACTTTGGGGTATTGGTTGAGTGAATCTAAGCTCACCATTGCAATTAGAGCATTCAAGAAGATAAATTTTCCTTTTGTTGAGTCCTAGTTGGACATTAGAGGCTAAATATGCAAGCATTTGTGCTTGGGGAGTGATAGCTACATCTAGAGAGTGACCATCATTTTGGAGGCATTAGTATATTTTTCCCTTTTGGCATAAATAGCCTTTTTAACAATTGCTCATGTGTTTAATAGGGATCTTGGTCTTTTCCTGTGACTTCAAGAGGAGTTTAAAAAAAACTTAAAGGTAAAAATTTCATAAAATGTTTGTCCATGTTGAAATGTTCAAGTTATGTTTTCACCTTTGGAAAAGAGTTTTAGCACTTAATAAGGTTTCAAAAACCTCAATCTTGTCAAAAGAGTTAAAAACCATATTATTCTATCAAGCCCATGTTGCATGCTTTGGAGGGAAGTATTATGGTAAAAGAGATTGAGTTTTAGTGGAATAGGTTAATGCTTTTAGGGCTTCCACCACTTTAGCACTCCTTGAATAACAACTTGCAAACTACTATGGTGGTTAGGACTATGTCAAACACCATATTTAAAGGGGAACATGGAGTTTCAAATTTATTTTACACCCAACTTCAAGTCCTTCAAGTATGGAACTGTTAGTTACCAAAATTTGCACCCGATTCTAAACTATACAAGTTTTAGCAATTTTGGTAAAACATTGGATTCACTTCTATGTGGGACACTTGGAATGAAGTGAAACCTCTGGATTCTAGGCCAGCTCCTATTTAGATAATCACCTGAATGCACTTAAATCACTCTGAAAACTTGAAGGGGAAAAAGGATAGGAAGAAAACTAAACAATAAACAACTAGATACTTAAACTTTTCAAGGTGATACGCCAAAAATATGATGATATCTCGATTCAACAATACATGACAATGAATTATGACAATACTAAGTGCATAAAACACAACTTTGGTATATGAGCAATTGCATAAAATGTTTCATAGATAGGTGTTAAACCAGTTCCAAAACTTTAAATTAGCAGGAAAAGATAAAATCTTCACAACTAACCAAGCCTGAACTAGATAAAACTCCACAATCTATAAACTATTTTGCTGCAAGATCTTCACTTAAGACATGATTCCAAGACATAACATGTAGGATTACTAGAAAACACAACATGAAACATCAAATTGGAAATAGAAGCATACAAAAATGAACTCCAAAGTAGGTCCCAAAAGCACTTGAATTATCAAAAATAACTGTAAGGATGTCCTCAGAATATCATGAGTTACTACTTGCCAAAAAGAACACAAACTCTGGCACTGAAAAGTCTCCAAAAGTCTATGTCATAAAAAAAGTAGAACTCCCTCAAAAATGAGCTTCAAATCTCATAAGTACAATTCTCAACCACTCAGGGTCGGGTCTAGGAAAATAGCCCCCAAAATAGGACACTCCACTCTCTAAAAGAAGTTAGATACATGAAAAAAAACCTCTCAAAGTCATTAACCACCCTATGACTCAACAAAACAACCTCTGAAAGCACTCCAACTGACAATAAAGGCATCCTAACTACTTGAGAGAAGTCAAATCCGAGCCCTGAATCTTCTCTAACATTCCTAGATACCTCCTCATGTTGGCAAACTTATCCAAATAACCTCATTTTGCTTCCAATGTTGGGTAACTTCACTTACTTTCCTAAATGTTTGCCAAAAACATAAATGAAAGCATATCTTCTTTCCTTGGTCGAATGCACGAGTGGCATTTCATTTAATTTTGCATTTAATAACATTCAAAACTAAGTGACTCATAGAATATCACTAAGGCTTAAATGTTTTACAATTTTCAATAAGGCAAAATATTTTTTAAGTCTTAGCCCATGGTGAATGAAATGTCCCAAGATTTTCACTTAAAACATGGCAAAAATAACATACTCTATCGGCCTTAAGTGAAAACCCTAAAAGCAAAAGAAAAAGCAAAATGAAGAAGTCTTCATTCAATTCGCATGCTGAAGCTTCTCAAAGAAGCTAGGGCCGACACCAAGGTTTTTCTGAACTTGGAGCTACACTTCCACCTGAAGATCTCACCAACCTTGCAGATTTTTGAAAAAAAGGCATCTCTCTGTTGATTACTACAGAATCACACTGGTAAGAGTTGTTTTAGAAGAAAGAATATGAGAAAACACTGTCACTTTTGCTCATAATCAGGCCTCTTTGGCCGCGGCTGTGCATATTATGTATATT
This sequence comes from Sequoia sempervirens, assembly GCA_007258455.2. NCBI lineage: Eukaryota > Viridiplantae > Streptophyta > Pinopsida > Cupressales > Cupressaceae > Sequoia > Sequoia sempervirens. Next base: position 769,023,957 of record VDFB02271358.1, on the reverse strand, counting down.
CACTTTTATTTGATTCAAACTCTTCCTAGATTTTGTTTATTGTAGCTCTCTTTTTTTTGCCCTCTATCAATATTTTCATTGTCCTAGGCCGCCATTTTTGCTTCTTATCGAGCATTAAGAATAAATCTCTGATAGAAACTTTAGAGAGCAAAACACCAGTTGATCTGGGTAAGTGACTTTATCACTCTTTTGCATTTTCCTGTGGGCCTTCACTTGAGTTGATAGTACTATGAGACGACTTCACTTCCTGCAGTCTACATGGCACAGCCTGTAGCATAATGTTTTTGAGAAAACCCCAGGTCATGGGTTCCTTTATTTTGACTATGGTTGTATGTTTCCCAAACTGTCTGTAAGAAACATAGGGAAATAGTTGCGGCTCATTAAATTATGGCTATAAGATCAATACCACGGGATTATACTTGATAAAGTATCAATATATATGAATTATTGTTCATAATCCAATGATACAGCTAATCTGCCCTTTTTGTTATTTTACTTTGTGACTGCAACAAGAATTTTTACTTGTTATGTAGAAACAGTGGCTTACTGAGATATCACTTGTCTTGATGATTGTTCTTAACCCTTCTATGCTTTTTTGCATTTCCATATTGATGGAAAAATAATGAAACAAAAACCACTCAATACATTTATGAAAGAAAACAAAGAAATTTTTGTATATGTTGAATCATTGGCCGTAACCAAGCTTGTAATTTTCTGGGTACCATTCATGTCCTATTCTTTCATAGGACTATTATGCACTCTGTTTTTCAGTTACTTTTTCATCTATGCATTGCATTGTACAGTAATTTTTCTTGCTCTTGGAGATGACTGTTCATATGAAGACTAAGTGTTATGACTGCTCTCTTTTACATAAGTCTGTCCTTTTAATCTTGCAGATGCTCCTTTTGTATGGTTTATGCCACTGTTCTCATGATTATTGCTCTGTTTTGTAGTATTCATGTAATCTCAAGGTTGAATATGTGGACTACACATTCATCATCAATCATTTGTTATAAACTATGCTTTAAGACTGTCTTTTATGTTTAGTGTTCAAAGCTTCTTCCATTTATGACTGCCATTCAACCTTTCACATAATTTAACATCCCTTACTTAAACTTTGCTCTACCATGTCCCAAGAACACTATCACTGCCTTTCCCTTAAGGTGATCAATGACTGCTATCTATTCATAGATCAAGTAACTGCTTATTGTGAGACCCTTGTAATACCGCATGAATATTGCACAATTTCATTTGTTATGGCTATGCTCTTGAATCTAAATTCTAATCATAGGGTGTGTGATTGCTCCCCTACCTAAAAATTATCATTCCTGCCTCTCATAGTATTTGACCATCTCTTGGATAACCATCATGTTTCCCATTCTCAACTATACCTTGATAGTTTGTCTCAATACAATGAAATTGTATGTATCCTCCATGTTTTTTCAGAGTAAGTAAATGTCATTTATGACTGTGACTAAAAGATCATCATTATGGATAATATATGTTTGCCTGAGTAAACCATAAGGAAAAGAATTACTCTCCATGTTCAATTAAAGCACAATAATACAACATGTTGGGCTCAACCCTTATGGGAGCCAGATTTAAACCCACATGCTGAATTAAAACATGATTACACCTATAGCTGCACATGGAACAAACAAGTTAGAAAAAATGACTGTCTTTTGTGTGTACGTTGACCAAATGGTTTTCCTAGACACTTAAGGCATTCATTGATCTTTGATGCACATGGAGATAAGTTAATACATGCATAGGTGGATGATATAAATGATCGTGTATGGTTATGACCTATCATTGCTTAGAGTACAACTCTAATACATGGCTTGACCACTACAGGAACAAGAGTGCATGAAAACTAGGAAGGACAAGCAACGAGGACAACACCGAAGCGAGACAAACATCAACCAGTCATTCAGGCAATGACTAGTCATCCCTCTTACATGCTCATTTATTTTCCTTTATTTATTCATGTATTAATTTGTCTTTATTTGTATCAAGGAAAAGTCAGTCTCATGGTTTGTTGTGTGAGACACGTGTATCTTATTACATTCAATAAAAATTACATTTTCAAAAATATGTGAATCTCTCTCTATTACATGCATGTGTATGAATGTAATGATCTGTAGTTGTAATCTTTTCAAATTTTAAATTTATACATTTGAATGTAATGAAGAAGGTTAATAAAATGTACCTTATTTTCCTCAATCTAAAACAAATTCTACCCTTTTGAACCTATGAGTTAAAAATGGGTAACAAGAACATGGGTTTTTTGTTCATTTCAATTTATGAGCTTTAAAGGCATTGTTGTGAGGAAGTCACATGTTGAAATCTATTTACAATGAGTAAAGGTGTTGATTCTGTTGTCCTTGTGTTATCATGTTTCATTGTATGCAAAATAAAGAATAATTGTAAATGTGGATCCACAAACCTATAAGTTGTTAGAAACATTGTTGAAACTTTCGTATGCACTTCCCTTTGTTCAAGTCTTAATACTTTCTTGTGGGTTGTGTTCACTTTCAAGCTCAGAAAGAGAGAAGCATGTTCTCACAATATCTCATTAAAGTGTCAGGTCTTTAATCTTCGATCATTAATCTATATTCTTTGAATTACATTTGAAGTGGTTAAGACCCTTATCATAATTAAAGCCCAAACATGTACCATATCCTTAATCAAAAGCAAATAGATCTTAGTCTTTCATGAAGAGTTAATAACAACAAGGGTTGTTCTAGTAATAAGAATTAGTCCTAGTGATATTTTCAGACATTTTCAAGTGGGGATATTCATGAAACATTGTTAAAACCTTGTGAGAATCCATATCAAAACCCCTCCTATATGTTTTGTTATTGGCATGTATGAAGACTTAATTTAAGAGTAGTGAATCCCTATCATATTAGGGTTAAAGAGGATCCTCCATTCAATGTCACCATAATAAGATTTTGTTGCTCTCGAGCACCCCTGTCAATATAGATTGCAAGTCAATAGCAAACTAAGAAAGATAACAAAGATATTAGAAAGTTCACAGTTCCTGAACATGAATAGCAAACCTAATAACAATGAGTTTTACAAAGTAAGGTTAGGAGAGCACAAAATGCAAATAAGGATTGGAACCCCATTGAAGATGGTTAAGGATAGAGAATTTAGCATACAATAGGTGAAAAGGATAGTCTAGTGATCATAAAGCTCTTGGCAATCATCATGAAAGCCAAAAGAGAGATAATAACTTACAAGTTTAACAAGACTCATGAAGATTTAAGAACATGCATGTCAATTTGAGAGGGGTAAAATATGATAGGTTTTCTTGATAGGTGGTGGATAAAGTAAGAGTGAAATGACTTCAAGGGACAATAAATGCTCAACCTAAATATCCCTACATAATGAGTAAGTTGGAGATGATAGTTCATAGAAATGTCAAATGTTTTTCTCACATGTGTCTTTGTTGCTTCCAAAGACAAAAAGGTTTCATTGTATGATAAGCATGACAATCTTGGTGATAGTATGTCCATGAAGTCAAGGTACTTGTAGGTGCCATGAAGAATTAGTGAATAAAGATCTAAAAAGAATACAATCATGAAGGTGACATTCAAAAGGAGGGGCATAATACAATGCTTTGGCATGATAAGAGCACATGAAGGCCTAACATTGAAACTTGATAGAGAGCTTGCTCATGTTAAGCCCTTATTCAATGTCAAAACCATATCCAAACCAAGGGACAAGGTACTTGTAGATTTCGTGAGTTTATGATAGTCTAAAGGCCAAGATTCCAAGAGCTTATGCATTGCCTTGAGAAGATAACGTGCTTATGCATGAGAAGGTTACACATGTGTTAGAAGATTTGTTAAGGGTTTGTTCTTCAAAATCCCTACTTTAAACCTTGACTATCACAATGCATAATGGATACTATAAAAGGATTTATGTCAGTGAGTATATAATATTAGAGTATTATCCTCAAAAGGATGACAATCTAAGGGGTCGTAATGGATAATCATGTACCCTTAAAGACCTAGAGAATAATCATGATGATAGTGGACAACGAGCTAGCACAAGAAGATATTTAGAACCTTTTCACCTATAGATAATAGTTTTAAGTCATGTTATGATTGAACTTTGAGATGTTAATAGATAAGTTAGAATATGAAGAGAAATCTAATGGGAAAGAAAATGATAAATTCCTAATCATCATAATAGGATCGAAGCAATAGAATAATAGAGTATACGATGGGAAATGGTGAACAAGATGAAGATAGAGATTGCTTTCAATTTCAAGAGTTAAATTATAGGTGGCTTGATTTATTAACATTGAAGAAAGCTTGCCTATCTACTATTGCACTTGTAGATACCTTTGGGTCAATTATTAAAGCCCTCTTTTATTAATCTTATGATTAGTTCCATCAAGACATTATCTAAACTACTTGTGAAGCACAAATCACAAAGTTCAGTTTATGGAAGAAATATGAATTCTTTTAATTGCTCCTTTAGCTCTTTAAGTTCAAGGACAAAGCATCCTTGTCCTACATCTATACATCTACAAAGCTCGACGGGGTAGTGACAATTGGAATATGAGCACTTTCTAGTGAGGGAAACATTGATTGTACTTTATTATATTCCACCATCAACCTCAAATGATCTACTTGAAATTTTTCATAATCAACTTAAAGATTTTTGGTAAAAAATTCACTAAATAAAGCAATATTTACAACTAAAGAAATTGCTTGGAGAGCTGAAGTATTTGACAATCTCTTGACAATTAAGTTCCTTGTCAACTCCCCAACATTTCTTATTGCTTATGGTTTATTGGTTGAAGGGGGCATAGCCCAAATGGCCAATGTCTCATATTAGGTATTAAAATCATACCCAAATATGCTTGCTTAGCTTGTTCATCTGTGGCAAATGATTCATCATCTTGTCTTTATATTACATCTAGGGAAATAACAGATGTTATGCCCTTGTAAAGAAACAAGAGCAAATTGACTTCCTACACCATTCTCCTTACATCTTCATAGGCTACATTGTTGACTTTGAAGCCAACTAGTTTCAAGATCTCCTTAGTAATCCCCTATGTTTGTGATAGATTGGCCTCTCCTTTGGCCTTATTCAATTTATCACGAAACTCTTCTCTTTTCAGCCTTAAAACAAAATCTTTGAACTCTTTTGACTTAATAAATTTGTCATAAAAAATGAATTATGTACAAGACAAGGCTCTAAAATCATTAGCCTCATCTCCACCACTTCTTAGGCTAAATGCTAGCCTATCTTGAGGAATGTGAAGGATTTTCACCTGAAACATATGAACATAGGTTCACCAAAATGAGTTGATAACAAAGGGGATATGATGCACCTATTTCCCCAATTCATTCAAAATGTATGCTATAGAAGACAAACCTGAAAACTAACAGAACTAACTATCAAAATGTAGATCTGGAAAGGTGAGAATGATGTGTACCTGACACCAAAGATGCTTTTTCATACCTCACTGAGTACTCATTCACCCTATGGAAAATGGGTCTTGGCGAGGGCTCCTGAAAATCAATTTATGGGTTCTCTTCTGCTCAATCTGCACTTAGAAATTCCAAGTGTTCACTATTGGACAATCAGAAATAAAATTTATAGAAGATTTTTCATGATTTGATAACTTTTCTTGCAACTTTACAACTTTCTTCAATTTTACTCTTCAAATGATCTTCAACCTAAACTCTACAATCACATATTAAAGAGAGAAAAATGCTATTTGTTAGGTGAATGGGAGTTTACCTTGGTCAAACCTCATTTTGGTAATTAAAACTTAAAATGAATAAAAGAATGAAAGGAATGATGAATGAAAAAATCTACGTAACAACTCACCAAACCTTCTTTGAACCTTGGATAACAAATCTGCAAACTAGCATGAAGTGGCCTCAATGAATTTAGATCTTGATCATGAAACTTGATTAGAGATAATGCTTTGAATATGTTTGAATTGATCTTGAACACTACATCAACATATGAGTTCAAATAACATGAATGACACAATGAATCTTTGACATGACAATGGAATCTTGATTGTTGCAATAATCTTCTTCAAATTCGCCCTTGAATTCCTTAGAGATTACTCTTGAATGCTCTATCAATGCTCTTGTGAAATATTAGTATGCTTGCATAAAAATTCTAGGATGAATTTAGTGAAATAACCTCATATATATACATATCTTAACATTAATTTTTGAAATTCAAATATCACAAGCCGACATTGAACTATAGATTTGAAATCATTAAGAAAGTGCCAAAAACATATTTCAAAGAGGGGTCCTAGGTCTAAGTGAGGACCCATTCACCATAGGGCGAATGCGTCCTAGGCCACTTACCTAGGAAACACATCAAACAATGTTAAACATTATGTAAAAATAGGGTCATAGGTCTAAGCGATGACCCATTCACCCTATGGTGAATGGGTCCTAGGTCACTTGCCTGAGACTTACATCTTCCAAAGTTAAGTCTTGTGTAATGAAATTTATGAATGTCAGGTTTTATCCCTCAGAATTTGCATTTAATTAGGCTTGGATTTGAATTAAAGGGGTCAATTAAGGCAAACCAACCTCAATTAATTAATAAATCCCTATGTTAATGTGAAAGTGCAAAGGTACACATTACAACATTAAAAACCAGGCACAATTAAGTCCATTTTATTAAAAAGGGCCTTAAACTTAATGTGAATATGAAAAATATACTACACCACCAAATTAAGGTAACATTAGGCTCATTTTAATACTAATTATTCCCAAATTAAGTGTGAAAAGGGATACTTTTTCCTACACTATATTTTGCCCCTACTTTAGTGAGAGGATGACCCCATGTCAAACTCACACTAAATTAGACATTCAAGACACTTATGTATGCAACAATAACAAAGATACACAATCATACAACATCAAATACCAAGAAGATCAAGCCTAGATAGTCCAATGTGACGTGGAACACATCTAAGCCATTAGTTTTGTTTTCTCGTGCTCACTCTAGGGTAATGAAACCTTAGACTGTCCACTAGGTGAGTATCCCAAAAGGGTGGAAAATGAGAGAATCATATTAGGCTCCAATACCATATCAAAGCTATGCTCCTAACAAATTCAATAAGGCACCACAATGCTAGGCAAGGCTCCGCAGGCAAGCAAAGTGCATTATGCTAGGTGGCCTTGAATTTAGAGTTCGAGCTTCACAGGGCTTAACAAGTTGTGTTATGATAAACATCTATGAACAAGGCAAAGCTCCACGGGCAAGAAAGGTGTATTATGCTTGGTAGCCTTGAATTTAGGGTTTTGAGCTTCATAAGGCTAGCAAGTTGTGTTATGCTAACACTAATGAACAATAATGCAAGTAAAAGTTTTGTTTAAAGGGATTTTGCTTAGTTTGTGTAAGGTCTTCTTCTTAGGGAACATCGTGCCTAATTTCTCCAAGAGAGGACAAATCAAGAGTAAAATTTTTTGCAACTTAGGGAATGTAATGCGTCATATCACCACTAAGAGAAAAGTCTTGTGCTAAGAGATATCACACTCTTGGTGGACATCAAACCCAATGACACCACAAAGAAAAAGACACATCACAAGAAAAAATAAAATCGCACCATGAAACATGAAAAATGTCGAAAGATATTATCAATGTATGCCCCCACTTTAAAGTGGTTGCTAACACAATTATTGTGAGCAATTACTTTAAAGTTTCCAATGTTCATTCCTAAGAAATGAGAGCTTACTCAAAAATCCCTATGCCAAGTCATATATTTCCATAATGAAGCTACGCCATGAAAAAGGAAGGAGGGGTTGTCCCCAAAAATAAATAAGGGATCTATGGATTCGGGGTCAGTATGTCTTTACTACAATGTTGTTATAGAGCTTAGAAATGTCATCATTCCCTAAATACTCATAGAACTGGAACAATGACACATAGAGAGATAAAACAAAGAAAAATCCTTCGGGTCAACATGGAAGAGACCTAAATGTCTCAACACCTTTCATCATCTCCAAAAGGAAAACACAAGACAAGTGAAAAAAGATAAAAATGTTTATGACATAGAGAATAATGTAGATACAAATAGAGAAATGCACAAAAAGAGAGAGAGATACATCAAACATAACATTACAAGGGATCACATTATGCACGTGCAATCACATAAAGAACATGAAAAAGAAAACAATGCAAAATACTAGTAAGGCACATGTGAGTCAACCTATAGCAAATCGTTTGCATCCAATCTTGTTTGGTATATGAGAAAGGTGGACAACTAGCCAAAGGGACAACATCAAGTGTTGAACTAGGACACACACCAAGTTCAACACTCTTTTTAGGAGAATTGTCATTTAAGCTCATAGAAGAGGAGAACAATGAATTCAACTCATTATGCACTTGTTCATTGATCTTTGCAATGTTAATGTCATCATCTAGATTAATCACAACAAGAGGTTGAATGACAATATCCATAGAATTTTGTTCATGTTTATGTTGTGGTGAGGGTGAAGAGACATCATGCCTTGCAAGAGATAAGTTTGGATTTTGATTTTCTATGTTGCTCTTTTCTTCTTTAGTTTGTAACATATGAGCAATAGCATGACCTCTACGCCTATGCTCTCTAGAATTTTGATTTCTTCGTAATCTATTATCGATTTGTGATTGTGTAGGAGTGGGTTTGTCAACCATAGGTTTTTTTCTTCCCTTAAGGGAGGAACATAAGGAACCAAGGGAGGTTTTTCTCAACCACTTTCTCTTTAGCTTTGCAAACTTGTTTGATTTTATGAGGCACGGCGAGATTGTTTTAATTGTCTCATGGTCTCTTATATGAAATAGTAGGCTACTTTTGGATGTTTGGAAGGGATTTTGGTTCAAGCATGGTTTCGTCAAGGATGGGTGGCTCAATCACAGGTTGAGGCATTTTTCTAAGGGATAATTTTTCTATTCACTTTGCCTTAAACTTTTAATATGATTTGAAAAAGTAGTCCTCACCAGGTCTAATAGGTTCAGTAGCCTCGAGCCAAAAGAAATCCAATGAAAAGTTCCCATGGGAAGACACAAGATTAAAGCCACTATGATGGACTATAAAGATCTAATTTCTAAAGGGAAACTTTGGACATGTATGCATGACCAACAAGACGACATTCATGGAGCGAAGCCATGGATAGCCTAACTTCACACAAAATTAATTTGATGATCGGATGATTGTGAATGAGATATTTAATGTTTTTGGTCTGAATTTTAGAGGGAGATTTATCGAGCCAATTGCAAGGCAAGCAAAACCATTATGTGTTTTGATCCATGCCTTTGGTTTTTCATATGTGTCTTAATAAAGTTCATGCACAAATAGGAATTATTCAATGATCACGTCCTCTACACAGACGAGATCAATTAATATCCCATTAGTAGGCTTGTCATTGATTCTTCCAATTATGTAAAGAGGACCATTAGGTGCATGTTTGATTATGTCATTTTGTGAGAAAGCAATATCAAGGGAATTTTGGTTGAGCCCTTCTGAGGTTTAGCTTTAATATATGCCACTACTTCAACCGCTTCATCCATATTTTCATCTTTTATGGTTTTATCATCCGTGTCAACATTCATCACATCATTCTTTATTTCACTAGCTTTGACAAATGCAATAGTGTTTCGACATGGGATTTGTAAAGATTTGCAAGTTTTGGTTAGGAGGAGCTACAAACTTATTACCTTGATCATTCACACCTCCAATTAGAAGATGATTAGAATCAATGAGGTCTTGCACAAGATGTTTAAGGCGTTTACAATATTTCATATAATGTCCATTTTGTTGGTGGTAATGGCAATAAGCCTTTGATCTATAGTTTGAGGGTAATGGTTTATTAGGATCAAGAGCTCTGACAGGAGGTAAGGAAATCATATTCTTCTCCATGAGTTGCAACACGATATTATGAAGGGTGTCGAGTAGAGGGGTAAATTTTCTATTCCTATCCCCAAAGGAAAAAGGATTTGTCATCTTTATACCAGCCACTTTTTTATCAACTTGTTGATTTGGTTGAGGATAATTAAGTTATAAAAAGCCCCTATTGTGTTTCTTGAAAGGTTGGTAACTATTTTGAGGTGCGGATTCAAAATTTTCAAATGACTAGGTGGATTTTTCACATCATGACTACTAACCGAATTCTGATAGTCACAAAGGGTTGTGCATAACTGTGTGAAAGAGGGAAATCTCATCATCTCAAGCTTTGTTTGAATTTTTCTTGCAAGTTGGAAATAAAAAATCTTTGAAGGTTAGCATCAGGAATCTTAATGTTTACTTGTGAATAAAGCATTTTATATCGTGTTATTAAATCAATGAATTTCATACCATCCTTTTGTTTGCATTTCATCAGGTCATCTAAAGTCATCTTGGGACCCATGTGAATTTGGAAGTGGTTGTAAAAGGTGTCGACCTCCTCTAATGGTTCAATAACTAAGCCTTTAAAGTTGTAACTTAGAGATTATACATCTGCACTAAGTAGTTATCTTGCTCATCATGAAGGTTCATTTCATTGTCAACCCAGGGACATAAACTTGAAATGGGTTAGCACTGTCTGTGCACTAGGACTCAATTGTAGTCATCCTTATCCTATAACTAGAAAAGGAACAATATTGAAACAAAATGTTGGAAATATATTAACATAAGTATTAAGCATGAATTATCAACTAAATTGAGCATCAACAACTGAACTAGAATGGATGGCAAAAATATAAATCTCAACAAACAGACAGGAAGTTACTCTGTCTGCCTTGGTTGCAAGAACAGTTATAGAACAAAATTCCAATGGCTATAGGAACAAACAATTGCTGAGTCTAAAACTAATTACTGAACAGAAAAATAATTATTAAACTAAATGAATGGAATTCTCACCAAGTGGGCCCCCTTGAGTGAGTCTTCCTTAAGCTAACTCAAATGCAGCAAATCAAAATATCATTTTATTCATTGAAAACATGATTACACCATGTCGACAATATGACTGTATTACTTGAAACTAAAAAATGCAAGTACAATCTCAAAACATCCAAACTTGTGAAAAGGGGCATCTGACCATTATATATAGAGGGAAAAGCTTCTAATTAACCCTAACTAACTAGGCAGTCGACTCCAACAAATAGGAGGATGCCATTTATTGAAAGCATAGAAAAGAGAGGGAGGAAGTTATGCATGTGCAAGATTTAGTTAAAGCACACTTGCCTCAACGAGGATCCACTACAACAACACTTCCTAGATTTGCTCAACTAACAAACATGATCATTTAAAATGTAAGTTGCAACGTCCACACAAGTTGGGAGTTTCCCTCCATTGGAAGTTTCCCTCCATTGAGGTTTCCCTCCATTGACCTCTTTAATGACTATCTTTTTTACTTCCTTAGCAACTGACCAGCTGGCATGAACTTCTTCCACTTTGCAAAATTCATTTATATCTGCATCTTAATGTGAACCTGCATGATGGCATTAGTACGCACAAAAAAATTGCATATCCATAATTACCTTAAAGTAACATCCATTCAACCACATGCAAAATTAATATAGATAATTCACATAGCAGGTTAATATCATCAAAAGTCACAAGGATAAGTTCATGCCCAAGGTTCATAAATTTAGGGAAATAACATGGAGAGTGTTAATAAACAGGTGCTAAAGTCCATAGTAACAACAACAAATATATGATAAACCCTATCAAAATTGAGTCATTATTTGAACTCATCATCACCCCCCAACCTAATGATTTGTTGGTCCTCCAACAGAGGGAGCTCTATTCCTTTGCCTTGTTAAAGCTCAGAAGTCACTAATTGCTAGATGCCCCTGATCAGTCTCTGCAGTATCTGAGTTTGGATCCCAGTAGAGCCCCTACTTGTTTTCTAGTTTGCCCCACCTTGGCCTATCTGTATCTATATCATACTGATAGTATATGTAATCTGGTATTGGCCACAATAGAGTAGGTGGCTGGAATGTCAAAGGAAGCCAATAGTGTTGCTTCATCCTTCCAAGTTGTATGTAACTACTACTTCGTTTACATGCTGCAGAATAATTTTGCAAGGAACGGGGTTCAACTTGTTTTAACTGATCTGACAAACTATTCCATCTCTATGATATATACCCCAATACTGTTTTCCCTATAGTAGTAGCTACCTACTTATATTCTTGGTATGCCTCCTCCACAATAGGCATGATCCTCTTTTTGTATTCTAGATTATAGAGAATTTTGTGCCATGTGTAGTAAATGTCAAAGGGGTTACTTGATTCAGTTCTTAGAGACAGGGGAGTATGGAGCTCTCTCTTTGTATATCTTGAATTGATGCCCCCAACTAATCTCATTTTAAATCCATGACATGAATTCCCTCAAATGGATATCTCCAATGTATAGCAATGGGTTCCAATCATGATCATTAGGAACAACATAATTATGCAAGTACAATTCACACAAAAAAAATTTAACTTCAAGAGGAGAGGATTGGTAGGCTTGGAAAAACTCTTGTGGGGTCTCAATGGAAGGGTTTAAACTAGAAATAACCCTTGACAGCTTAAAAGAAAGATGACGCTCCTTTAAATGCAGTGCATACACCTATGGAGGAATTTTGCATGCCATCATCTGTGGTACTAGAGCCACCACATTATCTACCTTATCCTTTAATGCAACAATCTCTACATTCTTTCCCTTAATTTATGCATTTATCTTTTTTATTTCTTCTTGTAGCTTGAGTCTTTCCTTATTCCACTCCTCCTCTTTCTTTTGCATTTCATTCCATAAGTTCAGGGCTACAAATATCGATGAAAAAGTAGGAGGTTTATGTTTCCCTACCAGGATCTTTCCTCGTACTTGCTCGTGCTGTTCAAATTGTTTCGGTTGTAGTGGTTCTTGTTCATTTTTCTCTGGTTGCAGTGGTTCTTGTTGTTCATCTTGCTCTGGTTGCAGTGGTTCTTGTTGTTCATCTTGCTCTAGTTGCAGTGGTTCTTGATTTTCAACTTGCTCTGCAATAACAACAAGCTCTACCAACCCTATGTTTGTTTGTTCCTCATAATTTTCTTCCACTTCTATATTTACCTACCCCTTAAGAGATTTTGTCTCCTTCCTAGGTGTCCTTTTGAGTCTAGGGCTTCTTTTTAGAGGCATATTAGTAGTTGGCCCAGCTGGTTTTGATTTCTTTGGAGGGATTTTATGTTTCTCAGCGGCTGTAGGATGACCAGTGCCATTAGCTTTTCGTTTCCTAGAGCTAGGTTTTACTTTTTCTGATGTTTGTTTCTCGGCCTTCCCTTTTCTAATTTATGCCTCTCTAATATGTGCTTCCTCTTTTTGAATGGTAGCCCTAGTACGAATTAGATTTTTAGGAAGAACATTGAAATTAGAGTATGAGGATGAACTTTCTTCATTTGAATACTCTAATTCAAAGGAGCTAATTTCTACTACTGATTCAACTGAAGGAGAGTTTGTGCCATAAGTTGAAGCTCCAAGAGTGGTTTTAGTATCCCTCTCACCCCTACTATCCCTACGAGCTTTGGGATGACCTCTGGGACCCACATTCTCTAATCTGAACTGATCAATGCTAAAAAATTCTTCCCATGACATACCAAACACTTCTTGTAAAGATTCTTCTACTAATAATTTTGTCAAACAGTGATAGGAAACAGAGTTGTCCCTACCTTTTTGTGTTTCAATTGCCATGGTTGCAAGAAGGTTGTACAACACATTGGGCATGTTCATCCTTCTGCCATGTCTCATGTGGTTCAGAAGCTTAAAATGTACAGAATGAAGGCATGATTGGTGGCCCTCACAAGTAATATATTTGATAATGTAGACAACTTTTTTCCACTATTCTAGCAGAGTTCTCCTTATTCCTTGCTTATCAACAACAAGTGAAGGATCACTAGGCTCAGTGAATTTTTCCCTAGTTGACCTAGCATCCATGGAAGCAGGGTAGGGCTCTCCTTCAACAGGAAAACCCATTACTTCAACAATTCTCTCTTTAGTGGCTATAACTTCTATCCCTTTCGCCATTTCCTTACTATCAGAAAGTGTGCACAAATTCCAAAGCAATGTCCTCATTGAAATTGTCTAGTTTCATAAAGTAGTCTAACCATCCACAATTTCTGAATTCAACCAAAGAGAGTGCATCCTGTAGTATTACCTGATGAACTGTAGGTTCATTTCTGATCAGCTAACCTCCCATTGCTTCTACTCACAATATGGAAAACAACTCTACAAAATTTTCTTTCCTACAATCCTTCTTCTGAAAACCCAATTTCTTTTTGCTTCCTGCAACTCTTCTTCAGTGCTAATGTCAATGTCATATGACTCTTCAATTTACCTTTTTGGTGATGTTATGACTATGACTAAGGAAGTATAAAAAACATAAATGAGGGGTATCATCAAATAAATGGCAGTGGCAAGTGTCTTATCATACATGCAAGTCGTCATTTCAACTATATTATTTCAAATTAGCTCATTTCAAATTTGTTGTCATGCTGGCACATGAATGACATGTATGACACGTGGACATATGGGTTCACACTCCCCCCAACCTAAATTAGAGCATGTGTCTGCACAATCTGGGATGTAATTATGATGTGACTGAGCAGAGTACAAATATGTGCTATTCGAAATATTGACATTAATATACAATAATTAAACAAATGCATTTAAGATAATTAAGATACATAAAGTTGTTATGCATGTACCTAAAAAATTGGAATGTCATTTGCAAAGAAAGTGGGAGGAAGTATGGGTTACTTTAAAAGTACAGTTAAGCTTATTAAATGAAGTGATGATGGAGTGAAGTGACAGTGGAGTGAAGTGATGGTGGAGTTATGGAAGAGAGAGAAAGGATGGAGATGGATGGGCAGATAGATTTATTGATGGAGAAATTGATTCCCATAAAAGTAGAAATCTTTATTAGGATTGCATGCATACTTTGACTAGTCAGAAGGATGGACACTAGGTCCGCTTCCTTTGGCTGCAGGAACTTTAGAGGTCTGGTGTTGAATAAATTTCTGCATGAATTCTTGTTTGGAAGCTGGTTTATGGTATAACCTGAGATGGTGACCGTTGACCAGTAGCTTGAATTTGACAGGGTCAATGGTTGTGAGTTGAACGACACCGTTGGAGAAGACTTCTGCAACTTCATATGGTCCCAACCACTTGGTCTGCATTTTTCTTGCATTATCTTGATACCTGGAATCATAAAAGAGTGCCCAGACACCTGGCTGAAACTTCTTTTCCTTTATGCATTTGTCATGCCATCTAATTCTCTAATTTTGCACCATTTCAGCATGATGAAGAGTTGACTTTCTCATTTCATCTAAGGCATTTAGTTGCATGATCATGTCGTTCTATGCCTCAGATATGACTATCCCAAGGTCTAGTGTTGTTCTAATAGTTTTATGCTCAAACTCTATAGGCATCATGGTTGTTTTTCCATACAATAATTCAAAAGGAGTAAAACCAGTGGTTGTCTTCCAAGTGGTTCTATAAGCCCAAACAACTTCTGGCAACCTATTTGCCCAATCTTTCCTGTGAATAGCCACTATTTTGGTCAGGATAGCCTTTATTTCCCTATTTGTCACCTTAAACTGGCCATTGGATTGAGGGTGATAGGGTGTAGATTTCCTATGCCTTACATTGTATTCATTGACCAATGTTGTGACAAGAGTTGATGTGAACTAAGCCCCTTGATCTGTAACTATCTCTCTAGGAACTCCATAACGTGTGAAGATTTCTTCATAGAGGAATTATGCAACTTTATTGTCTTTGGCTTGTTTCATAGCCTTGACCTCAACCCACTTGGTCACATAGTCAGTGCAAACCAAGATGTAAGATTTTCCATTTGATTGTGGATCAATTGGACCTACAAAATCAAGTCCCCATTTATCAAATGGTGTGATGACTACCTGAGGGTATAAAGGCATCTCATCAGATTTAGTTGGTTGACCCATCCTTTGACATCTATCACACTTCCTAATGTACTTACCTACATCCTTATGAAGTGTGGGCCAGTAATACCCTGTATTGAGAATCTTCATTGTTGTCCTCTTAGCTACAAAGTACCCTCCATAGGGTTCATTGTGACATTCATGTAGTATATCATAGGTTTCATCCTCTCTTACACATCTCCTCATCACATTATCTTGTCCAATGTAGAATAATCATCCTACAATCCATGAGAAAGGAAAAGTTTTCTCACTAAGAACCCTTCTCTCTTTTGGAGAGAAATGAGGGGGAACTCTCCCTGTAACCAAATAATTGGCTATATATGCATACCAAGGTGTGTGCACACTGATGGAAAACAAATCTTCATCAGGGAAGGAGTCATCAATAACTTGTGTGTCCTCTGATGTAGTCAATCTAGAGAGAGTCTGCCACAACATTTGCCTTACCTATTTTGTCTACAATGGTGATATCAAATTCCTGCATTAACAACAACCACCTTGCTAGCCTTCCTGAAATCAATGGCTTGTTCATAAGGTATCTTATGGCTGCATGGTTTGTATGGATAAAGATCTGATATCTAGTTATATAATGCCTAAACTTGTTAAGAGCACAGATGACTGCTAACATCTCCTTCTTTGTCATTGTGTAGTTAAACTTAGCCCCTTGTAGGTTCTTGTTGACAAAGTAGATTGCATTCTCAATTGCTCCCTCTTTTTGCCCCAAGACAACCCCTATAGCATGATCATATGCATCGGTGTGAATATGAAAAGGGAGTTCCCAATTAGGGCCTTTGAGCACAGGGGCATGGGTTAAGGCTATTTTCAAATCAGAGAATGCTTTATCACAATCCTGTGTCCACCAGAATTCAACATCTTTAGCTAGAAGATTATAAAGTGGTGTTTCCATCTTACTGAAATATTTTATGAAGCACCTATAGTATCCTGCATGTCCCAGGAAACTTCTAACATCTTTTTGCTTAGCAGAAATAGGAAGATTGGTAATCACCTCAATCTTGGCTAGGTCCACTTGAATTCCTTTCAGAGAGATATAGTGGCCAAGGACTACTCCTTCCCGCATCATCATAAAGCTTTTCTCACTATTCAAGGATAGATTATGGTCCTCACATCTCTGTAAAACTTTTTTTAGGTTTTCTAATGCTTCTGCAAAATCAACACCAAAGTAGTAAAATCATCCATGTAGATCTCCATACAATCATGTGAGATATCTGAAAATATACTAATAACTACTCTTTGAAAGATTGTAGGTGCATTACATAAACCAAATGGAAGTATTGAATAGGAATAAGTACCCCAAGGATAGGTAAAAATTGTCTTCTCTTGATCCTTAGGTGCAATCTGTATCTGATTATACCCACTGAATCCATCTAGGAAGGAAAAATATTGCTTACCTGCAAGTGAATCCAGTACTTGGTCTATAAAAGGAAGAGGAAAATGATCCTTTTTTGTGGTAGAGTTTAGTTCTCTATAGTCAACAAAAACTCTCCATTTACCTCCCCTTTTAGGCACAATTACCAATGGGGACACCCATTGGTTGTCTGAGATAGGATAGATAAATCCTGCATCTAATAAATTTTGTAGTTCCCCTTTTACAATCTCCCTCAATGCAGGGTTGATTCTCCTCTATGGTTGCCTTACTGGTGTGCAATCATCTCTAATGTAGATCCTATGAGTACAGAACTTGGGATCCAATCCTTTCATGTCATGGTAATCCCATACAAATGCATGTTGATGGATCTTCAATAGGTTTGTCAGGGACAACTGTTGCTCTTCACTCAACCTGCTATTAATATTCAAATGTTTCCCTTCTAAAACTTGTACTTGTGTGGTCAAATCAATCATGGTTGTTTCACTGATGCTTGGTATTTTTAGTTCATTTGGTAACAATGTATGAAGCATATTTATTGTTGCAGGAAGTTTAGGTGCAGGAGGAGTAGGCATAAGTGTCTATAATGGACCTACAGAACTAGATTCATGAGTGGATGATTCTTCATGCACCTCACAATGGTTTTGAATTATATGGAATAAAACTTCATCTTCTTCCTGAAGTTGCATGAAAGGACTTCTATGTATCATCATGAGTTGTGCCATTGAATTGACTTCCTCGACCTCTTCTCCAACATGTGGCCATATGGGGTTATCCATATGTACCATAGAAAAATGGATCATTGACATTTTCATGGTCATTTATGTCTTTTCCTGTGATGTTTGACTTATTTTGCTTTGATTTAATGTTGCAATGTAGCTTAAATATTCACATTAGGTCCTAAATATTCAAATTATGATGTCTTGTGAAGATGTTGTGAAGTGTTGTAACATATTTCTACACTTTTCTAGACTCTTCTTATCATAGTTCATCTAAATATCACCTTTTTGTCCCTTATCAAGTCCTATTTCAAAGTGTTGTAAAGTCTTGTAACAATATTTCTCACTTTTTTAGGCTTGTCTTCACTATTTACACCTTTCTTATGCTTTATTTGGCCCTTTATGCACTTATAGGCCTTAATTAAGTGTATTTTTTAATGTAAACCTGACAAATAACTTTAAATGTAACTTGATTCCTGACACCCACTTGCAAGCCTACAGTGGGACCCATTCGCCATGGGTGGTGAATGAGTCCCTCTTGGCTCAAAATTCAAAATAATTCAAATTTATTTTTGACTTTTTATTCATTAAGACCTTATGTCGTCCTGTGATGTATTATTGGGTAATTAGGGCATAAGTGTGTATAAATAAGTGCTTTTCTTTCCATTTTACTCCTAATTCATTCAAGCATTCATCTCATTCACTCATTTAACATCAATTGGCATTCTTGCATTCAATCTATCATTACATCATTCAATCAAGCATCTATCAAGCATCTTGGAGCAACCATTGACATATCTTCAAATTTCTACAACAAGGTTTTGGTGATTTTAGGACACTTGCATGTTGTTTATTCATCATTCCTTTCTTGTTTCCATTTCATTTCTTTATCAAGGACCTTTTTTACCAAAGTGGGAATTGACCAAGGCAAATCCCTATACTCTAAGCCTTAACCATTTTTCCCTCTTTGTATGTGTGTTTGCAGGTCTTGTGGGTGGATTTGGCAAAAAAATAGCTGTTGGAAAGTGGTCAACAAGTCATCAAAGTGTTTCAAGTCAACCAAACCCTAATTCAAGCTTGGAGACAACATTCAACCCTTTTTCTGCAGATTTGATTCCATCAACCTGACAAAAAGACAAGTGTAGATCTAGACCTACAAAATTTACTCTTGAATTTGTAGAATTTTGGAGGAGGACTGATTTGTCAATAGTGGCGAATGAGTCCCACTTGTAGGATGGAAAAGTTGATTTTGTTAGAATTCAGTTCTCAACAATCGGAAACCAATTTTAGGACAGTTTACCAGTAGGAGGACTGATTTGCCATCAGTGATGAATGAGTCCCATTGGTCATCAGTAGTGATTTTTTCCAATTTCCAAAACCTCCCAAGATCTGCATTTAACTTCTAGGTGCACTCCGTTAAATTTCATTCAATTTTGTTTGCATTTTTTTATGTTTTTAGTTCATTTATGCATATATCACACTATGTTTTCAAACATTGCACATTTCATTAGTTTTGCATACATAATCAGTCAATTTTATCAATGAGTTGTATTTAGATCATTGCATTTAGTCATAATTACATCATACATTCCTTATTTTGAGTGAACCACCGCAATTTTTGGGTTCTATCTCTCTCCTTTTAGGTGAAAAACCCTAAGAGTGCAAGAGAAGTACATAGAAACACAACCTAAAAATTGATGGTCCATTTTGGTGAACCTACATGTTGAACGCATTATCTTTCTGATTTTCTTTTGCATTCATATCCTAGGACTCATAGCATTAGCTTTTACATTGTTTTTGCATCCTAGGACTTACAAAATTGCATTAGTGAAGATCTCATATAGATTTCATTTTTGCACTTCAAAACATTACAAAAATTGAAATTCTACATCTGCATCTTCATTTTGTATCTAAAACACATAAAAATCACTTTAATTTTTTTGAAAAACACAAAAAAATCTCATCCCTAGAATCATTCGCCACCTTGGGTGAATTAGTCCAGTTGCACTTTTTGCACAACAATTTCTATCATTTTGACAGTAGTTTCTACATTTTTGTTTTTTGTTGTTGCTTTTCTATTTCAGATTATAGAATTCCTATTCTTTGCATTTTATTATTCCTAGATTTCATTGCATTTGCATTCACCCCACCTCTTGTGGTACTTGTATGAGTGTTTGGTGCCCTATTGATAATACTTTAGTCAAAAGAAGTTCCTGACTCATGGCATCCCATGATAACACAATCATTGTGGACCTTGGGTTGTCTCGAGCTCCTACTCCTAGTATGTACAATGGTGCATTGGCATGGATGCTACCACTAGTACACCTTTACCTTCACACACAATGCATGTTGACACATCAACTGCCCACATTTCACAAGATAAAGTCATTAACATTCATGAGGATTTAGCACATTTGCAACAAAACTTGTGTCTTGAAAACATTTCAACCACTGCAATTCCTGCTATAGATAACATCCATCAACTTCTTGAAAGTGATGAGGGCTTAGATGTCATGAAACAAATTATTGAGATATATCAAAAACATGCATCTCCCCCCTCTAACACATCTCAACTAGCAAACACTATGGTTAGCCAAGGAGGATCTCACATTCCTCCTCCTTCAACTGTAGCATCCATACCTACCAATACCACTCCTTATGTTATAACAACCATGAAACCGGTTAGTCATGTGACTCCTTTTGCTATTCCAACTAGCATTCCTAGTTCTTTTGTGGCATCGAATGTTCCATCCTACACCACCTTCACCTTCTTAGTGTCCCCCTCACTTCTCCTAACATTACATACACTCCATCACCATTCTCCCTTCTTCCTCATACCACTTACACTGACCCTCTCATTACACAAATCTTTCAAACCATTTCCTCCATGCAACAACAAATATCCACCATTAACCAAAATCAAACCACACCACCCACATAGTATGTCCGTAGTAGCCCATTATCTTTAGAGATCTTAAGAACCTCGATGCCACAAGGAATTGAGATGCCTAGGTTTGAGAAGTATGGATGTAAAGGAGACCATACTAATCATGTCAATGCTTATACAACCTTGTGTAGTGATTTTTTCCTCGATGATAAATTGTTAGCCAAATTATTTCCTAGGACTTTAAAGGACACTGCATTGTAGTTTTTTTCAAACTTACCCAATTATTCAATTAGGTCATTTGATGAACTTGCTGATGCCTTTATAAATCATTTCCAAGTCCATATGACTCCCAAAAAGACAATGGTTGATTTAATGAGGTGTAAAAAAAATGTGGATGAAAAAGTCACTGATTTCATTTCATGCTATTAGTCATTGCATGCTCAAGTAGATGTCAAGGTTCTTGATTCACATCTCCAAAAGATGTTTATTGAAAACTTGCAAACTCACATTCAGGATAAGCTGACCATGATGAAATTTCCTTCCTTAGTACAACCCTTTGTGACTACCACAACTCGATTACTAGTCATGATTCAAAATCCACTTCTAACTGAGCTGAGAAGTTTGAACAAAGCAACCAAAACAACACGCAAAACTTTAGAAAACCAAACAGAGAATTTTTACAGTTCAATCCCCCTCCTCCGCAACCAACTCAACCTATGCCTAATCAAGTGGTCGTTGTTAAAACAATCTTTCCCTTTACCTATGGGGACCCAAAAAGATGATTTACCCCCTTACCCGATACTCTCCATAACATAATGAATCAATTTCTCCAACAATAGATGATCACTTTGCCTACAATTAAACCACTTGATACTACCAAAACTTTACCCCCCACCTTTAAACCAAATGCTTATTGTCATTTTCATTGCCAAAATGGATATGAAACATAATAATGCAAGCGTCTTAAACACATAGTACAAGACCTCATTGATTCTGGTCATCTATCCATTGCGGGTGTCAATGATTAGGGCAATAAGTCAGGTGCACGCCCTAATTAGAATTTGCAAATCTTTACCAATCCCATGCCTAAACACAATGTCTCATTTGTCAAAGCCAGTGAACCTTCAAACAATGATGTGATGAATGTCGATGCAACTAATGAACAACATGATATCACTCCAAATGTTACACATACTAATCTTATTGATGAAATGGTAGGAATGATAGATGTTATACCTCGTAAGGGCCACACAAAACAATCTCTTGATATTACTTTTTCTTCTTGCGATATACTTAAAAACCTTCTTGATGGTCCTCTTTACATAGTCAGCTGCATCTATGATAAGCCCACCAATGGGATATTAATAGATCCCGCCTGTGGCGAGAGCGTGATCACATAAGATTTTTTGGTATTACATGATCTTTATCAAGATGATTATGACAAACCCACAACATGGATTAAAACACACACTGGTTTTACGTGCCCTACGATAAAATTGATCATACTCCCATTACAAATAGGAACTAAAACATTGGATGCAATATTTTCTATCATTCCACAATCGGATCAATTTCATCTACGGCTAGGTCATCCTTGGTTTCACTCAATGAAAGTTATCCCTTCAGTTGTTCACAAATGTTTGAAGTTTTTGCTTGACAATGAGATATTTACCATAAACCATAGTGACTTTAATCCATTGTCCTCTAAAGGTAATTTTTCCTTAGAAGCCTTTTGTCCTGAACCTATGGAACCCATAACCCCTCACAAAGACTTCTTTTTCATTGTCTATCAAAAGTTCAAAGCCAAACAGATAGCCAAATTGTCTCTTCGCCACATATCCCCATCCACTTCCACTACTCCTATCCTAGATGAAACAATGCTTCAACCTGAATCCAAACTTGAACAAACAATGCAACCTTATGAACAACCAATAGTAAACACGTCATCGTCTAAACACCCAAGAGATAACGAAGCCAACCCCGTCATGCCACCTCACATTAAACAAATTTATAAATCCAAAGAGAAAGTAATTAATGCATCTCCTTCAGTTCCTTCCATTCTTCTCCCTCAGGAAGAAAAGGAGCCTATCGTGGATCAATCTTCTCTTACACCCACACTTCACAATAGAATCAAAAGAAACCACGGTGCTAGGGAGCGTAGGGGTAGACGTTGTCTCCTTGCTCATCAGTTACAACCAGATGAAACCAAAGAAAATCAACCTTCGCCCTTAACAGAAGCAATATCTGACCACCCTATTCCTCTTGACCCACTACAAGATAGTAAAATACAACCATCACAACAAAACGATCCGATACAATAGCCACAACTCCTGATACATCTTTCATTTGACATTACCCTTCGTCCTCCTATCGTGATTAATCTAGATGATGATGATGATGAGATATCTAAGATAGATGAAGATGTGCATTTTGATCTAAATTCTTTATTTTCCTCTTCCATGAGCTTACATGATAAATCTCCTTCACCAAGTGAGGAACCTGGCACTTCCCCTAGTTCAACACTTGCAATTCTCCCTTTGGACAATCAACCGCCCTCACAATACACTGAACATGATTGGGAGGCAGATGACTTGTTAGATGGTTAACTTGCATTCACCTTGCTAGCCTTTTGCATTTTTCTTTTATTTGCTCTTTATTTTGCAATTCTCATGTGCGTATCATGTTCCCCCATGATGTGATGTTTGGTGTTCTCCTTCTCTTTGTACACTTCCTCTATTTGTCCCTTCATTCTTCTATATGTCGTAAATCATTTTTGCTTTTTTGCTTTTGTTTTGTGTTTTCCTTTTGGGGATGACACAAAGCGTAGAGATCACCTATGTCTCTTCCATGTTGACCCAAAAGGTCCTTTCCTTTTTATTTCGCTTTTGTTTTGTGTTTTCCTTTTGGGGATGATGCAAAACATAGAGACACCCTATGTCTCTTCCATGTTGACCCACAAGGGCCTTTCCTTTTTATTTCACTTTTGTTTTGTGTTTTCATTTTGGGGATGACGCAAAGCGTTGAGATGTTCTATGTCTCTTCCATGTTGACCCAATCGGTCCTTTTTATTTTGCCTCTTTGTTTTTCTTTTTGCTTGTGTTTCTCCTTTTGGGGATGATGCAAAGCGTTGAGATGACCTATGTCTCTTCCATGTTGACCCAAAAGGTCCTTTGTTTTTTCACTTTTGTTTTATGTTTTCCTTTTGGGGATGACTCAAAGCATAGAGATGCCCTATGTCTCTTCCATGTTGACCCATAAGGTCCTTTCTTTTTTATTTTACTTTTGTTTTGTGTTTTCCTTTTGGGGATGATGCCAAGCATGGAGATGTTCTATATCTCTTCCATGTTGACCCAATTGGTCCCTTTTCTTTTTCCTTTTTAATTTTCTTTTCACTTGTGTTTTTCCTTTTGGGGATGATGCAAAGCATTGAGACCGCAATGTCTCTTCCATGTTGATCCAAACAAACTTTCTTTTTCTTTTGTTTTCGCTCTCTTTGTGTCATTCTTCCAGTTCTATGTATTTGGGGAATGATGACAGTTATGAGATCTTTCATAAAAACATTGTAACAATGAACATACTGACCCCAAATCCATAGATCCCTTATGTGTTTGGTGTGTTCCTTTTTGGGGGCAACCCCTCTTTCTTTTGTTCCTTTTCATTTGCATGACACAACCTTACTTGGAAATGTATGACTTAGTATAGGGGCTTTCCAAGTTGGTTCTCATGTCTTGTTTTCTTTTTGCATTTTTCATTTCACTACTTTAAAGCAATTGCTCACAGAATGATGTGTAGCAATTTCTTTAAAGTGGGGGCATACATTGGAATTATTCATTTTCATTTTTCCCTTTTCTTGCTTCTTAGTGCAACCTTGTTACTTCATATGACATGTTTGTCACTTTGTGGATGACATTGGGTATAGTGTCCTTCATAAGTGTGATCTATCTTAGCATATTACATTCCTCTTAGTGGCCTGATGCGGCACATTACATTCCCTAAGTTGCAAATCTTCTATGTTTTAATCGGTCCTCTCTTGGAGACATTAGACACAATGTCCCCTAAGTTATAGACCTCACATGAAATAAACAAGACTCCTTTGAACACCCCTTTTCATTTTACATGTTGCATTTTGCATTTACATGGCCACCTTGCATAACACAGCTTGCATGCCTATGGTACCATTTGCATTTGTTCATGAGTTTCAAGCATACAAAGCTTTGCTTGTCTCATGAAGCACAAACTGACATTTTCCTTTGTGGTGCCTTATTAAAGTTATCAGGTGGTATAACTTTGATATGGTAGAGCGAGAAGCCCATTTCATGGCATGAATTTGCCCATAGCCACCTATGTGTTTGTGAGTGCATACCACCCGAGCGTATGTTTCTCACCTTTTGGGCCTTTTCACCCTACGGACAACCATGAGTTCCATCACCCCAGAGTGAGTATGCATTTCCTTTTTTAGACAAACAGCCTAGATCTAATCCACAACTAGCTGGACAAACGATCGAAGCTTGATCCGACCTTTTTCCTTCTCCTCTTTCTCTTTCTCTTTCACATGTGTGTTCCTTTGTTCTTATGTTTAGTTTTCCATGAGATCTTCATCCTGAGGGATTGATCATCCCTCTTGATTGTTGTCATTCTATCTTGCTAGCATAAGTGCATTTGGATCCCTCTTGATATGCATGGCTACTTTAGTGTGCGTTTGAAGCAAGTTCATCCTCACTAAAGTGGGGGCTAAATGTACCATAGAAAAATGGATCATTGACATTTTCATGGTCATTTAGGTCTTTTTCCTATGATGCTTGACTTATTTTGCTTTGATTTAATGTTTCAATGTAGCTTAAACATTCACATTAGGTCCTAAATATTCAAATTATGATGTCTTGTGAAGATGTTGTGAAGTGTTGTAACATATTTCTACACTTTTCTAGACTCTTCTTATCATAATTCATCTAAATATCACCTTTTTATCCCTTATCAAGTCCTATTTCAAAATGTTGTAAAGTATTGTAACAAGAATTCACACTTTTCTAGGCTTGTCTTCACTATTTACACCTTTCTTATGCTTTATTTAGCCCCTTTATGCACTTATAGGCCTTAATTAAGTGTATTTTTTAATGTAAACCTGACAAATAACATTAAATGTAACTTAATTCCTGACACTCACTTTCAAGCCTAGAGTTGGACCCATTCGCCATGGGTGGTGAATGAGTCCCTCTTGGCTCAAAATTCAAAAAAAAACAAATTTCTTTTCAGCTTTTTATTCATTAAGACCTTATGTTGGCCTGTGATGTTGTATTATTAGGTAATTAGGGTATAAGTGTGTATAAATAAGTGTTTTTCTATCCATTTGACTCCTCATTCATTCAAGCATTCATCTCATTCACTCATTCAACATCAATTAGCATTCTTGCATTCAATCAAGCATCTATTAAGCATCTTGGAGCAACCATTGACATATCTTCAAACTTCTACAACAAATTTTTGGTGAGTTTAGGACACTTGCATGTTGTTTATTCATCATTCCTATCTTGTTTCCATTTCATTTCTTTATCAAAGGTTTGATTACCAAAGTGGGATTTGACCAAGGCAAATTCCTATACTCTAACCCTTAACCATTTTTCCCTCTTTGCATGTGTGTTTGCAGGTCTTGTAGGCACATTTGGAAAAGAAATAAGTATTGGAAAGTGGTCAACAAGTCATCAAAGTGTTTCAAGTCAACCAAACCCTCATTCAAGCTTGGAGGCAACATTCAACTTTTTTTGCAGATTTGACTTCATCAACCCAACAAGAAGACAAGTGCAGATTTGGACCTACATAATTGACTCTTAAATTTGTAGATTTTTGGAGGAGAATTGATTCACCATCAATGGCGAATGAGTCCCACCTGTAGGCTTGAAAATTTGATTTTGTTAGAATTTAGTTCCCAACAGCCGGAAACTAGTTTCAGGATAGTTTACCAGTAGGAGGATTGATTCACCATCAGTGGCGAATGAGTCCCACTAGTCATTAGCATTTATTTTTGCTAGTTTACAGAACCTTCCAGGATAAACATTCAACTTTTAGGTGCACTTTGTTAAATCTCATTCAATTTTGTTTGCATTTGTTTATGTTTTTAGTTCATTTCTGCATATCACGCTGTGTTTTCAAACATTACACATTTCATTAGTTTTGCATACATAATCAGTCAATTTTATCAATTAGCTACATTTAGATAATTTCATTTAGTCATAATCACATCATATATTCCTTATTTTGAGTGAACCACCACAAATTTTGGGTTCTATCTCTCTCCTTTTAGGTGAAAAACCTTAAGAGTGCAAGAGAAGTACATAGAAACACAACCTAAAAATTGATGGATCACCATATCATGGGATGGTTGAGCAGGAGGATAGAGAACAATATTTTTAGTGCTTGTCCCATCAGAAATAGTCATGTCCCTTGACCAACATCCAATGTAAGCATTTGTTGTAGCTAACCACAACCTATCCAGAATAATGGGATACCCTCCCAATGTGGCTTTAGGGAAAGGATCATGAAACCTGCTAGGTACTCCCAAGAGTCTAGAGTTACAACAAGGTCTTCTACTATACCATCTAGTTTTACAGTGGAACTATTAGCAAGCTGCAAGACAGGAGGGGTAGGTCTCATATCTGCAACATTTAGTTGCTACAGGATATCCTTAGTCATCACATTGATTGTTGCTCCCAAGTCTATTAGAGAATTATTTACTTGGATTCTATTTATATTGATTCTTACCATAGGACTACTTGGGTCAGTGTATTTAGGAACAATAACTTTCCCAAGCATGATATCTGCCAATTGTCCCATCACATGAATAGTAGTGGGGTCTTTCTTTTTCCTCCCTGGCTTTTTGAGACATGCTTCCTTGATTTCCTTGCTATATATGGGGACATATTTTATGGCATGGAACAAAGGTATCTTAACACATATGTGTTTCAACTGATCTAGAATATCAAAGGTTGCTTCTTCCTTCTCTTTCTTTTGTTTAACAACTTATATCCTTTGAGGAAATAGTGGGTATTGATTAGACTACTAAACTGGTTCAGGATTCTTAGGCATACTTGACTGAGCATGGATATGAGATATATTCTGATGCTCCTCGTCTTCCATAGGAAGCTCTGTTATGATGGGAGTGGAAGGAGATGACAAGGTAGTTCCTGAATGCAAATTATCACTCACAGTCACATCATATGTAGGAAATTGATTAAGATTTACAGAGTAGACATGTTGCTACAATGGTTTTTTATTTGAGTTAGGTGTGGGTTGACTTGGTAACTGAGTAGGTCTAGGTGTGTTAGAACTTGAGCTAGTAGGAGGAGCCATTATGGTAGGCTGCTGAGGTTGTGGAGGTGGCCGCATGTAACTAGTTGCCTAGTTTGGCCATTGTTGTCCTCCCCTCCATTGGGATGTCTATTGCCAGTTTCTTGGAGGTTGCTACCAATTCCCCTAGAATTTTTTCCATTGGGGTGGAGAGATTTGGTAATTAGGCTAGGTGTCCAAGGCTGAGGTGGATAACCTCTAAAGTTGGATGGGTGTGGGGGTTGCCATTGATTACTAGATGCATAGGAATTGAAATAACGTCCACTAAAAGATAATGGATCTGGTGGCATACCTTATCTCAGAGCCCATGGTCTTCTTTGTGCAATGTAGAAAACTTTATCATCATCAACTTGAACTGGCTTGAATTCTGGTGGAATCTGTTTGCTATCAATGTTGGCTACCATTTTGCATCTGTAGTCCTTCTTTTGTCTACAATGAGGACAATATTCTACCAACATTCTTCTTTTCTTGAAGAGTGTATAGCTGAGTAGCCATATTGTTTATGATATCCTACTTGAAATATGCTAGCAAATGAGTGATTTCCATCCTTGAGACTCCATTGGTGGGGGATTTACCCATAGAGGATTGGTAACCTCTTCCTTTCTTTAGAGCTGCCTTGGAATAATTTTGGCATATCTTCTTAATATCATCCCAGGGAACTTGGGTGATATCTCCTCTTATCAAGTCCAAAGCATCAATGTAACTTTGGCTAATCCCTCTAAGGAAGAGCAAATTTTGAGATTCTTCATTGAGTGCAAGATGTGGATATTTCTGCAGGCAAAACAAGAACCTTGAAATATAGTCCTCCAAACTTTCATCTTCCTTTTGCTGCATCCTGAAGATATCATTTCCTCTAATATCACTGCCCCTACAGTATTCTTTATACTTCTCAAGAAAATTTATCTTCATATCATCACAAGTCTCTACAACATTCCTACCTAAGCTCATAAACCATCTTAATGCAGCTTATTTCAAGGTGGTAGGAAACAATTTAAGCCTATGAGCATCAATGGTATAGTCATAGCTTCTGCAAAGGATATCAAACTCAAACAAGAAAGTGTCAGGGTCTTATGTTACAAGCCCATAAAACTTAGGGATAACTGAAGCAAGGATATTCTTGAGGTTATCAACTTCATTCTGATGAGTGACAGGAAATGAAAAAGATGGTTGGTTAGGTTTGTTTGGATTTGCACCAGCCATATTTGCTTGATGGAGTGCCAAAGCAAATGGATTCTCAATCAGGTTTTGGGCAGCTTGGTCTTCAGAGGAAGTTTTAGAATTGGTCAAATTGGGAAAGGCATGAGCAAAAATATTTGCCTCTTCTTCTTCATCTCTTGGAATATTTTGAAACTCAATTAACTAGTTATCAGGATTAGGGTCATTAGGAAGGAATCTCCCATGAGCATCTCTTCTCCTACCTCTATGCATGCGGTATTAACTCAATATCAGCCAGCTCACACAAAGAATTGGTGAAAGAATAGTAGATCATTACTTTTCTCAAATGAAGGGCATGCTAAGAACAAACTTCAAAGATACTAAAGCAAGAAAGAAACTATGAATGAATTCCAAAGAAATTCCTAGTTTGACACCATCCCTGACAACGACGCCAAAAATGATAGCCTCCTTTGATAGTTCAATAACTAAGCCCTTAAAGTTGTAACTTAGAGATTAGACATCTACACTAAGTAGTTATCTTGCTCATCATGAAGGTTCATTTCATTGTCAACCCAGGGACATAAACTTGAAATGGGTCAGTATTGTCTGTGCACTAGGACTCAACTATAGTCATCCTTATCCTATAACTAGAAAAAGAATACTGAAATAAAATGTTGGAAAGAGATTAACATAAGTACTGAGTATGAATTATCAACTAAACCGAGCATCAAAAACTGAAATGGAATGGATGACAAAAATAGAAATCTTAGCAAACAGACAGGAAGTTACTCTGTTTGCCTTGGTTGCAGGAACAGTCACAGAACAAAATTCTAATGGCTATAGGAACAAACAACTACTGAGTCCAAAACTAATTACTAAATAGAAAAATAACTGTTAAACTAAATGGATGGAATTCTCACCAAGTGGGCCCCTTTGAGTGAGTCTTCCTTAAGCTAACTCAAATACAACAAATCAAAATATCATTTTATTCATTGAAAACATGATTACACCATATCGGCAATATGACTGTATTACTTGAAACTAAAAATGCAAGTACAATCTCAGAACATCCAACCTTGTGAAAAAGGGAATCTGACCATTATTATAGAGGGAAAAGCTTCTAATTAACCCTAATTAACTAGGCAGTTGACTCCAACAAAATAGGAGGATGTCATTTATTGAAAGCATAGAAAAGAGAGGAAGGAAGTTATGCATGCGCCAGATTTAGTCAAAGCATACTTGCCTCAACGAGGATTCAATACAACAACACTTCCTATATTTTCTCAACTAACAAACATGATCATTTAAAAGGTAAGTTACAACTTCCACACGAGTTGGGAGTTTCCCTCCATTGACCTCTTTAATGACCATCTTTTTGACTTCCTTAGCAACCAACCAACTGGCATGAACTTCTTCCACTTTGCAAGCTTCATTTATATCTGCATCTTAATGTGAACCTGCATGATGGCATTAGTACACACAAAACAATTGAATATCCACAATTACCTTAAAGTAACATCCATTCAACCACATGTAAAATTAATATAGATAATTCACATAATAGGTTAATATCATTAAAAGTCACAAGGATAAGTTCATGCCCAAGGTTCATAAATTTAGGGAAATAACACAGAGAGTGTCAATAACCAAGTGCTAAAGTCCATAGTAACAACAACAAATATATGATAAACCCTATCAAAATTGAGCCATTATTTGGACTCATCAAAAGGCATTAATAAGTTCATTGAATGAACGAATTGAATTATTTGGTAAGGAGCAAAACCACTCTAAAGCGGTATCCTTCAAGGACCTAGGGACGAGTTTAGCCAAGAGCTTATCTTCAAAGATGAAATCACTACATAGGGTTGTATAAGTGGAAACATGGCCAACATGATCTCCTTTCCCACCATATTTCTCAAATCTAGGAATCTCTATACCTTGTGGCATTTTTGTTCTCAATATCTCCAAGGATAACAAATAGGTTTTGATGTATTGTGAAGGTTGGCCATTGTTGTTTTGATTTAGGGTTGTGATTTTTTGTTGAAGGGATACCATGTTTTGCAAAAGTGTGTTAATGATGGGATCATTGTTGGTGTTATGAGATGGAGGGAAATAAGGTGGAGTTGTGTATGTTTGCAGAGGGCAAGTGAATTGAAGGTTTGTAAGGGGATATGGTTGAGGAGATATGATATTTGAATGCACAAAACTAGAAGGATTCCCAATAGACATACCTAAGGAAGTGTTGACATTTCTAGTAGGCTGAATGGTTGTGGTGACATGAGTTCTAGGGTGATCCCACAATAGTGGTTTACACTTTTTGGGACATAGGGATCATAGAAGGAGGAATTGAAGTTCCAATTTGGCTTTGAGTATACCCCAAAGCTTGAGCACAACTAGTCATGGTAGAAATGTTATCATTAATAAGATTACCTAGACCTCGCATAAACTCCATTCCCTTGTAGGTTTCAATCATTCTCCTTAGGTTCTCTAAAGTGGAAATGACACTAGTATCCATGTTTTCATTATGCACAAAGTCTTGTAACTTTTCTAAGCCTTCATCCATTCTTTTTTTGTTTTCTTGCGGGATATGAACAACATCATGCACATTGGTTGTAGGTAAGGAAGTAATTGGAAATGAGGTATCATGGATCATGGAAGGAGGAATTGAAGTTCCACCTTGGCTTTGAGTATACCCCAAAGCTTACCCCAAAGCTTGGGCACAACTAGTCATGGTAGACATGTTATCATTGATAAGGTGACCTAGACCTCGCATAACCTCCATTCCCTTGTCGGTTTCAATCATTCTCCTTAGGCTATCTAAAGTAGAAATGACACTAGTATCCATGTTTTCATTATGCACAAAGTCTTGTAACTTTTCTAAGCCTTCATCCATTCTTTTATGTTTTCTTGCGAGATATGAACAACATCATGCACATTGGTTGTAGGTAAGGAAGTCATTGGAAATGAGGTATGCATGCTATGATCCATAAGGGGTTGATTATCAACACTATTAGAAAGAGAATTAGAAAACCCAAGATCCATGGTGAATGGTGTATCGTAGGATGACATGAGTCTCGAACTACGTCTCACAATAATATTGCTAATAGGACACCAAGTTTTAAAGCTCATACAAGTTTTACAAACTCAATGCCAACCCAAAATGAAAAGAGGGTAAAGTGTAATGCAATGACCTAGAATGCAATTTTCAGATTCCAAACAAGGTAATTTTTTTATTACACTATGAAATCTTTTGAAAATGAAGTCTTGTAAATGAAATTTTGAAATCACACAATGCACTAACTTTGTCAAATTAAGCTAGATATGATCAAATTGATGAAACAAAAATTCTGCAAACAGTAACATAAATTTGAAAGCAACAAATAGAAATGTAAAAATGAATATTTTAATGCCCAAAAAATTAGAATATGACCTGATTAGGGACTCATTCACCCTAGAGCGAATGGGTCCCAAATGAGGGTTTTGAAACAAATTTTTACAAATTTTTGAGTGATTTATAGTGGTTTTTAGATTCTAGTTTGTTACAAAAAAGTTTCAATTTCAATTTTTTATGAATTCAATGTGAAATACAAGTGGAAAACGTGAAAAAATGATAACCTAGAAAACTTAGTTTGATATGCAATTTTTGTTTCAATTTTCAAATGCAAGTTGATATGATGCAATGCTATGTAAATGATATGCAAGATGACTAATTTTTTTTGTATTTTTCAGATTTAAAGAATGCAAAATATGTAATCCTAAACCCTTAAATGAAATGCAAAGACAAGACACCCTAAATGAGACCTAATTCAATGCAAAGAGATGCAAATGAATGCAAGATCTAAATCTAGGATGAAAAAGGACTTCCAAAATCATAAAATGAAATGATCACACTCAAGTTCAAAAGGTCAGGTTCACCATAATGAAACAGATGAACATAGAGGTTCACCAAAAGTGTTGATAACAAAGGGGATATGATGCACCTATTTCCCTAATTTCATTCAAAATGTATGCTATAGAAGACATATCTGAAAACTAGCAGAACTAAATATCAAAATGCAAATCTGGAAAGGTGAGAATGATGTGTACCTATCACCAAAGATGTTTTTCATACCTCATTGAGTAATCATTCACCCTATGGTGAATGGGTCCTGACTAGGGCTCTTGAAAATCAGTTTCTAGGTTCTCTTTTGCTCAATTTGCACTCCCAGATTCCAAGTGTTCATTGTCGGACAACCAAAAATAAAATCTATAGCAGATTTTTCGTGATTTGACAACTTTTCGTGCAACTTTGACAACTTTGCAACTTTCTTCAAATTTTCTCTTCAAATGAGATCTTCAACCTAAAATCTACAATCACACATCAAAGAGAGAAAAATGTTGTTTGTTAGGTGAATGGGGGTTTTCCTTGGTCAAACCCTATTTTGGTAATTAAACCTTGAAATGAATAAAATCATGAAAGGAATGATGAATGAAAAAATCTATGTAACAACTCACCAAACCTTCTTTGAACCTTGGATAACAAATATGCAAACTAGCATGAAGTGGCCTCAATGAATGTAGATCTTGATCATGAAACTTGATTAGAGATAATTCCTTGAATATGCTTGAATTGATCTTGAACACTACATAAATATATGAGCTCAAACAACATGCATGATGCAATAAATATTTGACATGACAATGGAATCTTGATTGCTGCAATAATCTTCTTCAAATCCGCCCTCGAATGCCTTAGAAATTTCTCTTGAATGCTTTATCAATGCCCTTGTGAAATCTTAGGATGCTTGCATAAAAATTCTAGGATGAACTTAGTGAAATAACTTTGAATTTATATATATCTTAACATTAATTTTTGAAATTCAAATATCACAAGCCAACATTGAATTATAGATTTGAAATCCTTAAAATACCACCAAAAACATATTTCAAAGGGGGGTCCTAGGTCTAAGTGAGGACCCATTCACCATAGGGCAAATGGATCCCAAGCCACTTACCTAGGATACACAACAGGCAATGTTAAACATTATGTAAAAATAGGGTCATAGGTCTAAGTGAAGACCCATTCGCCCTATTGGGTCCTAGGTCACTTACCTAGGACACATATCTTCCAAAGTTAAGTCTTGTGTAATAGCATTTATGAATGTTAGGTTTTATCCCTCAAAATTTGCATTTAATTAGGCTTGGATTTGAATTAAAGGGGCCAATTAAGGAAAATTAACCTCAATTAATTAATAAAGCCCTAGATTAATGTGAAAGTATAAAGGTACACCTTACAACATTAAAAACAAGGCACAATTAAGTCCATTTTATTAAAAAGGGTCCTAAACTTAATGTGAATGTGAAAAATATATTACAACACTAAATTAAGGCAACATTAGGCCCATTTTAATACTAATTATTCCCAAACTAAGTGTGGAAAAATGATACTTTTTCCTACACTACAACACCCTTTAGGGAGAATGCATATTCTGGTTCAATTTTCCTCCCTAATCACATTCTCTACAATCTCCTTAGTTTCATTTTCCTCTCTTGCATCTATGAAATATGAAATTAGAGGTGGTTGCATGACCCTCCTCTTCTTCTTTTGCTTCTCTATAGGAGATACACTTGATTGTGTAGGCGCTTCTTTTGTTTGTTGTACTTCTATAGGTGTTTTTCCTCTTCTCTCATGTTGATGTATTTTAGCCATTTTTTGTGGATCTTCTTCATGCTAGGGTCTTTCTTCCATTGTCTTTTGTGACACCACTAGAGGCCTATATAACAAGGATTATAAATTATCCATCATGATATTGATCCTAGCAATATGAAATTTGATTTCATGGAAGGATCTTGGATAACTAGGATCTACTATTTTCCTTTGTTCCTCTCCCTTCCAAATAGCAACCCATAAATCATCTTTTTTGTTTTCACCTCATGATCAGTTAGGTAGTTCCTAATCACATCTTCAAAAAACACCTTGTGATAAAAATTGATCTCCTTGCACCAAATCTAATCTAGTTTTTGAATTCTTTTGGGTCACAGTATCTTTTCAGGTTTAGGCCCATCCTGTATAATTAAAAAATTGGATATAAGAGCTCCAATCCTTCCTTACTTGTGAGAACAAAGTTTGAAAATACTAAATGTGCTAGGATGAAAGATACCTTGAATCCTCAAATGAACCTTATCTGATTCATTTATCTTCCAAATTATTTCCATGTAAGCTAACCTCTTTCTACATATCTAGGCAAGCTATGCAGCCTAATTAGAGAGTCATAGATTTTGATATTGTAATATTGAAAATTACACCCAGTGGAATTTCGTATCACATAACCCTCCCTTTACCCTAATTAAAGATGATAATTCAATTCTCCTTTTCCTTAACATTAATTTCGTCCTCAATCCCTTTGCTTTCGATCTTTAAGTTTTTTGTCAGGGAAGCTAGCACGTTGTGTAGACGTTTGCACGTTGTGCAAATGTCCCAAAAAGATTCCTGATTCTGTGGTCGTTGGGACATTACGCTTCCGCCTGCCCGTGAAGTGTAACGCCTTTGTAGGCTACAAACATGCAAAAAACACCTTCTTACATGCCTTTTCTTCACTCAAACATTCGTTCTTCCATTCCTTCATCTCATTATTGCATTCTATCATTCTAGCTCTCACTTTTTCATTCTCATTCTCTCCTACACCATTTTTCTTGCAAGTTTCATGCTCTTGGCTTCTACATCAATGTTTTAGCTCTCTTGGCTCGTCCAGGGTGTTGCATACTCTCCTTCAACATCACAAGCTTGCTAAAGGGAGGGTAACAACACTCTCTTCATTGCATTTAACATCTTTATATTTTAGTAGCATATTGTCTTTTAACTTGTCTACAATCTTGTCAATCTATTTCTTTATCTATCATTCTCTCTATCTATCTATCTAGTTGTCTGTGGAGGTGGGAACACCTATGTGAGGGTTTGACTGAGGCAAGTCCCTAAATAGCCCTAACATTTTTCCTCATTTTCGTTGTGTGTAGGTTGTTGATTTGGAGTGTTGCAGGAGGCTTCATAACATTAGACCTCTTGTGAGTTTGTTCTACTCTTTTCCATCTCATCACTTCATTTTATTTCATTCAATCTATCTATGTTAGTTCTTTTCATGTTATTTCAGTTATTTCCACCATTATGTTAGCTTAGTCTATCTTCCAGATTTTAGTTTTTGGATAGCTAGTAGACTTGTCATGTTTCTATCAGCAAATTCTATTTTTGGTCCATACAAGACTACATGTCGCAGGGATGTTAGCATGCCACACTGTCATCCTTGGTTGAGAACCAATCAACTTGCTCATGAGACCTCTGAAGTCTACTCTTTCGGTGTCTAAAATCCTTGTCTTAAAACATCATAAAATACAAAATATAAATAATTTCCCTTTGTCACTTGAGCTTTTCCTTTGATGTAGTTGAGGACCATTTGCTCCTTGTAGACTCTTCTTGTCCTAGAGACTCGAGGGTAGCGAATTTACTCCTCTACATTTTGGTGAACTAGACGTGAACCTATTCCTACCTTTGTCTTTTTGTCAAAATTTTTTCTTCTCTCTTGTTAGGATGTGTATTGAATAGACTGTTGTGACACTTTTTATGAATTTCACAACCTAGTCCACTACCTTTGGGCACATAGCCATAAGAAGTTATCAACATCTAGATATGGGTTCTAGAAGACAATTCAATCCTCCCCACTAGGGTCCTAACTTTGAGGAGTTCAGTATTGGATTATCATCTGGTTTTGGGCCTCCTTTTGAGTCTGTCCTTCTAGCCATTAGAGTGCACACTCCTTATTCTTCCTCTCCCATGGATGATGAATATTCTCTCATGTTTCCTTCTTAGCAGAACCAAAATTTGGAAGAGAGATTCAGAGAGTTTGAAGACTTTTTAGCAAAAGACACCACATATAGCCAAGCTACTCCTCTTATTAACAATTTAATAGATTTTCTTATTATAGATCGTAGAGGCCTTCAATTACTCCAAGGGATTGCTAACATAGTGGAAAGCCATGTCCCCTTGTACACTTTTGTCTTGGGTAACCCTCAAGACGTTTAATCAAAAATCACTAGCCACCAATTGCATGTTCTGATTCCAAGAGTGTCTGTGTATATGGTAGACATTGGTCCTTCTATTACCACTATTGATAATACCATTGCCATGCCCCTAGATGGTTTTGGGATCAAAGTGAACCATGTCCCTTTGGGATTCAGAGCCTCTGCATTTGAGACCCAAGCAACCACGACCACCACCTCAACTAGTCAGGCTCCATTAACTGATCCTGTCCTTAATGCTTTGTTACAAAACATGGGGTGGATGCAATCACAATTGGCCAACTTGACTAGCTTTTCTTCTCAATCTACCTTGCAGCCATATTATCACCGTATTCCTCTAGCCCTCTCTATTATGAATGCTCCTATACCCCAAGGGCCAAAAATTCCTATATTTGATAAGTATAATGGTAGGGGAGACCCACA
This sequence comes from Sequoia sempervirens, assembly GCA_007258455.2. Taxonomy (NCBI): domain Eukaryota; kingdom Viridiplantae; phylum Streptophyta; class Pinopsida; order Cupressales; family Cupressaceae; genus Sequoia; species Sequoia sempervirens. The sequence continues at coordinate 768,986,066 of VDFB02271358.1, read as the reverse complement.
AACACATGTCTCGTCCTTCATTTCCATGCGTACTAATTTTTTTTATCAAGATGCTTTGTTAGCAAAGCTATTCCCGCAGTCCCTCAAGGACGCTGCATTGGAATGGTATTGCTCATTTTCTGATCACTCTATCTTTTCTTTTGATTAATTGATAAATTAGTTCTTTCAACAATTCTGGGAAAACACCAAACCAAAGATCGTCTTCATTGATCTTTCCTGGTGCAAGTAGGGAACCCATGAAAAAGTGACTAATTTCATTGCTTGTTATTAATCTCTATTTTCCCAAATCCCTTATGCCTTGTCAAAGTCTAATGTACAAAGCGTGTTCATTGAAAACCTATTGTCGACATTGTGAGATAAATTCCTTCTTATGAAATACCCTTCCTTTGCTCATTTGTATGCTGCACTACGTGACATATCAGCAGATGATGGCTCAACATGAGGGTCTCTCCTTATCCTTCCGTTTGGATAATAGGTTGACCATGTCTGTTTTTGGAGAATCAAAAAAGAATAAAGTGGTAACGAATGTGGTATTTGTTCCTCCAGAAAAGAACTCTACATGATGAAATAAAATCTTCACAAAGTTATATGAGTCATACACGAATGTTCTGCAGAAATTGTTAAAAGATGGATTAATTTCCCTTCTACAAATAAGATTGTTATCTAAGCCCTATCCTAACTGGTATGATGCATATAAATTTTGTCAATACCACTTGTTTGGTCATGATACTAAACGATGTGTTTTTTTTAGACATGTCATCCAAGACTACATTGATAGCAGTACCATTTGACTTGATGGTAAGAAACAAAATTAATTAGCCAAGCCTAACAACCAACTATAGATATGCATAGATCCTTTTCATTCCCATTCCACTAATTTGATAACGTATGCTTCTTCTTCTATTGGTACCAATCCATTTGAAGTCATGAACATGGTTTAGTTCACTCATATTCCTCCTTGAGGTCATGTGGATAAGACACTTGATATAACATTCATACCATGTGACTTGTCTACTAACAAGGAAGCTTCTCCGTTACATATACCGGCTTGAGTCAATGATAATGTCATGACTGGTGTTATGGTTGACCCTACTAGTCAAGTTAATGTCATCACAGAAGATACCCCCCTCTTTATAAATAATTTACACAAGGAGAAATATGATGAGTCACAAACCACGCTCCATATGCATGATGGTCTATATGTCCCACCCATTAGTTCTATCTCTTTGTTAGTCCTTGTTGGACCTAAATCTCTAGAGGTCCCATTTGTTGTGATACCTAATTCCAACCTATTCAGGGTTAGGCTAGGAATTCCATGGCTAGTCTCCATGAATGTGGTCGCCTCAATTGTCCATGTGTTTAAAGTTTCCTCTTGATGGCACGGTGCACATTATCCAAGACATTGGATATAAACCACTTATGTCACGTGGGGGATTTTCCCTAGACCATTTCTAGCCTGCTCTAGTCGAACCCTTGTCGCTTCAAGGGGAATTTCTCTATAAGGCCTACTTTAGGTAAAAAATTGGAGGTTTGGTCCTTGATGTTGTCTTTCTACCTTCTTCTCATGTGATCTCCATGAAGGCCTCTATGCGTGCACAACAACATGCCTTGTCCCTTGTGCCTTATTCTTCAAAGGTTAAGGACAAGAAGGCTCTTGCCCTTAGGCCTTCCCCTTCTCCTTATTCTTCCTCTGCAACTTCACAACCCTCGATGGTGTCCTTGATTCCTTCTACTATACCTAGCACAGGAAAAAGAAAGGCGCCCATCTTGTGGAGGTCTAGACCGCAGGTGTTCTAGCTTCTTGTCTTACCCATTGTTCCTTGATCCACCCTATATGGTAAGTGAAGCATTCGTGTGGGGTTGTTCTTGCTTCTCGACCTCTAAGGCCTCCTCTTATTCCTCTACCTACCTCTAAAGTAGATAAGAGGAAGGGGCCCATGGCCAAGACACTCATATCTATCTTTGTGCCTTCTCTTATTGTTCCTTCCCCGGAGTCTACTCTTCCGTTGGCAACGATTGTGAAGATCATTCCTCTGGTGGAACAAGACCCTTAAAAGTCTACTCTTTTGCTGGCGATGACTGTGGAGATTGCTCCTTTGGTGAAACAAGATCCCCCAAAGTCTTCTCAAGTTGTGCCTTCTGGTGCCCATAGCTATTGCAGTAGACTTGCATGTGAGCATAAGCATCGTCTATGATCCTTGGCCTAGGAACATGAAGGTTCATAGAAGACCGAGGAGGAGTCCCTTGTTCCTCTTTCTATTTTTACTTTTGTTCTTGTCTTCACTTCTACTTTTGTTTCTGCTTCTGTTCCCATTGCCTTTATCTTGCTTCTAGCTTCCTCGATGGATCCTGATGAGCCTCACCCCAAGAGGGTGCAAGTGTTCATTGCTCCTTTTGAAGAGAATCTTCTGATCACCTCTATACCAAATTTTCCTCCTTTTCCTAAGCTTTTTGACATGCCTCACACAAAGGTTGAGTCTAATATGGCTTATGCTCCTTCTTCTACTTTTGATGCAAGGATTTTACATCCTCCGCTTAAGCATAATTTAGAGCATGACCTCGTGCCAAACGATGGTCACAAAAAGTATTCTTTTCCTTCTTCATCTTATTCTACTTTGGCTTGTACTATTCTCATGATGAGTACGTTGCCTCCTTCCACAAAGCTTGTCATTTCCCCTCTTCTGGAGGTTGGAAATGACTCTTCGGTTCATCCTCCTCCCATTCAGTCACAACACTTCACTCTAAAGAAGTGTATGTTTAACTCAATGGAGGACATTCCCACTCTCTCTTCCATCTTTGCTAAGTTTGTGACATTAACCTCGCAGGAACTTGTTAATGAGGACGTTGAAGCAGCCTCCTCCTTGGCTCTTGTTGTAGGTGAGTCGACAGGAACCACCCTTGCTATCTCCCTCCTACAGGCTCATCTTCTCAACCCTTATGATGATCTAGATTGGGAGCAAGATGACTTGCTGGAGGTGTTGGACTAGAGTGGTACCTCTTCTTTATCTTTAGATTAGATTTGTGTGTTTGTTTATGTTCCCCTATGCTTGTTTGTTAATGTTTGTGCTCTCACCTGGAGGACTTGTTATGCCTTGCATAACCACCCCATTTTAAACTTAAAATAGGTCCCCTTTGTTCTGTTCTATTTCCTTTGGCCTTTTTTTTTCTGCCTTGGGAATTTTTGTTTTGTTCTGGTGGACTTGAAACCGGGACCAAAACTGAACTTAGGAATTTCTTCTAATTTTTGGTTTCCGTTCCATTCCTGGTTTCGGTTTTGCCCTTTCGTTCTTTTTCTTTTTGTTCTAGCAGGCGCGAGATGCGGAAGAAAACTAAAACTTTGAAACTTTTCTGAAGTTCCAAGTTCTAGTTTCATTTTGGTTCCGGTTCCGCCGTTTTCCTTTGTCTTTTTGTTTGTCGTCCTTTGTTCTGGCGGACGTGGGATGCGGAACGAAACTGAACTTTGAAACTTTTCTGAAGTTCCAAGTTTCGTTTCCGTTCCGATCCCGGTTCCGCCAGAATTGTTTTTTTTTTTCCTTTGTTCTTTGCGTTTGGTCGTGGGGTGTTTTCTCCCCTTCTTTTTCTTCCTTTTTTCATCCCTTTTCATCGTTTCTTCGTATGTTGTCAGAGGCGGGGTCGAGATGAATCTGAAACTTAAACTTGGAAAAGTTTCAATGTTGTATTTGGTTTTACTTCTGCCCCCGTTGTGGTTCTCCCGGGATTGGTTTTTGCTCCGATCTCGCTTGCGTTTGTTCTCAGGTTTCTTTGCTTTTACGGACACAGAGTCAGAATGTGGGTTGAACCTAGAAATGATGGTTATTTCCATATTCAGTTCCCGTTCCAACTCCGGTCTCAGTTCTAGTTTCATCTTGGCTCTGCCCACACCATTTTTAAAGGTAAGTGTTGTTTTTGGTTCGGATTTGGTCCTGCCTCCGCCAGAGTTGAGCTTCTTTTTGTTGAGTATAATTAAAACAAAGATATATGATGGGTAGGATGAATAATGATATTTCCTATGCTTTAGGGGACTAATGAAGGCATTGTTTTGTAGGGTTAAAGCATGTTGAGAGAATCTGCTACTGGAAATCAATTTGTAGAAAGATCTAGAAAGAGAGGAAAGCGTAAAGGAAGAAGCCGCGAGTCTTAAATGATAGATGGGGTGTCTACTAGCAAAAGTAGGTTGACATTAATGGCAATGCTTCAGAGCATTCAAAGCAGCTATGTGGGAGTAGTTTTCAAGGTTGAGAATAAAACGCGTGGAGTCTTAATGGCAGACACGAGGGCTACAAGTTAATGGTGGTGGTTGTAAAAGATCTGGAAACCATGCTTGAGATAAATCCTTCGCCGACTTAAGCAAGTATATGCATTTAATGCATCATTGACTTTGCCCTAAAAATCTTCTAGGGCCGACATGTTCTAGAACCGATTTATTTTGTAAACCCTAAAACAGGGGCCGACGCATTTTGACGCGTTTTGTATATATGGCATTTTTCGCCTCTTTGTAAGGATGGACAAATAGAAAGATATAGAGAAATATACAAATACATAGAGGGGTAGATATTTTTAGATAAAGCGATATACATAGACATAGAGAAGGATCTTCTGGATATGGGAGTTAGGAATTAGCAAGTTAGGACTAGAAGATAGAAAAAATCGAATAGAAATAGAGTAGAAGTTAAGTTTAGCAGGAGGAAGTAATGTATCTTCCAGATTTTCTTAGTATAGATGGAGATAATTTGAAGACATGGGTTTTCTATACACTGGTGATCTTTCCAGATTTGTAAATGTTGTTTATCTATTTCACCAATAGTAGAAGCAGCCAGATTTAAATCTACTTCATATTGTGCTCCAGAATGGTATTTATCTTGGGTTAATTATTTGATTTGAAAAGCTTTCAAGGAATGAAGTTTTATCTTATGTTTTGTTTAAATGATGATTTGCAATCTACTGTTAAAGTTTTCACTGTGAGTGAATGAAACTTTGTATTAATTACAAGTTAACTTTATTTTGCAGTATCAGTTTAGGAATTCCTTGGAAGGTAACAAGTTTGATTAGTTGGATGAATCAAAATTCTCTTCAGTTTAAAAGCTTTAATCTATATTTTTATGTTTCTTTAAAACCATCAGTTAAAGTAGGTTTAAATATATGTTTGATCTCATAACAATCCAGAAGCTCAACACCAGCAGGCCCCTTGAATATTACAACCATATTGACCACTTCGTGAAACAACAACGTTGTGAACCAACATTAAAGACCTTGGGAGGTGATCAGTTTGATTGCTGATTGTCTTTTTCAGGAGAGGTGAGATATTTCACTTTGATCTTACCTACATGTTGTGGGTCAACTCGACACCATCGACAGATCTGGTGCTAGAAGGAGGGCCTAGAAGAGAAAATTGGATAATATTGGGTTTTTCTCACCAGAGAGGTCCCATAGAGTTCTTCAATCAACTGAAAACCCACCACCTTTGATAGAACTCAAGACCCCAACAAGACACAAGATTCACAAGACCGGGGCAACCATTATACCACCCTTGTCAACTCCACTCACTCCACCAGGCTTTTCACCAATACCTCGGTGGATACCTGTCAACCCATCACCAAATCCATCTCAAGTCCATTACAGTTGGTTTAGCCCATCCAATAGCTGGCTCAACCCCCACCACCACCACCAATGGCATTCTTTATGAATAATCCCTCTCCATTGGGGACTATTCTTGGAGGCTTTCATGATATGCCTAAGAATCTTGAGAGATTCTGCCCTAAATACATTCATGGCGAATCAAGGAGTGCTGAAGAGCACATACAAGCTTTTAAGGACGCTTGTACCAGAGCCCAGATAGCTCACCATGATGTAGTTTGTAGGTTGTTCCCTTATTCCTTAGGGGATATGGCTTACAACTGGTACCTAAATCTTCCACAAGGTTCTATTATGAGCTGGACGGATCTGGAAAATGCTTTCATCAACCAGTTCAGAGTTTATGTGGATCCAGCCATTTTGTTCCACCAATTTTCTACCATTAGGAAGGAGCCATGTGAATCCCTGCCCTTTTTTAATACCAGGTTTCAACGAATGTATAGGAGACTGCAAGACCCCTATCTAGTTGCTGAGAATAGTGCCATTCAGGCATATTTTAGAGTTATAGACCCTTTGCTTGTCCTGTTCCTACAAAGGACTTATTAGTCGACAAATATTGATTCCCTGTCTAAAGTTTATCACCTAGCCATCAAGCTACAACAATAAACTAGCTCTCAACAAGGAAGCTTGCGAGGAGGTTTTCCTTCAATGGGGTATCAAATGCCTAATCCAACCCCTTTATTCAATACTGTCCCAAGAATGTCTCCTTCCCATTATGGACCTATATCTGAGTTGCAGACTCAATCTCCTATTCCATTCTTTTCCAATGGAGCTCCTAACTTCTCTCAACAATCACAGGCTCATCGTAGTTAGCATGGTCATCATAATCAAACTGGAATACCAAATCCTGTTGGTCAACCACCTTTTGCTAAGAATGTCGAGAGCGAAAAGACAGTTCCACTCACAAACAAGGTGGAGACCCTAAAAAAAACTCTGTCTCAAGTCACAAATGATATGGCTCAGCTTAAACTGAACCCCTCTCAGAACCAAGGTAATTACCCCAATCAAAGTAATAACAATCAGGGTAATTATCCAAACAACTACAATCACAGCCAGAGGAATTATCAAGGCCAAAAATTCCCTAACCAGGGCTATCAAAATCAGAATAGGGGATATAACCAGAGGCCAAATAACAACCGACAATGGAATACAGGGCCAAATAACGGTGGAGTTCCTCACAATTATCAAGCTAATGAGGATGGGCCACACGTTGCGAATGTGGTTGACCCCAATTTATGACTAACTAGTGCAGGTTGCATGATACTACAACTCATTCTGAGGTAAACTGCCCTGAAATGGAGAAGGTCGTGAAGATGGCACAGGCAGATGCCCAAACGTCCCAAGGGAATTCAAACAAAGGAGGTGGCTTAGTGGATACGACCATGACTTATGACCTTTTTGAAGAAGAACCTTCATTCCCAATGTAGAATGAGAATGAACCAGAGGAAGATGTGTATGATTCCCAAGCCTTTCAAACAAAGGGAGGACGCTTCTTAAGAAATCAGAATAAGGGTCCGTTCACTACATCAGCACCACCTAACCATATGGTGCCTTTGAATTAGGGTGCTGATAACAACCCTCCTCCACCAAAGGGTCCACCTGACTTTCACAACAAAGGTAATTCGTCTGGTGTTTTTAGAGGTAATGCAAGCTATAACATAGAATTTGATATTGTTTATGAGATGCATAAACAAAAAACCTCTTTACCATACTTTGACATCCTAAAGTGGTGCCCTGCCCAACGAGAGATAGTGCTGAAAGCTTTGGAAGAAGCTGAAAAAACAAAAGGGAAAACCAAGGTGGCACCCGCTGCAGACATGAATGCAACTTTGTACAGAAGCAAGGTAGGTACCCCACCATTTCTTTTGAGTTTGAGAATTTGTGGGAATAATCTACATAATTGTCTGCTAGATTTAGGGGCTTCTGGCAATGTGATGCCATTTTCTATATGCAAGAAATTGGGATTGAACCCTGTTCAAACAAACAAGAAGGTCATCCAACTTGATAAAACAAAGGTTAATGTAGTTGGAGAATTGAGAAATATACATGTGCAAGTAGGGTCCGACCCTAGGATTTTAACCAATATGGATATTCAAGTAGCAGACATTCCTAAGACTTATGGTATGCTGTTGAACAGAGATTTAATGAAAAGTATAGGGGGGTATCTCTCCCTCAACTTTTCACACATGTGGCTTCCATGGAGGGGAATGCCTACGCAGATTAGGATTGAAAGCGAACCTCGCCTTAAACATATCATCACTGAATATGACTGTCCCAACGAGGTAGCTTACTTTGAAACTGAGATAGGGGTTTATAAAAGAGAGGAAATTCTGACCTTTTCGGTTCTTGATTCTAAAGATCCTCCAATACAAAAATCCCCTGATCCCATGATTAATGAAAATCAACAGGTATTGATTAGGAAGCTGCAACAGGATCAGTTGGTCTTAGGGGAAGATATCGATTTACAGAGTCTTCTACTCCCTAATTGGTGTAGGGTATACTACCAAGACCATTCAGAACTGATGTGCCAACCTTGCATCAGTATTTTAAATCATGTTTCCCAAACCAAAAAGACCCGCCCAAGTCACCTTGAGGCCATTTTAGACCACTTTTTATTCGAAGCCAAGAATGCAATAATGTTAACCAGGGATAATATACCTCCAGAGGAAGCCCCTCCTCAAGCTAAACCTACCCCGATCACAATACTGGACCAACATAGTTATGATGAACAACCCCAAGGTTTGTTTGATACCCTTGCACTCACAAGTATACCAAAACCCAAGGGATTAATCAAAGATACAAGTTACTGTGAGAAAGATATCTTAGGATTACATGATATATCTGAGCGGACATTAGATATTACACCTGATGGACCTATTGAACACCCATTCCCAATATTTGATGCAAAAGATCAAGTGCCCCCACCTATGGTTCATCTTGTCCAAACACCCACAACAACCTCAAAGGGATCAACCCCAGCTCATGATCAACTATGGACCCTCACGTTTGATGGGTCCAAATCCAAAATAGGCTGTGGTGTTGGGTTTGAATTAACCAGCCCAAAAGGGAAAACATTTTTTCCTTCTTACAGGTTGCGGTTTGGGTGCACTAATAATATAGCAAAATATGAAGCATTAGCTCGGGGACTGATGTTTGCACATCAAAAAAAGGTCACTGCCTTGATGGTTAAAGGAGATTCAAAAGTGATTATCAAGCAAGTACGCAGCTAATACACATGTCATAATAAAAGGCTGGCAGCTTATAGAAATTGGGTGTGGAACCTGATTGAAGACTTTGATGCTTTTGGGATTAGTTTGATTCCTAGAGAGGAGAACTAAATAGTTAATTCATTAGCTATTGCCGCAAGTACCCTCAAATCCATGCAAGGCTCCAAGCTTAAGAGATTCTTAGTAGAGTTGATATCCACCCCGACTGTCCCTAATAATGTCAGGAACTTTCAAGTTTTTGATGATGATCAACATATCCTTACTTTTCTAGCAAGCTCAGATGTTTTTAAAAGATAGATCATTGATGAGTCCGACAGGGATCAAGGAGATTGGGACCCCGAAGATTGTGATACAAAAGGTGTCCTCGATTTAAAAAGTAATAACATTCCCAAGGGAATGGTGGCCTTAGAAAGAATTTTAGATTTAGACTCAAGGGCTCAGAAAAAGGTGTCAATTGAAGATAAAGGAGGTGAATATGAAATTGTTGACCTAGCTGATTCTAGCCCTGAAAGAAATGTTTACATAGGGATAGCCTGCCCTGAAGCAATTAGAAAAGATATACTAAGGGCACTAAAGAAGGATATTGCTCCAATAGCTTGGGGGTATGAAGATTTAAAAATATTTGATGCTTCTGTGATAACTCATACTATTCCTTTGAAGCCTGAAGCTAGATCATTTCGGCATAAACAACGTCCTGTCAATGCCCTGATTGAACCACTAATCTTTAAGGAAGTTCATAAATTGCTTTCTGCAAGAATAATCTTCCCTGTACAACATTCAACATGGGTGGCTAATTTGGTTCCAGTCCATAAGAAGAATGGAGAGATCAGGCTATGTGTAGATTTCAGGAATCTGAATAGAGCTTTAGAAAAGGACAACTACCCACTCCCTTCCCTAGATGAAGTCTTGCAAACTGTCAATGGATCTCAGATGATATCATTCTTGGATGGTTATTCTGGATATAATCAGGTGATTGTTAACTATGAAGACAAAATGAAGACGACCTTCACTACTAAGTGGGGAACGTTTGCTTATAGGAGGATGCCATTTGGTTTGATAAATGCTGGAGCAACCTTTTAGCGCGCCATGGACGTAATGTTCAAAGATTTGATTGGTAAGTGTATCATTGTTTATATGGATGACCTGACAGTATTCTCCAAAGATAGACTAAACCATGCTGCAGACTTGGCTAAAGTTCTTGAAAGATGTATCTGATATGGTGTTTCTTTGAATCCTAAAAAGTGTGTGTTTGGGGTTTCTGAAGGGAAACTTTTGGGACACATAATCTCAGAAAGGGGGATATTGATAGGTTTAGACTGAGTTGAGTCTATCTTAAAGTTAACCATGCAAGGAAGTAAGAAGGAGATGAGATATTTCTTTGGAAATATCAACTTTGTGAGAAAGTTTATCACAGGTTTTGCAGAGATTGTTAAACCTTTGAACGAAATGATGAAGAAAGATGCTAGAATAGAATGGAATAGCGAGGAAAATACTAATTTTTCTCAAGTCAAGCAATCTATTTCAGAAGCACCAGTCCTCACCAGCCTTGATTACTTGAAGCCATTTTATATTTATTCTTTTGCTTCCAAACACTTGTGTGCAGTTGTCTTAACACAACAAAGAAAGGAGGGGGATGAAAGGCCAATTTCCTTCACGAGTTATTTGTTTAAGAATGCAGAAGTCAAGTACCCACCTCTTGAGAAACAAGCTTTTGTGTTTGTTAGAGATGTAAAGAAGTTCAGGCACTATATCCTTCAAAGTCAGATCACTGCTGTGGTTCCTGATGCTGCTGTGAAGTCTCTACTTATGCAGAGTGAGTTGGGAGAATGAAGGGGGAAATGAATGGCTATTTTGTAGGAGTTTGATCTGGAGATTCGCCCTATGAAAATTGTCCGAGGTCAAGGCTTGTCTAAAGAAATGGTGGATGCTGGTGAGAACATTATTTGTTAGCAATACACAACACAATCCTTTTCCAATGACCCTTGGTATGCCGATATCATCTATTTCATGCTCAATAATCGGTGCCCAGAGGGAATGAATACAACTCAGAGAAGAGCGCTGAGAATGAAAAGCTCCCATTATATGCTTAAAGGAGGATTGTTATACAAAAAGAATTTTGAGGGATTTTACCTATGATGTCTTGATCAGCAAGAGGCTAAGCATGCAATTGTTGAATTTCATGGTAGGCATGGCACATGACATGGGTTAGCAGATTCGTTAACACATCAGATCCTTAGATCTGGTTATTATTGGCCCCATGTGTTTAAGGATGCCCACCAACATGTAAGGACATGTCACGTATGTCAAATTTTTGCATCAAAAGAGTGCCATTCAACCATGCCATTGCAGCCCGTTTATGAGGTAAGACCATTTGCCCAATGGGCACTGGATTTTGTTGGGGTAATTAATCCTAATTCTTTTGAAGGACACAAATTCATTTTGACTGCCATGGATTACTGCACAAGATGGACAAAAGCTATACCTTGCAAGAATAGCATGATAGGAGTGGTAATCAAGTTCCTCACCGAATGCATCACAACTAGGTTTGGAGTACCCTTCGCATTGGTATGTGACAATGGCCCTGCCTTTTCTTCTGCCGAGTTCATTTCATGGGCTTATGATCATAAGATTGTTTTAAATTATTCTTCAAACTATTACCCACAAGGGAATGGAGTTGCAAAATCAACTAACAAGAATCTCCTAGGAGTAATAAAAAAATTGTTAGAGAACAATCCTAGGGATTGGCATACCCAGTTAAGATTTGCTTTGTGGGCAGATAGGACTAGGATCAAGGCCGCTTTAAAGACTTCACCATTTAAGCTAGTATATGGCCAAGAGCCTGTGTTCCCTATTCACTTGCAAATACCTGTCCTAAAATTTATGCATAAATTTTACTCTAGTGATGATAGGATTGAAGTAAGGTTAGCCGGCTTGTTGAAATTAGAAGAGCAGAGAGATGCTGCTTTGTAGCAATTCTTTAGACACCGGGTTGTTGTCAAATGTTGGTTTGAAAAAAGAGCCATGATCAAGGATTTCATAATATCAGACCTTGTGCTGCTGTTGGATAAAACTAATGAAAGGAAGGGCGATCACTAGAAATTTGATAAGCTTTGGTTGGGTCCCTATCAAATTACTAAATTCCTCAGAGAAAAGGCGTTCTGGTTGAATAGTTTAATGGGAGAACCTGTTCCATTTCCTGTCAATGGATAGTTTCTTAAACATTACTTTGGATCTTAAGGGTTTGATATTTTTGTTGGGTTGTATATATGTGAATAATTTGTTGTTTTGTTTGTAAGTAGTTTTGTTGTTTTCCTTGCTTGCCTTTTTCTTTTTGTTCTTTTGCTTGTTGTTTCCTTTTTGTGTGGGGACCTTCATTTTATGTAGTTGTAAGGGGGTTGTTATCTGAAGTATACGATTGGTTTCCTGGAGAGAGGTTGGTTTAAATATTTTCAAGTTTTTTGATGATTTTATCCTAAATTCGTTGTTTTATGTCCATTGCCAATAAGAGTTGTGGAAAGTCTTGAAAACAAGGTGCAAAGTAAACAATCTTCATTAACTACGACTGAATCTGCCACAAATCAATAGAAACATCTCCTTTTATAATGGTACATTTGTTTTAGGGCGATGGTGTCGCAAGATTTGAGTGAAAAATCTGATTCCCCAGATGCTGTTATGAGGTCCATGGTAGTTTTCAACCCAACATAGATGTCAGAAATCTGACATATTGAGAAAGAATTGAATGAAATATCTGAAACTCCAAGAGAAAAGAAAAAAGAGAACTATCTAAGAAAATAAAACTCAATATGAATGGGTGATTCTAGTATCTCTATCGGGGCTATGGACGCCTAACTGGCAGTAGAGCAATGCTGCGAGAAAACTAGAGGTATCTCCGTCAGGGCTATGGATGCTTGACTGACAAAGGAGCAATGCCTAGGATATCATTGCACAACAGTTAAAGGGAATCAACTCATGTAGTTCAAATCTTGCACATTGTTGTTCAAAAGATGAGGAAAACTTTGTAAAAGGGTGATGCACCATCAAGCACACACATAGATTCAGGGGTAGCCAGTGTTGGTTCACATTTGAGATTCTAGCTCAACCTTGGTTGTTAAAACTGACCTAACTCGAATTATGATGTCCATAAACTAGGAGTTCTAGGTGACTGAATCCTTCGGTTTCTTGAAAATGGCTAAACCATTTTCCCAGCCAAGTCGCCAATTGTTATGCCTTGCATAACCACCCTATTTTAAACTTAAAATAGGTCCCCTTTGTTCTATTATGTTTCCTTTGGCCTTTTGTTTTCTGCCTTGGGCATTTTTGTTTTGTTCTAGCGGACTCGGAACCGGGACCGAAACCCAACTTTGGAATTTCTTCTAAGTTCTAGTTTTCGTTTTGTTCCCAGTTCTGGTTCCGCCCCTTCGTGCTTGTTCTTTTTGTTCAGGCGGGCATGGGACGCAGAATGAAACTAAAAATTTGAAACTTTTCTGAAGTTCCAAGTTCTGGTTCCGTCCCGATTCTGATTCTGCCAGTTTCCTTTGTCTTTTTGTTTGTCGTCCTTTGTTCCGACGGATGCAGGATGCGGAACGAAACCAAACTTTGAAACTTTTTTGAAGTTCCAATTTCTGTTTCCGTTCTAATCTCGGTTCTGTCAGGCTTGTTTGTTTGTTTTTCCTTTGTTCTTTGCGTTTGGTCATGGGGTGTTTTATCCCCTTCTTTTTCTTCCTTTTTTCGTCCCTTTTCGTCGTTTCTTCGTATGTTGTCAGAGGCGGGGTTGGGATGAATCCAAAACTTGAAACTTGGAAAATTTTCAGTGTCAGATTTGGTTCCGCTTCCACCCCCGTTGTGGTTAGCCCGGGATCGGTTTTTGCTTCGATCCCGCTTGCGTTTGTTCTCGAGTTTCTTTGCTTTTGTGGACGCGGAGCCGGAATGTGGGATGAACCTGGAAATGATGGTTATTTCCATATTTAGTTCCCGTTCTGACTCTGGTCTTGGTTCTGGTTTCATCTTGGCTCCGCCCTCGACATTTTTAAAGGTAAGTGTTGTTTCTGGTTCAGATTTGGTCCTGCCTTCGCCAGAGTTGAGTTTTTTTTTGCTGAGTATAATTAAAACAAATATATACAACGAGTAGGATGAATAATGATATTTCCTATGCTTTAGGGGACTAATGAAGGCATTATTTTGCAGGGTTAAAGCATGTCGAGAGCATCTGCTATTGGAAATCAATTTGCAGAAAGATATAGAACGAGAGGAAAGCGTAAAGGAAGAAGTCATGAGTCTTAAATGACAGATGGGGTGTCTACTGGAAAAAGTAGGTCAACATTAATGGCAATGCTTCAGAGCATTCAAAGTAGCTCTGCGGGAGCAGTTTTTGAGGTCAAGAATAGAACGCGTGGAGTCTTAATGGCAGACACGAGGGTTGCGAGTTAATGGTGGTGGTTGTAAAAGATCTGGAAACCATGCCTGAGAGCAATCCTTCGCCGACTTAAGCAGGTATATGCATTTGATGCATCATTGAATTTTCCCTAAAACTCTTCTAGGACCGACGTGTTCTGGAACCGGCTTATTTTGTAAACCCTAAAACAGGGGCCGACGCATTTTGACGTGTTTTGTATATATAGCATTTTTTGCCTCTTTGTAAGGATGGATAGATAGAAAGATATAGAGAAATACACAGATACACAGAGGGGTAGATAATTTTAGATAGAGTGATATACATAGACATAGAGAAGGATCTTCTAGATCTAGGAGATAGGAATTAGCAAGTTAGGACTAGAAGATAGAAAAACTCGAGAGTAGAAATAGAGTAGAAGTTAAGTTTAGCAAGAGGAAGTAATGTATCTTCCAGATTTTCTTAGTATAGATGGAGATAATTCAAAGACATGGGTTTTTTGTACACTGGTGATCTTGCTAGATTTGTAAATATTGTTTATCTGTTTCACCAACAGTAGAAGCAGTCATATTTAAATCTACTTCATATTGTGTTCGAGAATGGTATTTATCTTGGGTTAATTATTTGATTTGAAAAGCATTCAAGGAATGAAGTTTTGTCTTATGTTTTGTATAAATGATAATTTGCAATCTACTGTTAAAGTTTGCACTGTGAGTGAATGAAACTTTGTATTAATTACAAGTTAAATTTATTCTAGAGTATTAGTTTAGGAATTCCTTGGAAGGTAACAAGTTTGATTAGTTGGATGAATCAACATTCTCTTCAGTTTAAAAGCTTTAATCTATATTTTTCTATTTCTTTAAAACCACCGGTTAAATTAGGTTTAAATATATGTTTTATCTTATAACAATCCAGAAGCTCAACACCAGCAGGCCCCTTGAACATTATAGCCATATTGACCACTTCGTGAAACAACAGAGTTGTGAACCAACATCAAAGACCTTGGGAGGTGATTAGATTGATTGCTGATTGTCTTTTTCAAGAGGTGAGATATTTCACTTTTATCTTACCTACATGTGGGTCAACTCGGCACCATCAACATGACCCTTGATACTGTTGGTTACTTTTTATGCTGTTACCAGGTTGGTTTTCTAATCTACCTATGGAATTTCCAATTCCAATAAAGGGCAGCTCGAAGGACCTGGACCAACTGACAAGGACTTTAAAATAACCTCCTACACTTCGGGCTCTGCAAGACCCGGGAGGGGAATCCCTTAATGTGTTTACAACCTCTACACCATTATCATAAACAACATTAATAATAAAAGATAGTCCCACTTAATAGCTCAACATAATAGAATAATATCGAATAGAATCGGCTATTCTTCGACAATATTAACTATATGGAGCATGGGATGACTATAACACAATCCATAATATATAAAATAGTCATTGATTTGCAATCTGTAGCAAGCTCCAGGCAAAGAAAAACTAATACTGAATCACACGAATGAATGCAACCTAGATTAGTGACATATATCCATTGGGGAGTCAAATTTATAAGCATTTAAAGGTTTATAATAGATGAAATACATGACATATAAGGTCCCTGACAATATTGCATTACAATTTTATCAGTATGTATTCTAACTCAATACTACTTATCAAATCCTTATACAAAACATATATGCCTATAATCCCATTCAAGCATTTTAATTAATTCCTTGAATTAAAGCTAAAATAGAATCATATACACCACAAAAATGAGATGAATGAAACAACCCTTAGTTATTTTATTCAAAGTTCAGATATGCACATACAATGGAGAGACATGAGCTTGAATTTGTCATTTCAATTCAAATGCTAGTATTGTTATACAACATTAAATCCTCATGAATTCAAAACCTATTACAGAATGAATCAGAATCCTAAATTGCATTTCTCTCTAGAAACATATGATTTTACAATATGCTCTGCAACTTCACCTATACTTGATCAAAATTCTCTAACTTGCTAACCCGTACTTCTGGCCTTGAAATCCTTTTTATAGAAAATGAAGGAGCAAACAAGCTTTGGGCCAAAAAGTACACATGTCATGAACCGATTGGGGCACCAAATGATATTCCAAAAATTGTTACAACAACAATCATCTTGGAGCATATTCTTGATTATCATGCCGGCGGAGGAAGGTTGATGCAATAACAAAAAACCATGCGAAACACATGCCAAGAAAACCATTAACACAAAACCGAAAATGTTGTAACTAAAACATCTGATTTGCCACCTGTCGATAGTCCACTTCATTTTACTCATCATCATTCAAATAATTAGCCACCCACTTCTGGTATTCTTCGTCAGTTGGCCAGTCAAAATTAATTACCTCACTAACCTTTATACTATAAGGCATATACTTTACCGCTACCTGGTTAGCATCTCTTTCAAAAGATTCCAAAAATGAGCCGATACCAGTAATCTTATCCATACAATTCACCAACAAGTCATAATCTGAGTCATCAAAAATTACTTTAATTTGATTATTGATGACCTTACTTGCTTGATCCTGCCATTGTTGGAGTGTTCTGATTTCCCCTTTCTCATCAATTATATCAGGTAACAGTGTGTTACCCCAATCATTGAAATTCTTTACCAACTCCCTAATCTTCCTACTTAAATCATCTGGTAAGGTCTGAAAACCTTGTAATGATTTTACTAATATATGAGTGGCTTCAATGATTGGGGCCTGTCATTTATATCAAACCTTGAAGCTTTATTCATAATATCCAGATCATTGGCCCTAGTGATCCAATTTTCAATTATTGGAATCACTATCTCCTGATCCCTATCAATATTCTTTATTGCATCTAATAGAAAAGAATACAAAGAATGTATAGAGGGAAATTTATTATCTACCCTTTCATTTAAGTGCTCCAAAATAGTAGTAACAATTTCTTTTTCCTTTAAAAGAAAACCCTCCTCTTTTACCCTCAATGATGTTTGTAATTCATCAATTTTCTGTATGAGCTGCCTCTTCATTGGATCAACAAAGCACTCTATTTCTTCATCAATTTGTTCTAGAGGAGGGGTGGGAGCAGGATTTTGAATGGGAGACCTTGGTGTAGAAACATTTGGAGAAGCAAGAGGCATTGACCCTGATGTGGGAGGAGGTAATGTGCTAGTTCCTGGAGCACTGGATGCTTCCCCAATATGTCTATACTTGAACCTTTCCACTTTAGTTTGTAGCTCAACATTCCTCTGTTGCATTTTACTATATTCTTCAATCAAAATGTTATACTTCTCCATTAGGCTTTTTCTTTCAACTTCCTCCCTTTCAACAGGTTTTTGGGCCAACTTGGCCACATTCACAGTTAAATTAGTGGCCTCAGTGGTTGAAATTTTTGAGGCTTTCTTTATTATTAATCCTCCTTTGAAATTTGGATTAATATCAACAATATATGGTTTTCTCCCTTGTGGAGCCAATGCCCAAATTGCCAAGGTCTCATATTCTTCACTAAAGGTAGAGTTTTACAATGCTACCTTTACTTCTTCTTCATAATCTTGAAAAATATTTTTGGACTTCATAATGGCATTAAAAGCCACTGCATTTGCGATGTCCCATTCAGGGAAAATTAAAACACCAACCTGACTCACTAGTTGTCTTCCTTCTTCAGGAGTGATGTTCTTGAACTCTTCCATTAGTTCAACTTTTACTTCTTCATCATTCTCCTGATTTGATTTGTCAGGTCTTAGTTCTCTTCTCTCCTTGCATTTGTTTTAATACTCTTCAAATTTCATTTTCCATTCCAATTGCAAGAATACAGGAGTCTTTACAAATGCATTGTCATCTAAAAACTCCTTGAAAACTTCCATTCTTGCATCTTGCACACTTTTAACCTTCATATCTAAATCAGATAGAACCAACTCAGCTGACCTGGGAGGGGAAGGCATACCAACCTACATGTCTTGATCAGTAACAATAATTTCATCTGTCAGATCCTTAGGTGGGTGATTAGTTCTTTGCCTCTTAGGGCTTGGCTCAGATGGTGGTGATGGGGGACCGCGCTCTAGTGAAGATGTTAATTCAATGATTTTGACTACCCCAAGTACTTTAAATTTTGGACCTGTTCGTGGAGGCACCTTCATTATTTGCTTCCCCTTTATGTCTACTTCCTCCTCATCACTGCTAGTATCCATTTTCTTCCTATAGATAGGCTACCTTTTTGTAGGCTGATATACTGACCTTGTTTTAATTGGCCTATCACTTTGTCCTTGCATACCCAGGCTTAGCCTTAAATTTATCTTTTTGGTTGTCAAGGTTTCCATAATCTCCTTGAATTTTTTCATTAGATTTTTTTTTTCTTATGGTATGGAGTGAATTCCATTAGTGGATCATACTTCGGATCCATTTCATGCACAATATCCAATATCTTACTATAAGCTATCCATTTCTCCTTGTTTAATTCTTGCTTATTTAAATCAAATTCATTTCTGATTAGGTCCTCAGGGAAATTGAACTCATATGCAAATTTTTCACCTTTTATTCTTTGTATGAAAAGAGTATAGAAACCTTCAGGATCATGTTGTCGCCTTGGACCAAATCTCAAATAGTAATCAACAAAGAATTTATCAAAATGTGTCCAGCCTCCCTTTGAAAATGTGAAGTCAGACACTACTGTATAATCAAGGAATAATGTTCCCTTCCCCTTTCCAGTAAGGTTGTCTTCATGAATACAACCCATCTGCCACATAACTTTTGCGAACCCTATTCTTGGTGGCACATTGTATGGTAGGATGTGAGGGGCTCCCTGAAATTCATATATTCTCAAGATAGTGCTGACTAGATATGGGATAATGTCGCCCTAGTTATGTAAAACCCTCAATTTTGGCTTCCTCTCCTTTGGCCTGAGGAAATCATGTACTTCCTCAGGGACCCTAGGTACATTTACCATCAATCTAGCCCTTAGTCTAGAAGAAAAATAATTATCAAATTGTACATAACTGGTGTTTTCCTTATTACAGGACAAATTTGTAGCCCATATTTGTACTGGCAATCTTTCTCCATCAACTGATTGCCTTAAGTTCATCTTCTCAGCAAAGAAATCAACATTCTTAAATAGAAACATATGCATCGGCATGGAATACCAAAAGAATTGAGTACCAGTATCACTTTTCTACAACTTCGACAGCCCTTCATCTATCCTCTCACCCAAGAAAGAAGTAAAGTCATATGTTACAGAGAAGTTAGGGTGTTGTATTTGCACCCCCATGAACATGTATGCAATAAGCATTACCGCACCAGGATTGAAGCCCAAAATATGACATAATGAATAGAAAGTAGCTAGGAAAGGCTTTGCAAAACAATTCAATTTGAAAGGCTCCTGGTCACTAGGGCTGATGTGAAATTGTGAACCTTCTTCCTTAACTAGATGAGGTGGAAGCAACTTAACCCTAAAGAGAGATTTTAGTTTTGCATACTCCTGCTTCATTTCCTCAAGATTAATAGGAACCAAGTCATCACTCGGCTCACTCAAATCAAAATTTTGTTGGATAACATCTCTGTTAATTTCTAACAGCATCCCTCCATCATTATCTCTAATTACCCGTGTGATGGGGTCATATCTCGTGGCCACTGCCCTAAGTAAGTCCACATCAGGGAACACATTTGGTACAACCAGCTTTCCCATGTTGTACATCCATCCATTTGAGAAAGGGTGAGGCAAGTTCCTCTGTCCATACCATAATCTAAACATCTCTAAGCCAGTGAGTGGAACCCTAGCATCAACAATGTTGGAACTATTACACACCAAGCCCTCCCCTAGGATTTTCCCTTGCATCAACACTACACCTTTCCTTTTGTCATTCATTAATAACAAAAATTGATCCAAGAAATCATCGTACAAGTTCCTTTTCAAATATTCAATGTGGTCAGAGTGCTATTTGGGTGGCGCCATCTTAGACAGACTAGGGCTTCGCTACAATTTTACACTTCAAGTGGCTATGACTAAGCAGAGATAGGAAATTACAGAGTAAAAATACCACAATTCCTCTTAATTTATGATTAAACTATAGCCCTAACCAAAGATTTCAATGAGCTCAGTGACAAGCATAGCAAACCCCCCTTCCAAATTTAAGTGCAGAATGACTAGGAAGCAGAGAAAATAAACTTACGGCTCTTTTCGCACAAACTCCAAATTCTGGCTGCAGCTGCTCGCAATTTCACCTTTAGCTCTGAAACTATTTTCACGAAATACTTGGATGCCTTATGATACAAATGAGACAAGTAAATTGATTTTATGTTGATCAAATCTCACCAGTAGATGTCTCATCTTCCATTAAAGCTCACTCGCAGGCTGCACGAACGGCTCCAACCATATTTGATCCATATTTAAATTTGAGTCGTTGATCCTCTAGTTTGATCAAACCATCGATGACCGTCTTCAAAACAGGCTAACATAATCGCCAACACGACAATAAGGGTTCCACCATTTCATACACCACAAAGGAATGCCACGTGGCGGTTGCCCGCGATATCGCAATCCTTCGATTTACCATCGCAGGATGGTGGGAAACCGTTGATCTTTCTCATTAGAGATCCAACTCTTTTAAAATGGTCGTCGTCCTTTCCTTTAACTGTTGAGCAACTTTTCCCTCGAAGTTATAACATCTACGTTGAAATAAAACACATGCATCTTACAAATGCATTAGTAATCCGTCCCTTAATATATTGAAAACCAGCTAACACTTCCTTCACTCCTTAAGCCTCATCAGATGAGACACGCGAAAATTGTTCGTGATATCATGATCCCATAATTCCTGATCACGGCATGGCGGGCACTGTCGATCTTGAAAAGACAACACATCAATGGTTGCACAGATTTCATCCTTTAGAAAGGGCACGTAGCACCCACCTGTGATATCACGATCCCATAATTCTTGATTGCGAGATAGCAGGCGTCGTTGATATCTGCAGCAAATGGATCAACGGTAGTGCTAAATTCAACCTTCTGCAAAATAAAACATTTATTAAAAAGGCAAGGGGACACCACTAGGCGGACGACAATCAACAACATAAGTTGTTTTGAAATGAAAAAGCACGGGGTCAGCCTAGACTTAGGAAAAAATAAAAAATTACGGAAGGTTGCAAAAATTAGAAACCAAAGGGGCCAACGTCTAGACGAAACGATGAGGAAAAAGTCATTTTAAGACCCTTCAAAAAGGTAACGTCCAAATAGAACCTCAACCAGGGCAGAAAACAAACACTAGGGTTTAAGATGAAGACAAGGCTAAAATCCTACCCCTTTAAAATTTTCAACACCATGAAAGACCAACGATATAGGGGAGGTCCTGAGTGACAAACAAGGAGCAAAATTTGAAAGCTCCATCAGATACCCTTATAGGTACTTGGATACAGAAGAGAAAATCTATCATAAAACTTCTTCTATTTGTCTCATCATTCTTCTATGTGTTGTACGATTTGGCTTTCATGTTGGGGATGATGCAAAGCATTGGGGCATTTAGGCCTCTTCCATGTTGACCCAATTTTTTTTTCTTCATGTTCCCTTCTTCTTGTTCCAATCTATTTGGGGGTGATGACAATTCATACATATTATATTATATTTATTTATCTATATCTATCATCAATTCTGACCCCCAACTAATTAGATCCCCCTGTGCTCTTGATTTATTTGTCTCTACTTTTCTTGATGTTTTGAATTATATATGTTGTCCCTCATGTGACAACTTCCCATGAATACATCTTGCTATGTATATCATGCCACTGCATCTCACTATCTTTTCTTCTCCTTAGAATGACATGTGCTCCTTTGCATAACACACATTATTCTAAGGGGCGGCTATCATATCTACTTATTCTTAATTTTTCAAAAAAATGTCAAATATGACTTGATGTATTATAATCTCATCATTTAGCTTGGGGGAAACCTGACTAGACTTGTGTCTTCTATGACTGTCTTGCAATGTAGTTTGCAACAACCACATACCTAGCTGCTTGTCGTATGGACTCTAGCTTGCTAGCCATACTTATTAAAATTATCTTTTATCTAATCAAATTATGTCTTGTCTACATATTTTATCATGTCTATTTTTTTGTCTTTTCGCCTAACATGTTTGTTTGCAACTAACATGTTTGTGGTGGGATTGCAATCAACTTAGGATAGAAGACCTATGTCATCTTTGCATCTCGACTCAACTTCTCTATTGCATATACTGGATTGAATACCTACATCTTCTTCGTCTTGGGTATATTCTCTTCAACCTCTTTCTCTACTTTAGCTCACACATGTTGGAATATATATGCTCACTAAAGTGGGGGCAAAATGTAATGTCAAAAATTGCACCTAGTGCAATTTTGCATCACATAACCCTCCCTTTAGCCTAATTAAAGATGATAATGCAATTCCCTTTTTTTTAACATTAATTTCATCCCCGATCCCTTTGATTTCGGTATTTAATTGTTTTTTTTTTGGGACACTAGTACATTGCACAAACATCTTGAAAAGATTCCTAGTTATGTGGTTGTTGGGACGTTATAATTCTGCCTTTCCCACAAGTGTAATGCCTTTGTAGGTTGTAGACACATCGAAACTACTTTCTTGCATGCCTTTTCTTCATTCAAACATTCATTCTTCCGTTCCTTCAACTCATTCTTGCATTCTATCATTCTAGCTCTTAGTTTTTCATTCTCATTCTCTTCTACACAATTGTTCTTGCAAGTTCTATTGCTCTTGGCTTCTACATCGCCTTGGCTCTCTTGGCTTGTCTAGGGTGTTGCATACTCTCCTTCAGCATCACAAGCTTGCTAAAGGGAGGGTAACTACCCTCTCTTCATTGCATTTAATGTCTTTATATTTTAGTAGCATATTGTCTTTTAACTTGTCTACTGTCTTCTCAATCTATTTATTTATCTATTATTCTTTTTATCTATCTATCTGGCTGTCCATGGAGATGGGAACACCTACACGTGGGTTTGACTGAGGCAAGCCCCTAAACAATCCCAAAATTTTTCCTCATTTTCGTGTGTGTAGGTTGCTGATTTGGAGTGTTGTGAGAGGCTTCATAGTGTTGGACCTCTTGTGAGTTTGTTCTACTCTTTTCCATCTCATCACTTTGTTTTATTTCATTCAATCTATCTACGTTAGTTCTTTTCATGTTATTTTTGTTATTTTCATCATTCTGTCACATAAAATGTACCAATTGATATTGTGCACTGATCCTGACCACTAACATCGTTTCGTCCTGAATCATCCTTCAGTCTAACCATTTAATCAAATCCCCCTATCTGATTAAATTCATCAATATTCCCCTCTTAATTAAATAAACCAGTTATCTAATTAAGTCATCTCTTCTCGATAATTAAATTAACCATCTTGATCTAATTATCCTATTTAATTAAATAATTAATTTTATTTGATTAAATCTCTTAAGTCTATCTATTAAATTAAATAAATTAAAACCTTATTTAGTTTAATCTAACATCATTCTTGTTAATTAAATAAATCAAAATATTTATTTAATTAATCCCTTGCCACATTCTTCTCATTATTTGATTTAAATAAATCCACAAATTTAAGTCAAATAGGTCACATCATTTAATCCCCTTCATTAAATTAATTAACTTTGATTAATTTAATCTCATATCATGTCCCATCCTCCAGCTTTTACCACTTGCACATGAAAATAGATTTAATTGATTTATTAAATCTCTATTTTCCTCAACAAGGCATTTTTTAAGGAATATTCTTCAAGTTTGAATTCAAAATCTAAGTTGACATGTACATCCAACAAGGCATTTACTCCATCTTACATGTCCTTTGCCTTGAGCCAAGTGGCATTCAATGCATTCTTTCTTCCCTCTTGCATGTCATTTCAACAAATTCAAAATTCAAAAATAGGCATTTATTGGCACAATCCTCAAAACTTGCACATCCTCCATCCACTCACAAGTTGACAAATGGTATTTTGCCATTGGTTGAATGTTAGTCCCACATTGCTCAATTTTGGACATTCATTCATCTTGGCATTCTATAAATAAGAGGCTCATCTCATTTAATCATCCACAATTTATGCAAAGTTACTATACTCAAATATTTAGCAAATTTCATCAATATCATTGAGTTCTTAGATAGGTTATGCAGGTTTTAGCTTGGAGCACTCACCATTCTTCATCAAAGTGGATCAATCTTCATCAACACATCAATCTTGCATCATAGGAATTGGGAAAGGGCCAATTTTCACATCAAATTGGCACCAATTCCCCCATGGGATCATGAGTTTGCTAGTTTAATTAGGATTCAATCTCTATTTTGTTGTTTTCATTGTAGTCTTCATTTCTTTTCCTAATTTGAACTTTGTGAATGGATTTCATGGGGAATCCTTGTTCTTGCTTGCATTTGACAATCTAATGTGTTTCTTCTTATTGTTTTGCAGGTATTAGGATTGGGGTTCACACATTTGGCACTAGAAGGAGGGCAACATCTCGTTTTTAATCACGTTTTTCCAAAAAAATTTGCGTTTCTGTTTGTGCACAGGAAAATTCCAACGCTAGAAGCTCAGCGTCACTATTTTAGCACCGCTGGCTCTCCAGCATTGCCATATAGCACCGTTGAAAAATCAAACTGTGACGCTTTAGCCATCCCGCCTAAAAATTTTGAATTTAAATTTTAAACACCGCTAAGCAAAGGGTGACACATTTGAGCTCATTGGTCCGAATACAAAGCACCGCTGACTGGTAAGCGGTGTTGTACAACACTGTTGGAGAAATCAAACTGCGATGCAGTCATGGGTTGCGCCGCTGGTAAGAAGTAAAAAGTTGAAATTTCATTTTAGCACATGCTTTTTGTCAAATGATGAGTTTATCTTCTATTTTCTATTTTTTAGCCACTGTGTTTTACAGAATTTAACTGATTTTCTTTCTTGTAGGTTGGATGAATTAAATACAAAGAAAAGGAAGCATGATGATGGTACTTCACAAAATCAAAGTGTTTTTCAACACTTTAGTGTTTGCTTAACACTCTTAGGAAACTATTATCTCTTCTTTTTTAGGATACTAATTTCGTTTGGGATTTAAAAAGAACCTTTTCAATTTTTGCAAAGGCTTAAAACGAACATTAGGACTACAACTTACTAGAGTTTGGTTTTTTGGTTAACAATTGAACAAAACAACTCTCATTTGTCCTTTGGTGCTTTAAAAAGAACTCACAATTGCTTTATAACTCTAAAATGAACAAATGCAACTTTGTCTTCGTGATGGCTTACTTAAACTAACTTCATTGAAAAAGGACGTATGCGCTTCTCTCGCACTTTATAGCGGTCTTGAGAATCAAAAGGCCTTTTTTTGTGATTTTAGGTTGAGATAAAACAATCACCTCCACACTTCATTTTGGGTTTAAAATTGGACAAAACATTATGCTAGTGTGAGTAGAGCATTATTACGTACATTCTCTTTCTTTGTGTTGCAAACAAAGATTGATCGAGTAATGGACATTGTCTTTACTCGCTTTTGTTTATCTTAGAGGGCTTGTCTTGGGGAAAAAGTACTCACCCAAGGGAACGACTCAACCGGTAACATTCTAAACCCAAGAGTATTTCCAACCAGGATATAAATGTGGGTATTGGAATAAACACCAATATCACGCGGTTGGCTTCGATGAGATGGATCTGAAAAAGGACTCTCACCGTATGGGTCAACCTCCACGAATGGAAAGTCCTTATTAAAACCCATGTTTTAGAATTGTGAAAATCCCTGATCTATTTGTTGGTGCAAGAACGGTCATTCTGAAGCCGCCCCACAATTTTACGGTCTTTTAGTAGAAATGGAAAGCATGCCATGTGGGAGTTTCATGGGTGTTGATGCTTGGCTGCCCCAAATGATGTTAATGAGCCATGGAGGGGAGCCAGTGGGGTCAAGCATCTAACCATTCGCTAAAGATAAGTGTATCTGGACTTGTCCAAGTGGAGACTCAACAAATATTGTCTTACACATCCATAGGGTTGTACTTATTCTTGGTTACAAAATACTTTGCTTGTTCGAAAACATCTAGGAAACAAACACTTAAACTTCACCATCAAAATTTCAAACCCTTTAGGAGACAAATACAATTGACCCAATCCATGTGTTATTGCTTGCCCTTGGGATTTTATCCTTAGAGATTTCTAAACACATTGGATTATATCTCAATTTGTCTACTAAAGTTAAACAATAGGTAACCCTTGCCTTGAATTCATCAAATTTCCACATAACATACTTTGTGGGATGCGAAGAAATTAAGACATTGGACATCTAGTTTGGAAAACCTAATAAAAGAAAGTGTTTGTGGTAAAATAAAACCACTAAGCAAAGATAAACAAAATGAACTCTCATATGTGTTGAAACCTCACAATCTCCAAGGAGATCAAATCCCCAAAACGAAAGTCCTTGATTCAAAATCTAGAAACGTATGTTCAAATTAAACCACTTCTTGGTTATAAAGGTCTACAGAAGCATTGCATGTTCTTCAATACCTTGGTTTAGGTAAACAAAGTGTCTTTTTTAGGTTCATCTTAGGATTAAAAGAAATCAAAATCTTTTCTCATCCACCCTTCAAACATCAAAACAAAAATCATCTCACCATCATCTTTTGGAGAAATCTTGAAACTATCCTTCATGCTAGGATTTTTGGCAAAAATCAAAATCATCAAATCCTTGAGACAAAATCCTTGAAATCATTATCAAATCACCTTTGGCTAGGTATGTGTAGATGCATCCTTTTTCATATGCATAGTCAAAGTTATCAAACTATCTTGTTTAGCTAGGTATATGTAGATGCATCTTTCTTCATATGCTTGGTTAAATTATCATCTTGTTTGAATACGTGTGGGTAGATGCATCCTTCTCCCTACACATATTCAAATTATCATCCTTTGAGAAAATCTACCCCTTAGATAATCATCCAACATCTTAGGGTCTATTTGTTCAAACCAAAACAAACCAAAATCAATCAATTAAGGGCAATCCCAAGAGAAAATAAAAAAATCAAAATCCGAAACATATCCAAAAGTCCTAAAAGCATAGCATTCCCCTCAAGATTTATCAAAAGATCAAAACATCCACATCATCCATCTCTTGCATCATCATCATATCACCTTTTGATCCTCAAGATATCCTAAAATTTTCTTTTTTGTGCATAAAGTAAAGATCAATCCAAGGAATTAAGAGATTCATCTCCCATATTCTTGAAAATTGATCCTTGTTTTATGGTTCAAACTAGATCTCAATACAAGAAGAACATGGAAATTGATAAAGAAACACTTGCTTCAAGTGACCTAAGCCAAACAAATATCGAAATGAATCCGTTGAATCAATCAATCCTTTGATTACCTTATCATCACAAAAACCACAAGAGGAAAATCAAGAAGAAGACCTTACCTTTGGGATGTCGCACGAAGAAATAACTGAAATGCTCCAAAATCCAGAAAATCATAAGATCGTCAACGTCATGATGAGGCTTAACCCTTCACTATATATGCTTGAACTAGCAAAACAAGGGGCCAAATTACCTTTCGATTTTGACACGAGCTCTATAGTGGAACCATCTTTAGAGGTCATGCCTCTAATTTCATCCACACTCCCCATCTCATCCACACCCCCATCCCAAAGCATCACTCAAAACATTCCGCAAATCACATCTTTTGCTCCAACCCAACCTAATGTTAACAAAGGAAGTGCATTTCCCAATGCATTGCAAACACATCCTCTCGTAAACAATCAAAACTTGGATGCAAATACCATCTTGGAACAAAACGTACTCCAAAATCAATTACATAAGTATGACCCTCTCACTTTCCATAACCCTAATGATTCATCATCGTCATCCTTCCAAGCAACACCTCAAACCTCTCTCCTCACAAATTCACAAGAAGAGGGTGACATGTTCAGACTTGGGGGAATTTTCAAAACCACATCATTTTATCAAGAACTCACACCCCTCACATTTTCACCTCTTTCACCATTACCACCATTATCCACACATCCACTTGGCTTGGGACTCCCACCTTTACCAAATATCAATATCAATCAAACCAACATTCCAATCACCAATCAAATCATCACACCAAACTCTTAAAACTTGTCATTGGTATCGCAACAAAAGATGACAAATACACAAGCAATCACGACATCATTGACCACCCCCCTAACATCTCAAAGCATGGTCTCTCAAGGACTAACCACATCAAAAACACCATCCACCACTCTAACTACCAACATGACAACACCATCCATCACTCAAACTACCAACATGACATCACCACTCACCACCACCACAAACACCATTCTGAATCCACCACCACCCCCACCACCACTAAATTCAAATTTATCAAGCCAATACAACATAGCATTGCAAGCCGCTCACCAAGCTGCTTATCAAAAGGCATTCCTACAAGTGCAAAAGCGAAAAGCCACACAAATAGCTACCCAAAAAGCCACACAAGCAGCACAAAATGCTAAAGCTGCCCAAATCATACAACAAGCACAATAGGCTACACAAGCCCAAGCATTATTGCAACAAAAACAAGAAGCAGCCCAAACTGCATTACAAGCACAAAAAGCTACCCAATCCTAAATTCTATTGCAAAAACAAGCAACACAAGCCCAAGCTCAAGCTCAAGCTCAAGCACACACCCGATATCAAGCACAAGAAGCACAAGCACAAGCACAACTTCTTGCACAAAAACAAGCAGCACAAATGCAAGCATATCAGCAAGCAATAAAACAATATCCAGAGCAACAAGAAGTAGCCCAATTGGAAGCCCAACAACAAGCATTGTTGGAAAACAACAAGCATTGTTGGACAACAAAAAGCACAACAACAAGCAATCCTAGCACAACAACAACAAGCTCAACAACATGCAATCTTAGAGCAGCAACAACAAGAACAACAATAAGCGTTGTTTATATAGCAGCAAGTGCAAGCATACTTGGCTCGACAAAATATGCAAATACCATCAAACAACACACCAAACAACCCACCCATACAACCCACAATCGAAACACCCTAGAAAACCTTCATCCCACCCCCTGATCCACAAAATGACATAACAACACAAATCAGGTTGCTCTTGCAACAAGTGCTCGATCTTCAATCAGGGTGAACCACAAAAACACCAAGCAACTTGTGCCCCTATCCATTTGACAGGAGCCTTGTGATGAAACCATTCCCCAAGGTATTTGAGATCCCCAAGTTTGACAAATATCGAGGGATGGGAAACCTTGAAGATCACATCAGGGAATTCCAGGTTCATTGCATGGAAGTCACATACGACAATACTTATCTGATGCAACTATTTCCTAGGAGTTTAGCTGGCCACGCTATGGAATGGTTCTCTCGCCTACCTACAGGCATCAGAACATTCCAAGAATTATAGACACATTCATTAAAAATTATGCATGCAACATTGCAATGGATGTTAGTTTAGAAGAACTCTTAGCTCTGAAACAAGGAAAGAATGAATCATTCGCTTCATTCCTACAACGATGGCGATCCAAGGCCAATTAGAGCAAATGGACCATGCACGAAGAACAAAAATTTTGCACCATCATATCCAACCTTGACGACCTCTTGGCATTCCATCTCAAGGTACAAGAGATCACCACATATGACCAATTTATCTCCAAGGCACCCAACATTGAACGAGCCCTTATGACACAACCCGCGGGATCAACTTCATACCCTGAACAACAAAACAATCGCCCACCTGCCAATTACAACGATAAACCTCGCACATGGGCAAAGAACAAAAATGTTACTAATGATGGTGTCGTCGACGCCAAAGTGGTCATTAGTGCCCCTTGCCAAAATACACCCGCACCACAAATCCAAATCCAACACCAAAACAATCATCAAGCAATACAACAACCAAACAACAATCCAACAATTAACAATCTCAATGATCAAAGGGGACCACCCCAACGGAACAAGAATTACCCCAAGCGAAAATACACCGCTCTTGGGGAACCACTAGAAGTCATCATGAAGAAGCTGATAAATGAAAAACTCATCAAAGCGCCCACCTATGAGAATTACCAAGAACTGAATGTAAAACCTCCTTGGTATAATGAGAATCAACTTTGTGACTTCCATAAAATCAAAGGGCATACCACGAACAGTTGTATGAGGCTAAAAAACATAATTCAAGATCTCATCAATCAAAGAATTATAAACATGGAACAACCAATAGGAAACCAAGACCTTAAGATATACACGAATCTGATGCCTAATCATGGCAATAAAGGGAATAATAATAACACTAATAAAGGGAAAGGCACCCACACAAATGTGAATCATGTGTATGAAACCTTTGTCACCTCCCTAGATGAAAATTACATGGTCATCACCATCAAAGCCACCCATGCCGATTGTGGAGTCACCACAAGAGGCGGCAAAGTTACCATCGCAGGATCATCCCAGCCAAACATAGTCCTTGCATCTAGATTTGTTCCTAATGGATATAACATCATTGATCATCTCAAAAGAATTCCAGTGCAAATCTCCATCATGGAGTTACTGAAAATCTCATTTGCTCATAGGAAAATTCTTGAGGAAGCACTAGCTTCATCCACTATCCCCGTAAATCTGGATACAGAACAATTCCAAGATATGGTCAGAAATATATTACACCAAATCTCCTCACATTCTCCAACTAGGATTTCCTTGCTCAACCATCTCACAACCGTGTGCTCCACTTAGAAGTCATAGTACAAAAAAGCAAAGTCAAAAGGGTCTTGGTGGATGGAGGTGCAGGCTTAAATATATGTTCTCTCAAGCTCGTCAAACAATTAAAAATCTCAGAGGATTCTATTGACAAAGGAAAGGGTATCACAATAAGAGCATATGATGATCAGGAAAGAGTGTCCCAGGGCACAATCAAACTCCCTATTCAAGTAGGTCCGACTATCATGGAAACCACTTGTTAGGTCATGGACCTCGACTTGTTGTATAACATCCTTCTAGGACATCCATGGATTCATGCAATGAAGGCAGTAGCATCAACTTTCCATGAATGTGTGAAATTCACACATGAGGGACAAGAAGTTACCATCCATGGAGATCCCAAACCATTATCCTATTGCAAAAGCCTTAAAGCAAAGTACTATAAAATCCCCCAAGTACCAAAAAATGATGAGGGTCCATCTACACCATACATCGATCCCACCACTCTCGCATCCACTTTTGCGATAGAGACACCCACCACTCCTGCCATTCCCACCATCTCTAACATTAAGGTCATCATCCAAGATAATGATTGTGGAAACTACATGATCCCTAAAAATGATTTTGTGGTAGGAGAGTTACCACAATCTCCTAGATCACGGGGACGTTCGCAAATAAATGAAGCCTCCACATCTCAAACGTCTCCTGAAGACTATCCCAACTTTACAAGTTGGGGAGATCTTGGCCAAGAAGTTATTGAGGCAGATCCATCTCATATGCTATATCAAGAATAGAGATCAGTAGCTGATTTACCAATGGATGACAGAAGCAAGGGTTTGTAAATGATGCTCGCAATGGGCTATGACATAAATCAAAGACTTGGGAGAAATGACAATAGGTTTATAATACCTATCATTTTGGAGACGCGAGCGATAACAACTCTTGGTCTTGGATGTACCCCTTCGAGTATAACCATACGTGGCTAAAGTCATCCAGTTAGGACGGTTAATAATCCTCCTCAACCAACCGCAACAGAACTATGCTTACCAGTATCTACAGGTCGCGTCATAGATAACTTCACATTTGATATAACCAACATCTGTAGTAGTAGTGATGATGAGGATCCCACATCCAATCTACCTAGGCTATTTGAGGATACCACTCTTTTCATGATTAGCACCCTATCTTTTGAATCAAACCACCAAAATCATGAAATCTGCCTAGTATATCCCCAACTCATCGACTATGACCAACAAGGAGCACTAGTTCTTGATACATTTGAAAATGATGAGGCACTCTCAAAATTCATGGGACTATGGGAAAACATTCCATGTGGATATCACAAAGCAGGGTTCCTAATCGAGCTAGATACACACGCCTATTATGGGGAAATGATTGAATCCCTCAGTCGCAAAAGTGAAATATTAAGAATAATATCTAAGTCCTTGAGTGAAAACCACACTATGGCACTCTCCGATCAGAAAAAAGTAAAAATAAAGGATGCATCCAATAGTGAAAACCTCTATAAGGCGCTCAAGGATGGGGGATTCAATCTTCCTTTTAGAGCTCTTCACTAAGAAAAATTAGCAGTCTTGGCAGAAAAATGCAATTCGGTCAACCTAGGAATAGAGGAAACCTCGCATATCACATTCTATGTAGAATCATTATTATCAGAGGAACAAGAGCTCCTAACAGCCTTCCTAAGAAAAAGACAGATAAACTTCGCATGGAGCTATGCAGACATGCCAGGACTTGATCCAGAAATCATGGTTCACCACTTAGTAGTATATCTAGAAGCAAAGTTTGTTAAACAAAAGCTTCAAAAAATGCACCCTCAGATCACCTTATTAGTCAAAATGGCGCTAAAAAAGTTATTAGATGTAGGATTCATCCGACCGATAGATTATCCAGAATGGGTGTCAAACTTGGTACCTATTTCAAAACCTGATGGAAGCATCAGAATTTGCATAGACTTTAGAGACTTGAATAAAGCGTGTCCAAAAGATGACTTCCCACTTCCAAACATTGACATGATCGTAGATATGACAGCTGGACATGAAATGTTATCACTAACAGATGGATTTTCTGGGTATAATCAGATTATGATAGCTAAAGAGGACCAACATAAGACAACTTTCACTTGTCCATGGGGGACGTACTGCTGGAATATGATGCCATTTGGCTTAAAGAATGCAAGAGCAACATACCAAAGGGCTATGACATTGATATTCCATGACATGATTCATAAAACAATTAAAGATTATGTCAATGACATCCTAGCCAAATCAAGAAAGAGAAAAGATCACATAGCAACCTTAAGTGCCATCTTTGACAAGCTAGAGGAGTACAAGGTCAGATTAAACCTAAAGAAGTGTGTCTTCGACGTACAATCAAGAAAGCTGCTAAGTTATATAGTGTCAATGAGAGGTATCGAGGTAGATCCAGCAAAGGTAAAAGAAATCCTTGAAATAGAAGCACCAAAAACATTAAAGCAATTGAGAGGTCTCCAAGGCAGGCTCCAATCCATTCGAAGATTCGTAGCACAGTTAGCAGACAAACAAAACCCATACTCTCACCTACTCCACAAGGGAGTAGCGTACAAATGGGATAACAAGTGTGAAGAGGCATTCAATAAAATCAAAGAATATCTACTGACACCACCGGTCTTAATGCCACCAATCCCAAGAAAACCACTAATTCTCTACGTATCAACAACAACATTAGCCCTTGGAGCTCTCCTAGCTCAGCATGACGAAAATGGAACATAAAGGGCTATCTATTACATCAACAGAACAATGGTTGGGAATGAGCTAAACTATTCATTCATCGAGAAAGCATGCCTAGTGGTAGTGTTTGCATCACATAAATTTAGACATTACATGTTGGCACATAAAATAAAACTCATCGCCAAAATCAACCCTCTTAAGTACTTACTATCAAAGGCAATGCTCACTGGGAGAATGGCCAAATGGGTAATGATACTATCAGAATATGACATCGAATATGTGGAGCGGAAAGCAATCAAAGGCCAAGTCATCACATACCAACTTGCAGAAGCACCAATCTATTTAGAGAATCCTCTCATCTCAGAGTTTCCAAATGAATTTATTTTCAATATCAACGTAGCTGACCACTAGAAACTGTACTTTGATGGCTCACACATGCATCATGGATCAGGAGTTGGCATCTTCTTCATCACCCCACAAGGGGACTGCATACCAAGGTCCTACAAACTGGCATTTCCCTGCACCAATAACATTACAGAATACGAAACTTTAACTATAGGTCTTAGAATAGCAGTGCAGTGGAACATTATAGCTCTCAGAGTATACAGAGACTCTCAATTTATAATAAACCAAGTGAATGATGAATACTAGACCAAGGATGATAAGCTCACTCCATACAAGAAATTGGTGGAGACTCTTAAAGAATCCTTCATCGAAATTACATTTGAGAAGATTCCTAGAACTAACAACAGAGCAGTAGACACCATGGCAACAATTGGATCCCTACTAGACATCCCCAACAATGTTCCAAAATATGAATTCCTGATAGAGCAACTTCTCATGCTCGCATTCGAGGTACCCGAATCAAAATTTTTGTGCGAAATCATTGGTCCCGGTGATCCTTGGTACCACGACATTTATACATACCTTCAAATAGGAGTCATACCTGTCGACTTACCTTCAAACCTAAAATGAACCTTTGTAAAAAAGGCATCCTAATTCGTCATCCTAGGAGATACCCTATATCGTAGAAGCATAAAAGGAACCCTACTACGCTGCTTAAATGCTCAGGAGGCATTGACTGCTCTAACTGAAGTACATAACGGTATCTGTGGTTCACACTCAAGTGGAATGACTATAGCCAAGAAATTGCTGAGGATGGGGTATTATTGGCCCACAATGGAAAGAGAGGCACATGACTATGCTAGAAGGTGTCTACAATGTCAACAACATGGGGAACTCATCCATGCTCCAACTCAAGAGCTTCATCCCATCATCACACCATGGCCCTTTTCGCAGTGGGGACTTGATCTCATTAGAAAAATCACACCCACTTCATCTAACGGCCACAAATTCATCATAACCGCAATAAAGTACTTTACTAAGTGGGTGGAAGCCATACCAATGACATATATAACTGGGAAGCAAATATCAAAGTTCATCCTGAACTATCTCATTTGCCACTATGGTGTTCCACAAGCCATTATCTTAGATAATGGGACACCATTCAAGATTCAGGAGGTCTGTGACTTATGCAAAAAATTCAAAATCCAACATCACTTCTCCACCCCATACTATCCCCAAGGCAATGGCCAAGCATAAGCTACAAACAAGGCCATTATAAAAATCCTCAAGAAAACAGTCAATGATGCAGGTTGTGATTGGCATTTGCAGCTTAATCCCGCCCTTTGGGCTTACCGGAACAACATCCGCACACCCATCGGTTTTACCCCTTTCTCCCTGGTCTATGGATCAGAAGCAGTACTCCCCATTGAGATTGAGCTCCCATCACTCAGGATATCACTGCAAAACCTCATCACAGATGAAGAGTACATAGTATTAAGACTAAATGAGTTGGAGCTACTGGATGAGCGACATATAGATGCTTTGAATCATTTGCAAGTCTATCAAAATAGACTCAAACGAAGCTACAATAAGAAAATCAGAAGTAGGACTTTCCAAGTCGGAGAACTAGTATTAAGGGAGAATCAGAAGAATGTCCCAAACCCAAGCAGCAAAGGAAAATTTGAACCTAATTGGTTGGGACCATTCGTTATCACAACAAGTTATAAGTCAGGGGCATATCAGTTATCAACACCCGAAGGGGAACCTCTACAAGAGCCCATGAATAGCTCTAATCTCAAAAAGTTTTATGCCTAAATCTTTCAAGGTATAGAACCAAAAAATCCAAAAAAATCAGAAAAGGTCTTGAAAAAATGGTTACTTCAGCAAAAACTTGGCAAACAGGCGTCTTGGTGACAACAAAAAAAATAAAAAAATAAAAAATCCAAAAAAATCAAAAAAAATTATCAAAAACAGTAAAGAGAAAAAAATCGTCCTCTAGTGAAAACCACTTCGTGGCGCTTTGGAAAAGTACCTTGGTGAAAACCTGGCAAATAGGCGCCTTGTGTAAATAAACACTTTCCATCCACCAGGGTTTTTATGGCTTGTTCTACATCGTCCATCCATTACGCTTCCATCATCCATCGCATTCGGATCTCCATCCATCACTCACCCACCCGCATCCACAGCATAGCTTGGTTCTATTTTCGTATCATGATCCCTCCTAGTACTACTTGACCCATCCTCAAGGTTAGTTTGTCCTGCCTTTATCGGAGTAGTTTATTGCATCACGCTGGGGGCATGTTCTCATCAAATTGGATTCGTATATATTCCTGAGGTAAAAACATCAAAAAATCCAAAAACATCAAAACATAAAAAAATCCAAAAACATAAAAACACATCAAAATCCCAAAAATAGGTCAAAAAGTCAAAAAAACAAAGTCGTCTTGTCGAACTATGGGTCTCTGAGCCTTGAACGTAGGCAAGGATAATCTATTGATCAACTCCCGAGACACTTAGGTCAGTCCTCTAGGAGTCCATCATAATAAAATGACATCTCATCATGTATATCACCATTTATAAATCGATCAACTCATCAGTCGAACTACGTGGTCTTTGCGTATATAACGTAGGCAAGGATAATCTATTGATCAACTCCCGAGACACTTAAGTCAGTCCTCTAGGAGTCCATCATAATAAAATGACATCTCATCATGTATATCACCATTTATAAATCGGTCAACTCATCAGTCGAACTACGTGGTCTTTGCGTATATAACGTAGGCAAGGCTAATCTATTGATCAGCCCCCGAGGCCCCTAGGATAGGTCTTTAGGTTAGTCTCTTGGTCAAAATCTCAGAAAACCCAAAAACATTGAACAATCAAAAATCAAAACATTTGAAAACCTCGAAAAATACCAAAAATAGCCTCAAAATATTGCAAAACGTCAAAAACATCCAAATATTTGAAAAAATCCATTCGTCTCATCTCGCTTACACCCGCAATAACATCACTCATAATAAACGATCGTCATTCTCAATCTTTGGTAAGACAATCAGAAAAAAAGTCTAGCAAGTGAAAAGTGAAAACTCAAAACGTCAAGTCCCAGGTTTAAGTCAGTACATAAACAAGTTGGTCAACTTTTTGTGTCGATAACCTATCATCCAAATTGGTCCCATATCAATCTTTTGAAAGAACAGACACTTAGGAGAAATGAAATGACATGCTGCCATCCACTAACATGTCCTAGGATGCATCCTTCCTACAATGGGCATTATCTTTTGGCAATAGTTTCAGTTCTTATCCTTAAAAACACATCCTCTTTTGGTTAGCGGTATTGAAGAATATCAGCTTGTTTGTTTACTTTATCTTTATCCTTTTGAGTTATCTTATTGCGCCCATTCCAAGGACTTCTCGATGATATCCGAACAGAGGATTTAGAGAAATAGGAATGGGGCAATGATCACTATCTTTTTTTTGCTATGCTTGTTGGACGTTCTTGTAATATAACCTTGGTGAATACTTGTTTTGTTAGGTATGTATGGAGGAAGTTTTGGGCAACTTGTTGACTATTGCATTGATAGGTTATACCTTTTTGTGTTTTGGTCAGAGATGTTTGAAACTTCTAAAGTGCATCCTAGCAAGGTTTCTATATGTCAGGTGTGAACAAGGATACTCCTATCTGTTTGTCAAGTCAAGGTCCATCACATTGGGTACAATGGAATCCTAGTTCTCCATACCTTGATGAATTGTATCACGTGTGTTATCAAACATAAGGAAATTGGCCCTTTGAAAATCCTAATTCCTCGGCAAGAAATCATCATCTTGTGTCTTGTTGAAATGACTTCTTCTCTTTCATTCCTTCTTGCTCATTGCGCTAACAAGGTACTCTGACAGTTGATCATCATCATCATCATCATCATCGTCATCGATCCTGCATCCACAAATCATTAGCATATTGCATAAACATATCATATAGGAAACATATGCATTACATTTCCATCATCATATAAACATGGTATTATAAGCATTTTCCATAAAATTAGCGTATCCCTTTCTCATTGCATTGCATCCTTTTTTTTTTACATTTCATTGCATAAATCATTTCACATCATTATAAGCATAAATAGGAACATACAAAATCCATTACATACAAAGCGTGCATCCATCCATAATCATTTCACATATAAGCATGATTCACATCATTTCACATATACACCATAGATCATTTCCATATCATTTTGCATATTGCATATTGCATATCATATCATTTTTGCAGCATCATTACGCATCACATAAATACATCTGCATATCATAAGTCAACAACATAATATAGATCTGTTATTCATAATCATTACATAATGCATGTACCATCAGAAATAAATGCATCCATAAATACATCATATAACATCATAAACATCATTGCACAACATATAGAAGTAGAATCATCCATACATGCATAAATAAATGGTACACATCACATCACATCATAATTGAAATTGTCATCTCATATATATCATCATCATCGAGTAACTATCATAGTATAAAATAGTCGAATCATTGTACATATATGTCAATCAATACAAAAAGGCCCATCGGGCTATCAAAAAAGAGCCTATACGGCACAAAAAGTATCATCTCGATCAAAAAGAGGCCTAACCCCTCTATATGTTGCCCTCGCCCCTGTCACCATGACCCTCTGCTGGTCTGTGGCTGGTCTGCTGCGAGTACTCTGGGACCTGTGCTGCTCTGGGTATGGCCTCGTGATAATGCATATGGTAATACTTGGCCTCTCGAACGACCTCTCTGTAGGACCGAATGGACACTATATCCTGAGAGGAGGAGGCTACCATGCTCTCTAGCTGTTGTCTCTGACCTAGCTTTGTGGCTACCTGTAACTCTACAGCCTGTCTTTGCAGTGTGGCCTAATCCCTCTCGGCCCTAAGCTGATCTCTCTTAGTCCTAGCCTGATCTCTCCCCCTGTCAAAGTCTGCACTTGAGCCTACAACTGTGCAATCAATGTATCTCGGGGATCCACCTGCCCTGTTGGTTGCACTACTGGCTATGCTCATGGAGGCTGTACCTGAGGCTGATCCTCACCCCCAACCTGTGGTGTTGCACCTGCTGGCACCTGCTATTGATCCTGCATCTGCACGTCGACCTGAGTTGGTTGAACTGGAGGCCCGACCGGCTAGTCCTGTCATGCACCATCCCTCTGTCCTTGTCCTCCCACTCTGCCTCTCACCCTCTACCAATTGGGGACTACTCCTGGAACTATCAAATGTAGGGGAGGTCAGAACCAATCCCTGTATGCCTGTGTAGCACTTGGATTTGCAGGCCCCTGATCATAAGCCCATGGCCAAGCCACCAATTGTTTGAAACTGTCCACAACCTTCAAGGTAGAAATGTATCGCCCCCATGAAACCTGTGACATGGTGCGGGAAAATACGACCACATAATCATTGTCTGGTCGATCCTGGGGCTCACTGAATTGACGCTGAACGTGCTCGGGCAGATATCACTCTATCATAGTGTGCTCTCGCCTTGCATGAAACAATCCTGGTGGGCATAGAAAATATGATGTACATCATCGGCCCATCCGGGCCGACCAAGGTACGAGTGCCATATGAACACCTACATCTCATCCAGGACCCTCCTCCAATAAGGAATCTCGTGCTCTCCTCTGTGTGTAAAGGACACACCGCCTCTGTAGCACCATACAAGGGGATCATCAAGCCCCATTGGAACTGCAACAAGCCGGGGCCGAAGGACAACAATGTGCTTCCATGCCCATACGTGGAGGAGTGTCACGCCTATTTTGAGTGCTCGGTCCTCGAGGTAGACGTACTCGTGAAGATCTTTGTACAAGGATGCAAGAAAAATTGGCCCCCAAGCAAAGCGAGTAGGCCTGTCACGCAACACCATGCGCTCCCAGCAGAGTCCCTAACTAGGACTGAAGTACCAACCTCGTTGATTTGGGGCAATGAGACCCAAAATAATCACTGCAACAACTAAGTGGAAAGGCGATGCCAGGGCCCTATGACACTCGAGCTTGATCTACCCCTCGCAAATGACAATGTCCTCTATGTCGAGGACTCTATGACAGGCATTCTGCCCCTCATCAATATAAAAAATGACACGCCGACTATGAATCGACAATCTCAAGATGCGCCAAACATTCTCCAAGGTGACGGTGGCCTCGTCGGTAGGAAGGTGGAAAGAAGAGGTCTCGTTGTGCCATCTCTTGGCAAGCGTTGACATCATCCCAAGGTGGGTGCGAATGGGCGCTACGTAGGCGATGTACCATAAACCCATGTCTCGTAGCTGATCTTGATCTCTATCACTCAGGTCCTGCAAGTAACCAAAGAGATATTGCGACCTGTGCTCTCAGGAGTAGAGCTCCCTCGCCGCATCTTGCATCAGGAAGGGTCATCATGTTAAAAAAAATTGAACTTTTTTCGTTGGGCGTCCAAGAAACCACTCCAACGTCGCAATCCGTGAAGGCGTCGTAGTTTGATTTTTAATCAAACTCCAACGCTAGGGCACAAAATGTTGAAAGCGCACCGCCGAAGTGCACTTTCCTTCCTAGCGGCGTAGTTTGAAGAGATAAAGGACCGCCGCGTTGCACTTTAGAAATGGCCCCACTAGCCATGAGCTCAACGTCGGAGTTTGGAGTTTATTATCAAACTCCAAACTCCACCGCCACGGGGAAATTTGACACCGAGCGGTGCAGTTTAATTTCTAAGCGGTGCTATATAGCACCGCTGCAGAAGGACTGACTTCAAAAGCATTAAATGAATGTTAAAACAAAAAATAAAGCTCAAGGAAGGATCACTTACTCGTGCCCCAATATTGGGTGGCCGCTGGTACATCCGGACTCGATCAAAAATGTGCATCGGGAGCTGTCGTTGCGCCATATCATTATGAGGTTAGAGCTCAAATCTCAGGGTTGCTAGATGGCTGTGTGAAAATGAATTGAAAGTGACCCCTCAGAGCTTTTTTAAGCTTGAAAATTAGGGTTTTTTCACCCTAATTGGCTATCTTGGTAGGGTTTTGGACCCTTGAGCTTGCTTTTGTCTAGTTGAGGCTTGTTTTACATCGTTTTATTGCATTTAGACACATTTTTGGCCTCCTGGAGCCTTTTCGGACTTGTCAGGCACCTTGTCCTCTTTTTTCGCGAGATCACCCAAAAATTGAAATTTTTGTCCAATCTCTCGAGGGGGAAATATATTGGCATGTTTTCTCTCGCCGGGTAGTAGTGGGGCAATATTTTTGAAAACGATTTTTTTTGGCTTTGATCGAGATAGTTTATTCTTTGAACCAACACAGCAAGTGCATTGCTTCAAAGAGGGGCAAAATGTAGACATGTAAAATGTACCAATTGATATTGTGCACTGATCCTCACCACTAACATCGTTTCATCTTGAATCATCCTTCGGTCTAACCATTTAATCAAATCCCCCTATCTGATTAAATTCATCAATATTCCCCTCTTAATTAAATAAACCAGTTATCTAATTAAGTCATCTCTTCTCGATAATTAAATTAACCATCTTGATCTAATCATCCTATTTAATTAAATAATTAATTTTATTTGATTAAATCTCTTAAGTCTATCTATTAAATTAAATAAATTAAAACCTTTTTTAGTTTAATCTAACATCATTCTTGTTAATTAAATAAATCAAAATATTTATTTAATTAATCCCTTGCCACATTCTTCTCATTATTTGATTTAAATAAATCCACAAATTTAAGTCAAATAGGTCACATCATTTAATCCCCTTCATTGAATTAATTAACTTTGATTAATTTAATCTCATATCATGTCCCATCCTCCAGCTTTTACCACTTGCACATGAAAATAGATTTAATTGATTTATTAAATCTCTATTTTCCTCAACAAGGCATTTTTTAAGGAATATTCTCCAAGTTTGAATTCAAAATCTAAGTTGACATGTACATCCAACAAGGCATTTACTCCATCTTACTTGTCCTTTGCCTTGAGCCAAGTGGCATTCAATGCATTCTTTCTTCCCTCTTGCATGTCATTTCAACAAATTCAAAATTCATAAAAAATAGGCATTTATTGACACAATCCTCAAAACTTGCACATCCTCCATCCACTCACAAGTTGACAAATGGTATTTTGCCATTGGTTGAATGTTAGTCCCACATTGCTCAATTTTGGACATTCATCCATCTTGGCATTCTATAAATAAGAGGCTCATCTCATTTCATCATCCACAATTTATGCAAAGTTACTATACTCAGATATTTAGCAAATTTCATCAATATCATTGAGTTCTTAGCTAGGTTATGCAGGTTTTAGCTTGGAGCACTCACCATTCTTCATCAAAGTGGATCAATCTTCATCAACACATCAATCTTGCATCATAGGAATTGGGGAAGGCCGAATTTCATCAAATTGGCGCAATTCCCCATTAGGATCATGGAAGTTTGCTAGTTTAATTAGGATTCAATCTCTTTTATTTTCATTTCATTGTATTCTTCATTTCTTTTCCTAATTTGAACTTTGCAAATGGATTTCATGAGGAATCCTTGTTCTTGCTTGCATTCTATATTCTAATGTGTTTCTTCTTATTGTTTTGCAGGTATTAGGATTGGGTTCACCTGATTAAAAGCTTAGTTTATTTCCAAATTTTTAGTTTTCAGAGATAATTAGTATAATCATTTGTGTTTTTGTTATAGGATTCTATTTTTGGACAATACTAGACTACAACACATGGCAGGGATGCTTGCATGCCCTACGTTGTCATCCTTGGCCAAAACTAGTAGAGCTTAGGCAGAACCTTTGAAGTCTTCTCTTTAGATCTCTAAAATCCTTGTCTTAAAAACATGCATAAAATACAAAATACAATTAATTTCCCTTTGTCACCTAAGCTTTTCCTTAGAGGTAGTTGAGGACCATTTTCTCTATGTAGACTCTTCTTGTCCTAGAGATTTGGGAGTAGAAAATCTCCTCTACAAATACTAGTGATATTCAAATGGAGATGCTCTAAATCTCACAGTTATGGATGTCTAGACTAGGTACCCTATCATTTAGCCTTAGAAAATCCACTCTATTTTTATATCCTATCCATTTGTACACCTATATATCTTAATATCTACCTTACAAAACACTCTTTGAATACCACATAATTGGAATTTTGGTAGTGCATGTCCCAAATATAGGTCCAACATTGTACTAGAAGTGGGACATTCTTGTCATCATGCATCCTAAGCTATAAATCTTTGTAGCAAACATTTTTCCCTCCATACAAAAATATACAACACAATAGTGAGTACCATTTGAAATACACTATCCAAATGTTATCTTTTATTTCCGTCAATTGTTTGTGCATTTCCTTTGCAATGAACGAGGAAAATCAAATTCTTTGTTAAGGTTCCTTTCTGAATATCAACAACCATCATCATTAGGGGAAATGGAATCTGAGTCTTAGCATCCCTTGCTAAAACCTGACACAAGGCATGATATTATGAAATACTATTAAAAAATACCCTCATTGAAGGGCTCCAATTCTATAGGGGTGAACCTTGTAGGTTTTATGTTTGCACCTCTTATTTTGTGCTTTGGCAACCAATTCACCCTATATCTTCCTTTTTTTATATTCCTTTTTCAAGATATTAAATTCAATAGGCTTATTTGTTGTTGAA
Organism: Sequoia sempervirens; assembly: GCA_007258455.2. Lineage (NCBI taxonomy): Eukaryota > Viridiplantae > Streptophyta > Pinopsida > Cupressales > Cupressaceae > Sequoia > Sequoia sempervirens. The sequence continues at coordinate 768,942,370 of VDFB02271358.1, read as the reverse complement.
TTTAGGTCAAATACCTCTACAATGTAGACCCTGTCAATTTTGACCAACTCACCACTATTCATGACTGTTATAACCCTAACATTGACATCACACTTTTCTGCCAACATTTTGATGAAATATACATTGATGAAAATATTTGGGACTAATATTTTCCCATGTCAAAATCTCAAACATGTGAAATGAGCCTCTTCGAAAGCCCTTTTATACTAGTTTCAAACAATGGCCTTTCATTTATTGGAATTTATTGCATCTATGTAATCCCTACATTGATCTCTCAAGTGGTCTGATAATATGACTCACCCATTGTGCATGTTTATCCTTTCTAGATGACCCAAGGAATTAAAGTAGAAGGTCTTCGTCCAACGATATTTTTTCCTTTGTGGGTTGAGAACTGGGTTGACTCATCTTAGGGTTTTTTCGATGCAAATTAGGATTTTAAAATTCAGTGCAAGTTTTAAAATGAAGGCAATAACATGGGATTTATGCAGTCAATGCAAAAGGAACAACCTTAATGTAATAGATATGTACACAAATTGGAAAATAATTTTGAAAAATTAGGGTAAAATTGAGGACTTACTTGAGTTTTACTTGAAAACCCTAATTTGTTTATGAGACAACTAAAAGGAAACACGAAAATAAAAAAATTCTTCATGTCGAACAACTTTTACGGATTCTTGTGATTTCTAATAAATGTATATGGTGAGGGAATTACTAGAATTTGGTAGATATAAGTTAGTTCTCACCATTATTGCTTATCCACGTGAATAGAGTGTTCACAACATCGTTCTACAATATTGAATTTTAACTGTTGATCTTTGAATGTCACGGGTGAGATCAATGGTAGTTGCAACCATTTGTTGTATTGAAGAGGGATAGATAAGACCCCCTTAGATCAAACTCCATTAGATGGGGCCCTCTAGTATTAGATTATATACCCACAATGGGAATTCTTTTCCCACCTATCAAATACTAGAAAAAACACTTTCTTTACCTTTTGAGGGATTAAATAATGTCATTTAAAATTATGAATTTGCAAGATTATAGCCACGAAATGGAAAAGCAACAAGTATAGTTTGATATGTTTTTTAATTTTATCATGTATTTAATTTTCAATTTTTTCTAAACATAGTTTTTTCTCCAAACATCAAGCTTTTTGTTCTATAGAGGTGGAAAAGTAGTAAACCATTGTAAAAAAAAAACCTTCTCTAGGTATTTATGTCCTTGTTTCACAAAAAAAAAATAGATTTCAATATATACACAAGTTAGGTTGGATGAGACACATATGTCCAAATTATAGTTATAGCGACTTTAAAAATTAATTAAAAAAAAAATGTAACAAAAAATTATGAAAAAATATCCTTGCCCTAGATATTGATGTTGAGAGTCTATATTTCAAAAATTAGAATTTTATCTTTTATAGAAAAAAAGTTACGTTGGATGGGGTAAAAGCACAAACCTGTGTCACACTTTATAAAGGAATCGGCCAATGACAAAAAATTACGAACCAAATACATAAAAGTGGTCTTTATGTTTTAAATTTCAAATGGTGTAAACTAATAAAATGTAGAACTTTTGGTGCAGTTTATTCCTGTAATTTTTAAAATTTAAAAAAAAATTGTTTTTATTATGTTTTTATCAATTTAAGGACAAATTTTGGAATGCTGAAAATTTCATAAAAGAGTGACTTCACGGGCCGTCAAGAAATAAAATGAAAAAAACTTCATTTCTCCCTATTTTTTTTTTTTCCAAATAGGTAATTTCAATATCCTGTGCATGGAAAAAAAAATCACATTTTGATGTATATTTTTCTCGTAATAACGTTTTAAAGTCAAACATGTCAGAATTTGACAGTTTTGACGGGCCGTCAACTAATTTCAATTTTTTCAATCATTTAAAAAAAAAAAAATATACCCTTTTGAAGTAGACTCTCTCCTCTTGTGCCTCATATAATATTTAAAACATTCTAATAAATTTTCCTATCATTTTTTTAATATCAAATCAGCCTCTTTTCTAATTTTTAAAACCTACTTGCATTATTTTAAAAATAAAAGATATCAAAACTAATCAAAATATTATAAAAATTCTATATTTGGATTCTAAACTTCAAGCTCTACAAAAGGGTATTTTTATTTTTTGCAAAAAAATCAATCTGACTAGAGAAATACTCTGCCAAAAATGAATGTTTCAGAAAATTCTAAAAAATGATGAGTAAGCTGCCATGTAGGATGCCAACTAGATGTTTTCGGCCGACATGTTTTTGACTGATCAAGTTTCGGCCGAAACCCTATCGGTCGGTAATGAATCGGCCGAAAATTAATAGATCGGAACTTTATCGGCCGATAATTACTCGGCCGAAAACGAATGAAATAAAATAAAGTTATTTTCTTTCAACTTTATCAAATTAAAAAAATTTGAAAATAACAAATATTTCAAAATTTTCTCGACTATTTTCGATTAAAGAAGATTTATTTCAACATTTTGGAAGGTTTATCATTTCTAAAATTTACAAGACGTATTTCGACAAAAAAAAAGGCATTTGGAGAAGAGGAGAGATATTTTTAAGGTGTATTGATCTTTAATTTATTTAATTGATTATGTTTTTTTATTGAAAATGCATTTGAAGTTTGTTTTCACTTTTTTTTATTAAAATATTAACATCAAAGAAATATGTGTAGAAATATATTCATTATTCAATTAAAAATATTTTATGTTTTGCATGTTTATGTTTATTAAAAACTTTTGTTTAAATATTTTATGTTTATGTTTTGCATCTAGTTACAAGTTTTTTAAAATATTTATGCTATATTACATGTACATGTTTCATGGAAAGCTTATGTGTGTACAAATTTCTATGTAGGCAATCATTCAAATTTGAGTGTAATTTGTGATGGCAAATCCAAGGACTAGATCGAGGAAGTATGAACGAACACGAGTAAGACAAAGAAAGAGAAAAGCGGATGAAGGAACATCTACTGAACAACAACCCATGGAAAATATTGATGATCAAGGTGACGTACAGGTACAAGAACAAACTGAACCTAGTACTAATATAAATGTTTTGGACTATGGTATGGAAAATTTGATGGAGATGGATGAAGATTCTCTTTTCAATAATATTTCATCTGAAGATATGTTATCTGAAAGCACATTAAAATTACACTCTAAAAAAATATGGGATGAATTTTTTGAAGAGAAATCTTTAATTGGAAGAGCACAGTTAATTGCAAAGTTATTTAGATGAAAAGAAATGACCCCTGTTTTGGAGTTGTTAGGGGTTGATAATAGGAAAAAGTCATCAGATTTAAAACAAACAATTGTTGAAAACCTACAAGAAGCATTAAAATGTATTGAAAAGAAGAGTCGGTCTAGTGATTTAAGTGCTGCACGTAGAGCGTTGATGACTGTAATTTCTAGTAAGAAATTATCATATAGAAGACAAGTTCAAGCAATTTCTGAATTACTAAATGTTTCTAGGAGAACTGTTCAAAGATATATTGAAAAGAGAGATGAAATAGATGGAAAAATTGAGAAAAAGTGGGTAAATATTTGTAGGGTTCCTCGAAAAGATAGAATTTCAGAAGATGTAAAGAAACAAGTTGTTGAATATTGGACCACCCACTCTCGTGTTTCTTCCAATAGAAGGGATACTATACAAATAATAGGTGATGATGGTACAAAAATTTCTCATCCAAAACATTTTATAGATACAACACAAAGTGAACTTTTTGAAGCATTTAAACAAGAATTTTTAAATGTGAAGATTTGTCAAAGGATGTTTGAAACACTACGACCATCATTTGTACGTATAAATAAAGTACGTGAAACTTGTTGTTGTCGAAATCATGTTGAATTTGATCTACACCTACAATCATATAGAAAAGTTATGGCAACAATTGATCAAAATTTAGCCATCCCTGGAAGCACAACACAATTTGTGAAGTCTCTTCTATGTGAAAAATCAGAAAATTCGGATGAATTCAACATTCAGTGTATAAAAAATGTATGTAATGATTGTGGAGATTTGAAGAATCTTTTACATGTTGACAATAATGAAATGCAAGTTACTTGGAAGAGATTTGAATATGAGACATACTTAACAAAGTCAAGAGTTGAGGCCAAAATAATTGTTCTCAAAGAGAGTGGATTGCCTTACAATGAATTCATGAGTAAATTTCACAATATCATATATCCACATATCCAACATTGTCATGGTGCAAGATGGCAATCTAAGCAATTTCGTTATTCAAAGAATTGTTTTCCACCAGGTTGTATTCTCTCTATTGTAGATTTCTCTGAGAACTATACATTTAGTCCTCAAACTGAGATTCAAAGTCAATATTATCATTCAGAGCAAGTTGCAATCTTCGTGCAAGTTTGCTACAGGCATGCAGAGTTAGTGGTCGATGGAATACAAAGTAGCAAAGATGATAGAATTATCATCAAAGAGGTTCACTTTTATATCAGTGATGATATGAATCATGATAGAAGCTATGTAGCTCATTGTTTCAAAATGTTTTTTGAAGACCTAAGATGACGTGGCATAAATCAAGAACAACAATGGATATGGTCTGATGGATGTGCTGGTAAGTACATTAGTTTTTAAATTATTTTTAATTAATTTATATTTACTTTTAAAACTTTGAGACTTAAATTGTTTTTTGAAGATAATTCAAGGTTTTCAAGTGTTTAATTATTTGTAACTTCACAGGACAATTTAAGTCTGCAAAAGCCTTTGTTTGGTTATGTAGTCAACATGCTAGATGCAACACCAAATTTTTGTGGAATTTTTATGAGAGTGGACATGAAAAAGGAGAGCACGATGGAGCAGGAGCATGTGTGAAGCGTGCACTTTGTCAACATGAACTTGCTGGTATGTCCAATTTAGCTTCATACTTTTTAAAAGATTAGATATGTATATATATATATTTAATTTAACTAAATTAAATTTTCTTTTAAGTTCTTTGAAAGTAATAGGTGACAAATTGTGCCAACTTGTCTGTAACTTGTAGGTAATGCCATACGGAATGCAAACGAAATTGTTGAATGGTGCAAAAGTCATTTTTCTGCTCGCGACTCAACATACAACACACGGTATTTTTGGGAAGTTACAGGTATGTATGTCTAGTCAAAATTTGTTTTAAAAATTTGAATTTCAAAGTTCAAGTATATACATGATTTCAAATTGAATTTTCAAGTTTTAATTTAAACAGATATTGATCGATCAAATCCTTATAATTGTCAAGCAATTCATGGTATTAGAAATCTACATCAAATCATGACAACGGGGAGTAGTAGGCCTTATGCAATGAATGTGAGAGAAAAATCATGTTTTTGTATTGATTGCATTGAGGACAATGCAAATATTGATCAATGTGAGAATATTAGAGATGGGTATGTTTCACAATGGGAAATGAAACAATTAATATCAATGCCTCCTTTTGTTGAAGATGACAATGTTGATGTCTATGATCCACTATATTCAGCTGATTACGAACGTGTATCTAATTTAGTTGTTATAGGTATGTCCAAATTGATTAATTTAGTTAAAATCAAGATTTAAATTTATATATATATATATTCTATGTTTAAGTAAGTTTCAAATATAAAATATAAATTTTTACAACTTTTAAATGTATAATTTACTTAAATATGTAAATATGTGGTGTGTGTACAGGGATATTTTCGTTGTAGTTGCAAATCCTAAAAATGCGGAAGGTGTAGATTACTATCTACTAAGATGTACACAACCAAAAAGTAAATTGGTCGAATTGATGACAGATGGTGATGGACAAGAGTATCCCATTGGATCAGTCATTATTGAAGGCACATATTATTAACAAATAAAGATAGATAAAAATGGTATTATATTTGTTGATTATAGGCTAGGACAAAAGGTTCTACATTACAGTCACTTAGTTTTGGCAACAAAAATAAATTTAGAAACTTTACCTAAAAGAGGACGTGCCAAACAAAGTGGAGGTTGCCTATTGAAGATCATGAGAAGATTTTAGAGATAATTAAAGATAGAGAGGATCCAGATTTTATGTACCATGAGCTTTAAGTTGTTTTTTGGATACATGTGTACACATTTATGACTCCAAATCTAGATAATTTATATATTTGTATTGATTGGACATGTGACATGATTTAGAATGGTTTTTTTTTAGAATGTGACATGTATATGTTAGATCATATATATGCTTGATCTACAAAACCCAGTGACTTTAAAAATGTTTTAATTTACATTTTGCCTAAATTCCTTTAAATCATCTAAATTTCCAATTGCATTTTTACATGTTGGACATGGTTCATTCTTTTAAACCTTCACTCTTGAGAATCTCTCTAGAAATTCCTTTATATCATCCCTCTAGATTCCTTGATTGTAAATTTTTATGTTTGACACATGGAATTGTTAAACTTTCACTTTCAAATCTTTGAATTTAAATATTTGTTCAACTCCACCTATATACATGAGCTAGATTGAATATATATATACATGCAACAATATGTACAAAACCTAGTCTATGTTCCAATTTTTCATTTAAATTTATTTATGTTCCATGGAATTCTTAAGTTCACATTCAAATCTTTCATTTCATTTGAACATTCAACTCCACAAACTTGTATAAAATTATCTAGTTGATTTGGTGTTTGAGTGGTGAAGAATCTAGACATAAATGTTGTCTCTACTTTTCTTTATTTTTTATACATTACTAATGCACGACATTCAATAATTTTAAATTATCATTTGGATTTTCATGTATCCTAATCATCACATCCTAATTTTATTAAATTTTCATCAAGTAAGCATCCCTCATCCTAGAATCATTTAAAAATTATCCATCTAGATCCATCTCAACCGTACATCCATTCTCCATCCTTAATAATAAAAAAGCATCACTTAAACATTAAAATTTGGTTACTTGGTCTCAATCTAGTCCATACATCATATTGTCCTTTCATCATCACCCAAATTTTTCAACATCTAGGGACCTTATCCTTAATCTAGACTATCATCCATTTCAAATCCAATCTCCTAATAAAAAATCTTTTGACCTTATAATTTGATTTCATCTTTAAAATCCAAATTTGCTTAAGAATATTAGCTCCTATCTTTTAAGTATAGAACTAAATTATTTATCCATTTTGTTAATGTTAGATTGTATCCAGGTTCTCTTGGTTTGTCCTTTCTTGTTCACCTTAAGGTGCATTAGAATATATGAACATTGTAGTGAATCACAATGATATCTTCCAAGTCATATCTAATTCCCAAATATAGAAATTCCATATCCTATTGGCATCAATTTAGCTTTGTTTACCATGTATAGCTTGAGACCATGAGCTACCTACATCTTCCAAGTCATATCTAATTCCCAAATGTAGAAATTCCATATCCTATTATCATCAACAACAAGTTCTAATTGTTTTAGAGGTGGATCTAGAAGAACTTTATCTCTCTAGGAGACATGCCACCATCTATAACACCAAAAATACTATTTGAAGCTTCATTATTTTATAGCTTATTTATTTATTTTTAAAATATTTCAATCAATCACTAGAAAATTATAAATTTATTAAGATGAGTAACCTTGTGTTGTCATTTATTGATTAAAATATGAATCTTTGTTTTGTTCTAATATACATGAACTTTTCTTTCTTTGATAAAATAGATTTTATTTAGTAAATATTTTTATAAAATCCTTTTATCCCAACACAATACACTCATTTAAATATTTATTTTTAATTCAAAACTCATATATGAGAGATTATATATATTTCCTTCTCCAAGACCAAGATGCTAATACACTAGTAACATCTACAATTTAAATATAAGGTTTCTATATTAGAACCCAATTTGAATTATCAAGCTATTTATAGCTTTTTTTTTTGTGATTTCATAGTCCAACCTTAAAAAATAAGGATGTAATCTCTATTCCTCTCATCTTTAGTACTTTATTTATATATAAAATATTTGTATGCCTATAAAACGTAACTTTTAGTATATTTCTCTAGGAATGAACATAACTTCATTAGTCCTGTAATTTGGTCCATCTTTCCAGTACAATTAAATATGGATTGATCAATTTTTAATTTATATATAGAATTGTTATCCAAGAGATCTACTTGATCAATTTTTAATTTATATAGAATTGTCATCAATTTTTAATTTAATATTAAATGTGCATGTCTTTCAAGATTTAAATATATATATCAATTTCTAATTACATATATATAAATGTTCCACATGGAATTCTTAAACTTTCAAAACTAGAAATTTGATTTCATTTACATTCAACTCCACTAATAGCTTGCATGCTTTATTTGAATTATATTGTTCATTCTTAAGTGAACACTTTCAAACATATATATATATATATATATATATATATATATATATATATATATATATATATATATATATATATATATATATATATGATTTCATTTACATTCAACTTGACACAAGTATAGCTCATCATCTAGTTCAAGAATTCTTTGCATGCACATTCAAATGAACATGTGTATTAGATTATATGGAATTAGAAATTAGGTTAATGTAGAGCGTGATATATGCACAATTTAAATGTATAAATAACTTTTACTGACTTTAAAAATGAACATTTAGAGCTTTAAAGAATTCAATCTAACTATCATCTATTTCTGATTGCATTTTTATGTTCTACTTTAAAACATGTATAGCATTAATCTCAAGCATGTATGCATTCAATTTTTTCTATTTCTTGACCTATTTATTAAAGACAAATTCATTTGAACTATTTATTTAAATTAATTACATGTACATGTCCATCTTTTTAAATTTACAAATAGCAACCATTAGATAGTGGAGTGGACAACATTTTGATTTCACAATGTATTTAGTTATCTATATATGTACAAGAAGTGCATTTGAACAAGTTACCATAATTTAAATTTAAATAAAGGTACTTATAGATGTACAATGTAAGTGAGTTCATCAAACCATAATAATGCACGTATATAACAAACCTCTAAGATTCAAACCATAAAACATAACTGTATGAATATGACATGTAAATTATAACAAGTATATATGTGTGTACCATAAAACATAAGTATGTAACAAGTCCAAATGTTCAATACATAAATCATAAAAAGTGTCCCCAACATATAATAAAATGATCTCAGACATGTAATACTATAAAACAAATCTCAAAGAGAGGGATGTCTGGTATGAATAGAATCATCAGATCTATGGCTCGATCTCTCCCTCGACCTCTCCCTTGATGCATGGCTCGATCTCTCCCTCGACCTCTCCCTCGATCCATGGACCGATCGCTCTGTTGATCCAAGATGTGTGGATCCATGTCCCGATCCAATATCTCTTGATCTGTGTCCTGAGCCTCGTCCCAACCCCTGCATGTGTTCAAGTACACATATATATGTAAAATTATCTAAAAATTTTACAATGTACTTGAGTTCAATGTGTTCAAACTTAAACATCAAGTAATTAGTTTTTTAAAATTAAATTTAAATGTACCTCATCTGCATACTGCATGGGATCGCCATCATGCTCCAAATTTCCAAAGTCTGGGAATTCACCATACTGCTTAAAATTTTCAAGTACACAATTTCAATCAGGAGTTAAACCTCTAGAAGTTTTTAAAATGCATTACATAAATTTTTAGAACACAATTTTAAAAATATATACATGTATTTAAATTATAAATTGAAAGTACCTGTTGTGCCTGCTTGAAAGCTCTACCAATGTCACTAAGATCACGAGAATGTAAAGACATCGTAGGGGGCTCTGTAGCATGTACAGTATCAGTAGCAAAAAGAAGTCGACTATATGTCCCATGGACAGGATCGGGTGTCGCAGTAGCCTCAACGTGACCTATAACATCCTGATGACCACCTGGGCAAGCTAAAGGATCAACAGAAACATGATGTGCACGGGATTCTATAGGCTGATGTGGAATATCCTGAGCTGCATTTGCCACACTGTGGCTCATATGTGTATGAGGATATCGTTGTCTAATAAATTCTGGTACCCTGTCAAGAGCAATCCCATGGTCCTCACTGATAACCTGATATGCTGCTAGTAAATCCAAAATTGAGAGTCTACACGTATTACTCAGAGTCGTGTGGGTCATATGCTCGACATCTACAAGAGTAGGTAGATCGACACTAATAAATGGATCATACGATGCAGATGTAGCCTCAGTGGGAGGAAGGTTGATCCGTGGGCGTAATAAATATCTACCAACTCGATCAGATGAAATCTGATCAATCTGCATCGTAATAGAGGCAATGTTTTCAAAAATCTGACTCTGAGTGGACCCTGTTGCTGCCTCCCCTGCTGCTGCCAATTCCAAACGTTTTGGTAAAACCAAAAGGTTTGGGCCAACTAATGCCCTCTTGTCCACAGGCGGTGGCAAATTTGAAGGTCTAAACTGTGGTTTGTCAGAAAAACGGCCTTTACCTTGGCCAGCATGCTCAGGATAAGATGTGTAGTCCACCTCTATATGTAAATGAAATTCTGCATATAACTGTTTGACAAAATACAATGGCAGCTCATCATTGTGAGGCCATCTATGATGTGCTGCCAACCATCTAGGGTATATGAATGGCGCAACAAGAGGATCTTCACACCTCGTAACCACATATCCTCTAATTTTATTTTTTCCTCTATAAAATGGGAACATGGATAACACATTTTCACCTGAAACTAATTTGGCAACTTCTCTATGTTTCACTGTGCCAGTAACACTCCTAGCAAGAGAAAAATAAAACTGTTCAATGCTGATTTCATCATAAGGATTGTATGATCGAATTGTCTCAATCATCTTAATAATCTCTTGTCTAATAGTGACTAATCTATCTCGATTAGCCAAATTGGGGGAGTTGTGAATTGTTTGCTCTAAACATTTTAGAGCATTGTCCAATCTAACAATACTATCCTGAAATATATTTGATCTAGTTTGAGCTTCTCGCTCAGAACGAGGGGAATGATGAGATCCCTCATCGGCCATGATATATATAAATAGATAGAGATCTGCATATCATTAAAACAAAATTACATAATGAACTACACAAATTTAAATTGAAATTTTTTCAAAACTAAAAAAATATATATATTTAAATTAAAGGTAAAATTTTCAAGTTTCAAAACTAGAAAACAATTTTGAATTTAAATGTATCTAATGAGATCTAGTTCAAACTTTATATCTATCGAGCTATGTGAACCTATTAAATCATAGGCATGCATGTAATATTCAACCAAGAGTAAATATGTAAAAAAAATATTTATCCTTTCAACCACTCTATACTAAAATTTTGATCAAAATAAAAAAATACTCTTCATTACAATTGGTCATATATGATCTAGCCTTTCTTTGTAATCAATTATTTTTTAAATCAAACACTATAAATTATAAAAAGGTTAACATTTCCTTAATTTTTTGATCTAACTTAAAACATATTAAAGTAATAAAGTTAAAATTCTTTGAAATAAATTCCTTAGGAATAAAATATAAACATATAGATACATGTGCATATATCTGTATGTACACATGTATGTATGTGGGAGTGCATGTGTGTACGTGCATGTATATATGTGTGTGTGTGTGTGTGTGTGTGTGTGTGTACATGCATATATATATATATGTGTGTGTGTGTGTGTGTATGTGTGTATGTATGTACATGTATTATATATGTATGTGTATGTGTGCATGTACATGCATATATATGTGTATGTGTGTATGTACACATGTATATACTCAAGTACATACATACATACATACACACATACACATATATATACATGCACATGCACATACATACATGTACATACACATATATATGCATATACATACATACATACACATATGTATATATATAATGCATGTACATGCATACGCACATAAACATATGTACATATATATAATACATGTACATACATACACACATACATATGCATGTGCATGTACATATGTATATGCATATACATATATACGTGCGTATACATACAATACATGCGTATGTATGCGTAATACGTACGTACGTACGTACGCGCAATGTACGCACGCATTGCGCATGCGTATTGCGTATGCTGCGCATGCGCATGTACGCGTATGTCGTGCGTGTGCGTACGGCAATACGTACGCACGTATTGCACGTATGTATGTATGGTCACGTCTACGTGCGTCGCGGCGCATGCGCATATGTGTGCGTATTGTGTGTATTGTGCGTGCACATGTAATGTTGATAAATGATGGGTAGTAAGTGGATCTGTGTGTGTAATACGTAATGTTAATGCATGCATGTGCACGTAATGTGTATATGTGCGTCTGCATTGCATGCGGCACGTACGCGTATGTACTGCGTATGCATGTATGATGCATAGATCTATATTATATGTATACATACACACATGTACACATATGTATATATAATACATCTACATGCATACACACATACACATATATGTGCATGTACATAATTTATCAAAGGCGCTTTATTTGGGAGATAAGTTTAGCATTTTATTTAAGAGATTAGTTCATATGGAATGTAGATTTAAAATTCATTTGTACAAGTATAGGTGGTATTGGAAAACACATGGAAGAGCTAGTATCTCAAGCAAGTCTAATGAGTGCGGTCTTTGGTGTTAGAATAAGTCATACTTGTTGGAAATATAATCCCAACAACTCCTGCTTTCCTATCCTCTCCATGTCAGAAGTGTAAGAAGAAGTAAGAATGAATGGTTTTCAAGGAGCTATTAGGAGAATGTCATGGTAGTTACAATGAGCAGCAGCTCAAAGAGCAGAAGTTGAGCTGTCATGGTAGTTATAATGAGCAGTAGCTCAAAACGTTTCTGTATTTTAAGCTTGATTTGAGAAGACATTAATTGCATACCTTTGAATCTACATTTATGCCCAAATGTGATCTCTCTTTAATTATTGTGAGTTGAGACTATTAAATTGAGCAGAAGAACAAATATAATTTTTTTAATGCCATACATATAGATAGCTCTAATAGATTTTGTTATTGGTTTTTATTTTCCACTTTCAGGACTAAAGATGAGATGCAGATGAATGTCCAAGCCTACAAGGCCAAACAGAGATTACAATTGGAGAGCAAGGGCTTGCACATCAAAGGTGTTACCGGGGATCAATGGAGTGACATTAGAGGTCTTGCTATTGGAAATTGAAGATCCGTGTACAAAGATAGGACCAAAAACTTAGACAGGGCTTTGAAGATGAATTCTTGCTTAGCCGGTATGGGTGGAAATATATGGAATATCTCCTATATTATCTTTATTGCATAAACCATAGAATTTTGCTTTTCACATCACATTGCACAAAGAATTAATGATAGTTATAAGAAATTTTTGAAAGGTGATTCTTGGAATTGGGTAAACTCAGGTTGCTTCACAACAAAATCTAGAAGGCAGGAGTTTTAACAAAATTAGGAAACAACAATTATAACTTCATTTAATCTTCTCAAATTTCAACGACAGAATTACAGCACCAAGTCAAAAAATTTTATGCATCTATTGAGCCTACCCTAAGTCAGACATTTTATACGCACTACAAACTAACCCTTCATCAAAAATATAAGTCCAGGCAACACATTGAAGTTAAAGATCTTTGTAAACTTCAATCAAGGTTAAAGCCTATGATACAAAAAATATGTCATTGGAAACAAGCATTTAGCAACAGATTATAATTTCATGCAAAAATAGTTGAGGCAAGAATCGCCTTTTAGATATTAAATCAAATTCAAGTGATTTGGAAATTGCAGTCCAGGAAATTCGTCTACAGAACACTACATCGTTGATCGTTTCGAGGCTAAGTCTAATTATAAAATATGAATAGAGAATGTTGTTCATAAGAGCAGGCTAAGTCTATTGACTATATTTGCAGGTGGATAAACACCAGAATGCATAAGGAAATAGCTTTTGTAAGAGAATGTATGTGGTTCCATTCTAGACAATAAGACAGTTTTAATCTTTTATGCTGTTCATTGTGTACCGTCTGTAGCGGTAGGTAAAAGCTTCCAGTGTAGGAGAGAATAATCTGCACCAGTTTTGGTATCACAACAACCTATAAAATAGCCTAGAGAGGAGTCCATGAACTGGTACAAGCTTCCACTGTAGGAGAGAATAATCTGCACCAGTTTTGGTATCACAGCAACCTATAAAATAGCCTAGAGAGGAGTCCATGAACTGGTGAAGAAAAGATAGGAGAGGAGCTGGACTTGGACAAAATACCGGATTATAAAGAGTTTGCTTACTTCTTTATTTTGCAATCTTGTTGAATTGTGGTGAAAATGTTCCATGTTATTGTTATCATTATTTGTTTTAGGTGAGAAATACATTATGAAGCTTGTGGAGTTTGTATATATCACATACTGTACAAACTTCACCGTTCAGCTTTGCAACAATATTTGAGCTATGGATAAATCCTTGGGAAAAAGATATATTTGAGATAAACATTGTGACCATTCTCAACTATCAACTTTTTAACACTGTATTGTTATCATAACAAATTAATGCTTGTAAAGAAGGGTATGTTAAGTTTCACTGCCTAGAGGAAGAAATTTCATTGAGCAAAGCAACTAACCGACTGAAAGTCAGGTCTCCAAGGGAAGCAAATTCTGGAACTATCCTCTAAAGTGGCGCTAGCTGAGCAGGCAATTGATCTCAAGATGCCATGAAGGTAAAAATATGTGACAAGCCAAAAAATAAGTGTTGAACAGCTTAAGGATGAAGATGCATGACACTAAAGGTGAAGAAGATTGACCTGACAACAAGAAGATTTTGATGAAGTAAAAGCCATTTGTAATACACTTTTCTAGGTTCAAGAGAGGAGGACCAAACAACAGAAAAATCATCTTTGCACTCTTCAGGATTTAAAAAAGGCATTCTATCGACTATTTAGAGCACAGTATAAACAATACAAAAGCTTAAACTCAAGAATTTCTTTTGAAAGCATAACATGCTTGAGGAAAAAAATATACAAAGAGATCTTTACCCTTTAAAATCAATCCACAAAGACCTAATTGTCTGAAACGAGACTATGCTGAAGGGAAAAATTAGGTAAATGAAACAAAAGTTTCTGACACCAGTAAGGCTTTTGCAGTTCAAGGTCCCCCATGCTAGAGCTTAAATCTTAAATAATTTTTAGTTATATGTAACATTATCAAAGTTCTTCACCGTTAACATTTACACTAATCTATTAATTACCCTGCAGATTTTCCAGCCACTTGACATATATCATATGTTTCTGAGATTAATTTTTTTGGGTTTTTGTAATGACATCTACTGCTTCTTAAGTTCATGAATTTACATAATGACAGATTCCTTGGTACCAGTATTCTCTATGAAGAAAGGGCAGAAATCTTATGACATTATAGGAGCTTTTTTGTGTATGTCGAGCCAAGTACCTGTATAAGATATTGAAGCTAATGCAATTTCAACACAAATACAATGGCCATGAATGATTCGACACTAGTTATTGACACTAAGAGAAGGAAGAACACTTGGCTTTATCATAAGAAATGAAATGAAGTAGTTTTAATTATTTCCATGAGGTTTAACATCCTATAGGTCCTCAGATTTTATAGCTGTCTCAACCATCATGGCCATTGTATTTGTCTTACGCTATAGGAGGTTTAACATCCTATAGCTGTCTCAACAATCATGGCCATGACCTGATTTTTGCATTTCAACCAAACCCTAACAAACGATATATCACAAATTTCTCAAAATAAAGAGAAATGAGACGAGAAATCAAACACTGCAGTGAATGCCACGAATGGAACCTGTTAAAATGTCGTTGCTGTTGCTGGTGATCAGCCGACAAGCTCTCGCCCTCAACACTTTCGCCCGAGCGTTGCAATAGTGGGCCTGGTTTTTTTTTTGAGATTTTATTAAGGCTTTTCGGTCGATAAACTTCCGATCGATAAAGTTTCGGCCGAAACACACTCGACCGAACAGGTCTCTCCAGATGTGCGCCGTGTCAGATCTTTTCGGCCGATAACGTTTCGGCCGAAAGTGACTCAACCGACAACTTTCAGCCACGTAGGCGCCATGTGGCTGACTCGTGGATTCGGCCGAAACCCTATCGGCCGAAAACTGGTCGGCCGAAAATAATTCGGGCGAATTATGTTATTTGGCCTAAACTATGACACAGGTTTGTGCTTTTACCCGATGACACAAACATTACTTTATGAAAATGTTTTTATCTATTTAAAATAGTTATCAAAGGAGATATTGAAATATTTATGATTTATTTCATAATTTTTTTAAAAACATATATTTAGAATCTACACACAAATTGCCACAAATCACTAGTTCGCATCATCTTCAAATTCTTAATGGTTTAGTTGCTATAGGTCTTAGAAAATGAAGATTCAGTTAAAAATATTGATGTAAGTGTCCATCTTGGGCAAAAAGTGAGACACAATATTGTGATTTAACCCCAACCATTTGTTTTATTCAAGAAACTATTTTAATGAAGCCGTGACATGTGAAATTGGGCCAATGAGAATAAAACACATCATTTAAACAGGGACCCATTATGACCACATAGCTTTCAAACTAAAATGGATAGTTGGTGCCATGTAAGATTGACATAACATGTGTCATCATATTGCAAGATCACATCTTTTCTTGAGTGCTTCTTTTATGAACTCGTAATATGAAGAGGGCTTGTGATATGACGTTGTGTGGAGTTGAATCAACACTCAATTGCTTTAAAGAGACTCAAAAAGATGTCGATTCCACCACCTGTCAAGGACATGTGTCACAATTTTATAGCATCACATTCTTAGGACTTCACCTTTAACAAGAACTGTAGAAAACCATTAGCGTGCGACACCAATAGGAAGGTGCTAGCAAAAGATGAATCGACTTGAAACAATAAATAAAATAACATTGACCATGACACATGTTGCAAATTGCACCATTACAATTTTGAAATTTTCATATAATAAGAACATTTGATGAACTAAAGTGTGCGATGCAATAAGAATGTGACATTTGACACCAACAAGGATTTAAGCAGGGACCACCAGTTGAGCACATAATAAAGACTACTTAAGTGACCTCAAGAGCACATGCAAAAATGTTTATAAGTGGTCACCAGGAAAAAGGGGGCCGATTGGACAATGAACACGAAGGATTTCAAAACAACTTAAGTGACCGAGAATTGGTCTAGCAAGTCACTACCAAATTAGAACATAAAGCAACTTAACCTCCCATAGAGTTGTTGACAATTATCTCTATTTCAAAGACTTTATGAATGTGTTTAGTTGTGTCAAAACTTTGGCCCAAAATGTAAATCTATTTAAAATTATAAATTTTCCAAGTAACTTAATCATTATCATTTAGCATTTGATATTTTTGCCACCCACATTATGATTTTTCAAAAACCTTATCAACACATTCGCCAAATAATTAATTTTATAGTTTTGAATATTTATAGAATTTGCCACTGAATTTATTTTATTTGTTTGAATACAAGTTTAATTCACCAACGAAATTAATTTATTTGTTTACATACAAGTTTAATTCGCCAACAAAATTATATATAATTCACCAAGATACTCTACAAATTTTAATCATTTATTAAATTTTTATAATATATTTAAATAATATTATTTTTAATATATCAATATTTACATAATTTTAATAATAATTAATATTAATATGTAATCATTATGAGCCAACATATTATATTTATATTTAATAACTATTTATATTTATAATAATATTATTAATAAAAAATAAACAAACATGTTATTATATTTATTTAATGTTGATTTTTTTAAACATATTGTATATTTATGTTTTAATTTATATATATACAAGCATAATTCGCCAATGACATTATATTATTTGTTTGAATACAAGCATAATTCACCAAGATACTCTACAAATTTCTCATGATTTGAAAAATTGCCAATAAAATTAATATTTAAAAAAAAAGGTTCGCTAATAAAACAATATTTTTTCTGAAAATAATGCAAGATTCGCCAAGATTTTATAACTTTTTTGAGAGGGGGGTTTCTTAAAGTTATCCATGGTCGCAAACTCTTAATTGATGGTTATAGGTAATTGATCGCAAGAAATTTAGACCACTAATCAATCAAAGAAAGATATGTATGTAGACCAAGATGGTTAAGAGTTAAAGATAGAGTTTCCAAGTTTAATTTGATCTTAACATATGCAAGAACTAAGGCTTGTTAAGGGGCATGGATGGATTAATAAAGTTTCAAAGGTATCAGCAGAGGTTGCTTGGGAAAAACCATTGGAGGGATGGTGGAAATTAAATTTTGATGGTGCTTCTAAAGGGAACCCTGGACCATATGGGGTAGGTTTCATCGTTCGTGATTGGAAAGAGAATGTGTTGGCCTTGGGGGCGAAGAAGCTGGAGGTTGGTACAAACAATGTAGTTGAAGCCTTAGCAACGTTAACGACTATTAGATTTGGAAAAAAAATGGGGGCCTCAAAAGTTCATCTAGAAGGTGACTCTCATAATCATTTAGGCAGTGATGAAGGGGAGCATTGATGCATGACATCTTCATAATATAATTGCAAAAATCGTGGAGGAATTAGCATCATTTGATGACTTCCTTGTGAGTCATGTAAGGAGATCCAAGAATGTGGAAGCTGACACCCTTTCGAAGTGGGCTCTAACCTTTGGAGAAGTCGGTGAGATGAGGATTGAAGACTTAAGACAAATTGATTTAGAGGAGTTGGTGTATTGAGAGGTGGTAAGTACGCAATAGTAAATGCACAAGTAATGATAGATCGAAGTGGTTGAAGTGGCTGAAAAAATGGTATGGAGTTGGGTGGCAGCGTTGTTCATACATCCTACACATTTATGGCCGAGTGTGTAGCGTTTAATTCAATTAAAGCCTCTCTGCCCTTATTTCTCGATGCTTCTTTTGAGCATTTGTGGAGAAAAAAAAAGCATTGCAAAGGTCCGAATTTGGGTGTCGATATTGTTGGTGCAAGCTTGAAATGGAGGCGAATTTTACACTCTTGACAAGGCAGCAATTATGTCCTTTCATTGATGAAGCAACAGAAAGAAGATTGATGGGTATGTTTTTATACAAAGATGAGAGGTTGGTGCAATGTGTTCAATTGATTTTGGGCAAGGTGTTTGGGGATTTAAGACACAGGTATCAAACAAACATGGATGTTTATTCCTTAATCATGGCGTGGGGTCTAGATTTGGGGGAGACGGTGAAAATGGTGAAGGGGGTTATGGAGGCAATTGTACATAAAAACTTTTTGGATGGGATGGATTCAATTCTGGAGTGGGCAATCTCGGGTGAAGGACTTGATGTTCATGAAGGGATTGTAATTGCAGACCATGAAGCGTTTGAGAATTGCATCCCGTTTGTGCAGTGGCCAGAAGGGAGGTTCAAAGCTCGCCGCAGAGAGGAGGCCAGACGCGGTTGGGAGGCATTGAAGCTCTTTGTGCAATTGATGGAGCCAGAAGCAGTGCTGGCTCATGCTAAAGCATAAGTCGATCGTTTGGAAAGAAAAGAGCTTCATCCTCGAAAGAGGAAGGCGATGGGAGCGATAGAGGACAAAGCGGATCTGGGTAGCTCGGCCTGAGCCTTTTAAAATTTTCTCATTTATGTAATGGCATTCTCAACCATTTTTTGTCCATCTTCGTTGAATTTTTGGGGTTTAGCCCTACTTGGGATGCAATGGTAAATAGCCTTTGAATGCAGGGTGGTTGGTGTAGTTATAAGTTAATATTTTGAGTATAAGTTTGGGTTCTTGTTTTGAACTCAAAGTAGATGAACAAAGGTTTAGCGAAAGGTGGTATATATGTTATTTGCTTAACTCTGCTAAAACGATGTTATTCGTAGGTGATTTTTTGGGGTGAGAGGTGGTTTTTACTGAAAAACAAAAAAGACAATGTACTTTGACTTTACTTTTGAATAATATAAAATCTTATTACCAAGCCAAAAAAAAAAACATATGCAAGAACTAAAGATGAACTAATAACATTAGGAAAAATCATGCATACAAATAATTAGAGTGAATTCATCGATAGGTGATAAATTTGCCACTTAGAGAGTTAAAAGTTTGCAATGGCAAACTCATCATTATTGGGAGAAAAATAACTTTTTATGCAAGATGTTAAGATTGACATTTTGGTAGATGGCCAAAGGACAAAAGTCAATAACACATTGGAATTTTTAAGAGGTTGACATGGCATCCTACCTTGGAGATACCATTTATTTATTTATTACATTTTATGCCAATTAGCTCATGCATTAGATTTCTGGTCATCATTGGACTTGTCATGTAAGCTTGTTCATATTTGGGTGCTTATAGTAAATAATCTCATCATGACCAACATTATGTTGAGGATAATTTTATGTAGGTAAAGTAGAGATTTCAAGATATGGGTATGAATAGGGTGTGAATAATTGTTGTTAAGAAGCAAGGTTGATGAGAATAAAAGTCAATGTAAGGCACATGAACCTCATATTCACTATGCAAGACTCACTTAAAGCATCAAACAATGAGTCATCTATAGAAGTATAGGTTCCTTGTAAAGATAATTTATCATGAAGAGTGGATGATAAGGAGATACTATGATTATCCCTAAATAGATCAAGAGTATAGAGCGATGCAAGGAGGAGTATCATAAACCTTAAGGGCAAAGGTAGTGAGGGTGTTGATAAAGGAGGAGAATGTATCCATGGTTTATAATTTGAAGCAAAGATTTAAAAAAAGCACACATACAAGGATAATAGATTAGTTGAAAGCCACCATAAGTCACCCCTATGGTTAGGGGTGGGGTTTAGGGCATTGACTTGAGATTTATTTATAGCCATTTTTTGTTTCATTTTTGTCTTGTGTTTGTGTTTTTGGCTAAGAAGAAGAGATGTGTAAGAATGTTGAGTTAATTAAAATGTAATGTAAAAAGAGAACCCTACTCTAGTGTTATAGTTTTAATTATAAACATATGTTCATTTAGTCTAATTTGATTTAAAATAGTAAATAACATGTTAAACAACTTACAAATTTTATTAATAAAAGAAACATAGTGTTGAGGTTGAACTAGACTCAAAAAGGAAATGTGTAAATGAAAAGGAGAAGAGAGGAAAAAAATGCCTTTATGGGTTGGAGAAGATGTAGATGGCTGAAAAAAAGACAAGAGGTTTTGGTTTGTCAAGTCCAAATTCTAGATTTGTTGTTTTTGTGATAGTGTGCTTAGGGACTCTAGCATGGTCAACCATGTCTAATATTGTCCAATCTTATCTACAAGCTTGTATGACTGCCCGATGTTGCACATTATTCTACGTTAGCACATTGGTGTCTTAGTCTATGCAATCATGCCCTCTATAAGTGTTGGAGCCAAACTTGCTACTTTTGTGGGAAATTGGGTACTTAATGACATTTTTAGGTATCTACCTCAATCAAATCCCTGGGCTAAGTTAACAATGGATAATGTGCATGCTTGAGTGTGAGATTTTGTGTGTTTACAAAGAAATAGTGTGCAACAATGGAAGCATGTCAAATGGGAGTCTAATAAAGGTCTAACATTTCCTAGGTGTACATGATGCCCTAACTAGTGTGTGTGGGTACTTGGTTGTGCTTGATTTACCTTCCTAATGACCTTCATTTTCTTTTAACACCCTCTTTCATAAACACTTTACATATTTGTAGCCATTGAAGGTGTGCTAGGGTTAGGGTTTTATAAAACAAGGATTCTTTGAGTAGGAAAAGCATAATTTGAGTTTAAGGGACACTACCATGCATGATCTTATCCAAGAGGAGAGGAGTGTGATGTGCTAACATCTAAGATGAGCAAATAATCAAGAATGAGTATGAGGAGGTATCAATGCATTGTGAAATTTGGTTCTATGACACTAGCTCAAAGACAAATTGATGCTCCAAACAATCAAGAATCATAATTATAAACAAGAGCACAAAAACAAGTACACAACAAATAAGAAAAGTGAATACATTTTATGTCTACAATAACACACTGAATTCTTACATTCATCATATATTCAAAAATCTTTAATATGACAAGAATAGAAACATACAAGATCATTTTTATTTTTATCAATTTGTGTACATTAACTTACAATATGATATACCTATATTGTTTTAAGAATTAAACTCTTGTTATGAACCCCACTCTACCCTCATACCTGTCTCATACGATGTATATTGCCGTTTCGATTACAACTCTTGCAATGAACTCGTAATTATATTACACAAAAAAAAAATATTTGGGTAACTACTCCACACTCCTCCGAACTAGCTCAGACCAGAAAATCACCAATTTACAAAATTCAAGAGTAAGTTTCGCAGCACAATTTATTAACAGCTTCAAGGAAAAAAAAAGGCCGTACGAACAGTTCAGGCAAAGATTTTATAACCAAATATCTCAATTTCCTGGATTGTTATGATGCCATGCTTCTTACCATTTCTTTGTTTCAACAAAGAGTTCTGGTTCTTGCCCATAGGATTGTTCACTCCGTGAATATAATTATCAGGCTTCTTTCGTGGTCTTTCCTTGACCAACAAACCATGCAATTTTCATGAGCTGCATCCCAAGCACGAGCACCCACCATGCTACTAAAACTTTCATTCCTTGCATTAACCAGGGAGGTGCATTTAGATCTATCCCCAACTCCAGGCTTCTACTTAACTGCAGAAGACGGTATGCTTCATACACAACAGGGACAATTAAGCATACTGGCGATTTCCAATTCCATGTCAAGATCTCTGCCAGCATTTGCACCAATAGCAGCATCAGATAAGGTCCCAGCATTGTAGCAAATGAAATCAAGCAAATCTTTGGTTCGACTATAGCTTTGTACGAAGCAGCCATTGCCAAAGAGGGCGCAACAAAACCCACCACATTCAAAAGAAAATTCCAAAACACGTAGCTGAAAGGAATTTTGAAATAAGAAACCGCGCCCGTTTTAGAACGGGCACAGTAATCTGCCACAAGAAGAAAAACTGTTGCTCCCAAATTGAAGGTACCATCTAATCCTGTCAAAGACAAAAGACTGGCCATGTTGGATGCTGGAGTTATTGTAGAGAAGGGTAACCATAGGATAGGAATGGCCCCTGTTGCAAGCAGCATAGAGGGTCCAAGCAACCATAAAGGCCATTTCAGTGGCTGTAAGCTATTCCCTTCTGCTCGCTCCACATTTTCATTTCCTATATCTGAGATAGTCCCTGCTGCTTCTCTAGGTGCAGCATGCACAATATTAAGGACGCCATCAGCAATATCCCGCTCCCTTCCAACCTCAGCTTCATTCTCAAATGCATCATAAACTTTTTCCCCTAATGCTTTTGGTACCCACTTAAAGCTTTTGCCCTTCCCTGTGAATGTCTGGGTTAACTTGCTGTTGTTAACTGGATTTCTGCAGCATAAGGATGAACCACCTAGCCTGTAGTTGTACGGTGAACTGGGTAGAACTAGCCTTCTCTTCCTGACATAGAGTTGAGAAGAGGACGGAAGCCGTGATTGAGACAATAGGGAAGTTTGCTCAAATTTTGTGATCCAAGTCTGCTCCATGAAGCTTTTTAGGCTGTATCAACGAAATACCATATTAAATTAGATCAAAAATTCATATAATTCAGATTTGTTTAAGCTTCAAACATGTAGTAAAATTAGATCTTATAATTCAGGTTGGTTTAGGTCATTTCAGACATATACAAAGGGAATAAATTCTTGGAAAATAAACCGCATTATTAGAAGTCTTCCATGTTCCAACCAATGATCAAGCATCTTAAAAACACATTAAACTCCC
>VDFB02271358.1:768843199-768918477 GCA_007258455.2 Sequoia sempervirens | reverse complement strand
CCATCTCACTCACTCTCCCACTCTCTCCAACTCTCCAACTCTCTCCTAACCTATCCCACCCTCTCCCACTCTCTCCAAATCTCTTTCACTCTCCCATTCTCTCCCACTCCCTCCCTCTCTCCTAGCCTAAACTCTTGTTCTCTATATCCCACTTCCCTTCTCCCATCCTCTATCCCACTCTCTCCCACTCTCCCACTCTCCCCCACTCTCTCCCACTCTCTCCCTCCCTCTCTCCCACTCTCTTATACTCTTCTACTCTCTCCCTCCCTCTCTCCCACTCTCTACCACCCTCTCCCACTTTCTCCCACCCCCTTCCTCCCTCTCTCCCACTCTATCCCACTCTCCCACCCTCTCTGACCTTATCCCACTCTCTCAGGTCACTCTCTCACACACTAAATCCATCTATCTCTCTACCCTATACCCTTATAACCCCCTACCATATACCCTAAACCCTAAAGCTTTCCCTTAAACCTTCTACCATCTACCATTAACCCTTAGGTCTATGTGTACAAAAATTGGATATTCGTTTCAAATCGGATATCCGATTTGAAACAGATATCCGATTTCTAGACCATTACTTGAAAACAACAAATTTTGTATATATATGCTTTTTACAAATCAGATATCTGATTTGAAATGGATATCCGATTTGTAAAAAGCATATATATACAACTATTTTTGTTATTTTAAAGTAACAGTCTACAAATCAGATATCCGTTTCAAATCGGATATCCATTTGAAATCGGATATCTGATTTGTAGACCATTACTTTAAAACAACAACAAATTTTTTATATATATTATTTTTACAAATCGGATATCCGATCCAAATTGGATATCCGATATGGAAAACTAGGATTCGTGTTTTCTTTGGTGGTGTGTACTGAAACTCGAGCCTAAAAAAAGTCAACATGATATTTTTGCATTTTTGGGTCGATGAAAGACATTTTTTTTTCCTCATTGCCACTTTTTGGCATACCATGATCCTGCACATACCCATTGATTGATAAACCTCATCATAGGTGAGGTTAAATGATAGATTTATGCTTACGAGATTTGATCAAAGTCTTACCAAAGCTGATTAGATTAATAGGTTGATTGATTTTGACTGATTGATAGGTTGATTGATGCCAATCGATTGATTGGTTGATTTGTGATTTTGTGATGATATAAGCCTTTGATGAGTCTACAGATTCAAGAGCAATTCCCTAGGACATGGGAGTTGATTCCACACTTGATGTTGCCTGAGGTAGCTATTATTGGACGATGCAGATTTTCCTCTTTGATAGATATGCCTTAGATTAGGAACAATAGGGATTTGTTGACAACTTTAGCAGAGAGGTGGCATAAAAATCATAACACCTTTCATTTGCTAACTGGTGAGATCACAGTGACTCCAAAGGATGTCTATCAAATTCTGCAAATACTTATTGTTGGAGAGTTGGTCTTATATGATTCTCATGAGGAAGGCAAGACCGATGCATTGAGGAGCATATTTGAGGATCATAGAATATGCAACTATGAGATTCTTTGGATAGAGATGGTCGATGCCTATGCCACATTGTCGATTGTACTTATAAAATTCATTGGAGGGTTCCTTTGTCCTAATCATAGGTCAAAGGGAATTTTAGTTGGATGGGGTAGGATTCTTGAGAGCATGATCACTTAAGGTACCCAATATGCCTGGGGATGTTGCATGCTCACTCATTTGTACCATGATTTACACTAGGTGGTTTACCTTTGAGGGGCTAGTTTATCAGTTGGGATCACATTGCTTCAAGTCTAGGCTTGGGAGCATATAGTGATCACCCATCTAGTGGGAGATAGACAACAACCCTTGATGAGACCATATGTACACATGATGAGACCATATGTACATGTTTATACAGGTCCAGTTGCTCAACCTATGTTGGGTAAACTAGAGTATTGGAGGAGGATTCTTGATGACTTAGAGTTGGTGACATGGTGGTTGTATCTTGATTGTGAGTAGTGGCCATAGGACATCACTGAGATGTTTTTATGTCATTCCATGTACCTAATTGGACGGACCCAATTTATCATTGAGAGATTCTTGTTGTTGAGGGTATTGAGGTAGTATGGAAGAGTGCATAGATTCCCTAGGGCATGGCACATTATGCACAATGTCAGATGGATACAACAGAGTGGGGACCTGTTTTGTCTTATGATGCAGCAGTGCAACATTTTTAGGGTTTATAGGCCATCATTTCAGATGTTCATCCATAGACCATCGAGCCTCCAATATCAGAGGATTATGCTCATTACCTTTTCTTACATCCATTCCCATTAATCACCATCCCAGATGAGCTAGTTCCATTGTTAGAGGAGGAGAGGGTAGTAGGTCATGGGCGCAAGCGGTAGAGAGGTGGAGGATATGAGGAGGAGACAGAGAGTAGTGATGATGGGGATGGAGATGGAGATGATAGTGGTGGGGTTGACGGAGATGACGGTGATGGTGGTGGAGGAGACGAGGGTGGTGGCGGCCTAGCTTTTGATGTTCTAGAGATCAAAGTGCCTCACAAGAGGCGATCATTGGTAATGGTGGCCCAACAACACATAGAGATCAGGTTACCCTCACAACAACAACATACACAAATACTTTCTTTACAGGTGTAGGTGCAGACACTGTAGGATCATCTTAAGAAGGTATAGGATTTGCTAGCATAGGCTCAAGGATAGATTACTAGATTGACGGTAGAGAGGGATATTGAGAGATAATAGGTACAAGCCCAACTTACACAGGTCTAGGCATAGGGTTAGATGCAGGAATAGGTCACCACACTTACTACAAAGAGGGACACTCTGTGACAACAAGTGGAGCAGGCTAAGGGTATCTCTGAGAAATTATAGTGGGCTACAAAGATTACTAGGACAATAGATTATTTTAGAGAGGTACGTCATATTGCCCAGGAGGCTGAGTTCTACAGATAGATATATCATAAGGTGATTCCTCCAGAGTGGTGATAGAGCTTTGCATAGTCTTGTTCAAGTAGTACCCAATCTCAAACCACTAGCAAAGGTGTTACAAAGCCACTTCTAGGAGACCAGAGAGATTCTGGTGCAATTTTTTCTGGTGTAGGAGGTACTAGTCCAGTTATCTCAGCACCGTCTTGGGGAAGCACGACATAGATCTTATGTGATGACAGATTTGTTATATTTTTGGACATGGTGTATACTTCCTGATTCA
Organism: Sequoia sempervirens; assembly: GCA_007258455.2. Classification (NCBI taxonomy): domain Eukaryota; kingdom Viridiplantae; phylum Streptophyta; class Pinopsida; order Cupressales; family Cupressaceae; genus Sequoia; species Sequoia sempervirens. The sequence goes on along the minus strand of VDFB02271358.1, from coordinate 768,915,273 downwards.
GTTGAGGAATTATGATATACTACCATTTTTTATATTGATGTATCTCTTTATACATTTGGATATCCTTGTACACTTTGACATTATGATTTTGAGGCTATATGATATGTGGCGATGATGTTGATTGATCTATGTGCCTATGTGAGTATATGATGTTTATATGATAATGATCATGATGATTGTTATAGATGCATTTAATTTCTATTATATATGTTATGTGATGTTCTATATGATGATGATCATGATGATTATGATTCTATGATATTTTATGAATGATGGCTATATGATACATGTGATGGATTTTATGTTTTTTGTACTTTTTTAATGCAAATAGATGATGCAATGAATGGATGAATGATAGATGAAATGATCACATGATGGTGCATAGTTCTATGTGTTTATGATGTTTATATGATGATGATCATGATGATTATGATGATTATGTAATAATGAGATGATGTATGCAATGATGATATCATAATGCATGAGTGATGATTCGATATGCTTTATGGATGATGTTTTGTGAAATGGATTTGATTATGCAAATGATGTGTGATGTATACATATGTGCATTCATGTGATGATTATGACAATCCAGTTAGTCCTTTGTCAGTCTTGGATTTCAGTAATTACAAATTCATCTTCACTACTGGTTTTAGATGTTCATAACAATGGCATTATATCTTTACCAGTCACATTCTTCAAAAAAAAAATCTTCTTGGAAATCTTACTCTATTGGATATGTCTTTCAATCTTCTTAAGTGAATCCAAGATCCATTTGATTAAAGGTGTAAATGATTTCAGTGATGTATCAAGTTCAATTATAGATGCATCAATTTCAATTATGCCTCTATTAAAATAGAGATGCTTTTCTTCTTGGAAATCTTACTCTGTTGGATATGTCTTTCAATCTTCTTAATGAAATGATTTTGATTATACAAGTGTGATGCAATGCACCTCTTTTTTGTGTTTTCTGATGTGGATATTATGTTGTGATGCATGGATGGATGAATGTGAATGATGATGCAACTAACATGTTTTTTAATGTATGCAAATGATGATGCAACTGATGTGTAGCTATATGAGAAAGATGTGCTTTTGGTAATGTCAAATGTACTCAATCCATTAATAAGAGAGATAACATCATTGTGAAATTTGTTCCATCCTTGGAAACTCCATAAATACAAATGCAATGCTAATATGAATGCAATCTTACTTAACCATGCCAATCTAGTATGCAAAGGATGTCATCATAATAGTCAATTTGTTGTAATTTTTATCATCGTTGAGATTTTAAAAGGTTTAAAGTGAGTAAAAACATTGATGGTATAATTAGACTATGATAACCTGAGTACTACTTCATTGATTTTTGATATTACAAATTAACACAAGCATCTAGGTATAATTGAACTAAGATGACCTAAGTATTCCTTGCATAAATAGACAACAGTCAATCCTTTTCCTATGCAAATTTTGAATGTCATCAGTGATACTTTGTAGTGCACATCTCACGATAATTTGCACAGTAGTATTGATCAATTCACAGACAGTAGAAAAAGAAAAATCATACTCCTTGGCTCCTCTAGTTCAATACATCATCGAGTCACTCCAGAGATATGACAACAAAAATCAAAGTACCACCTTTGAACAGACATGCAAACATGATAAATCCATGATTCAGAAGGAACACCATTCATTTAAAGTTTGCTTCATATTTGATCCGTTTGGTTGTTTGATGTTTGATTTGGATGGTTGATGTGTTACTGATGGTAATTGATGTTTAATGTTGGGTTGCATTGTGATTGTTGTGTTTGTTGCATTGTCCTACTATTTTTTTTCTATTGGTTTAAGCTCAAAGTTTATTTCCTCTAGTGGGTTTAGGATTTTCCCCCCAGTCTAGGGTGAGACACAACTACGATGCTAGGATATGTACATGAGGAATTCTGATGATATGCAGATTGATGGCAAAAGAGAATGGAAAAAGAAAATAGTTAGCATGATCAAATAGATGGAAAAGATAACCAATCACAAATAGTGCCTGTTTCTAGGTTTTCACTACTTTTTCTTATTGCATTTTTTTAGATTTTATGATTTTTTTGATATTTCACTTTTTTTGTATTTTTATTTTTTATTTTTTTTGTTGCTACCAAGATGTCTATTTGCCAAGTTTTCATCAAGGTAACCATATTTTTAGGACATTTTATGATGTTTTTGTATTTTCTTCAAGACCTTTTCCGATGCACTAGATGATTCAGGTGTAGAATTTTATGAGATGCAAGATGTTGAGGGGTTCATCAAAAAAATCCCCTTTAAGAATAGACAACTGATATGCTCCTGATCCAAAGACTGATACAATGACAAAGGCACCTAGCTAGTTTGGTTCAAATTTATCCTTCTTCTCTCTATCCTATTGATTACGAGGGTTTTCTTTTAGGACTAAGTCACCTACCTGAAATGTTCTAGGATTTACTCTATGATTGTAAATTTTGGATATCCTCTACTGATAGGCTTTTAGGTGATCCATGTCATGCTGATGATGCTCATCCAATAGTTCCAATTCTTGTAACCTAGACACTTTGTAATCCTCATCTGAAATGATCCCTTTTAGTGACACACAAAGTGATGGTAGCTCAACCTCAATAGGCAGAAAGGCCTCTGATCCATAGACTAGAGCATAGGGTGTGGCTCCTGTCAGGGTGTGAATACTAGTTTTGTAAGCCCATAAAGCAAGGTTCAATTAAATGTGTCAATCATGTCCAACATCATTGATAGTTTTCTTTACAATTTTTAGGATGGTTTTGTTTGGGGCCTCCACTTGGTCGTTTCCTTGAGGGTAGTACGGTGTAGAAAATAGATGTTGGATATGAAACCTCTCACAGAGTTCTTGGACATCCTGATTCTTGAAGGGTTCGTCATTTTCCGTGATAATGGATTAAGGAATTTCATACCAACAGACGATGTAATTTAGGATGATTGATGAAAATTCTTTTCCTATGATGATGGTTAGGGGAACAACTTCAATCCACTTCGTAAAGAATTGTGTGCTTGTGATGATAAATTTGTGTCCATTTGATGAAGATGGATGAATTTTTCCTACAAGATCCAATCCCCACTGATAAAAAGGCCATGTGGATGTGAATGGTTGCAGCTCTTGTGCTAGTGTGTGTATCAGGTTTCCATGAATTTTACATTTCTAGCACCTTTTGACATATTGGAAAGACTCCTTCTCCATATTTAGCCAATAATACCCCAAACATAGGAGTTTCTTAGCTAAAGTTAGGCCACTTGAATGTGTACCACAGATACCTTCATGAACCTCGTGTAAAGTAGTTTCAGCTTCATTACGTTTAAGACACCAAAGGAGAGTACCATCAAGACCTCATTGGTAAAGTACATCGATTATCAAGGTATGTCAATCTACTTGTCGAATAAAGTTTTGTTTTTGGTTTCAAGATAAATTGGGTGGGAGGGTATTGTCTTTTAGATAGGTGTATATTTTCCCATAGGTAGAAGCGTCAACCTCAACTAGATGGTAGACTACTTGGGATTTAGGGTTGTCATAGGCAGGGTTAAATAGTTTTTCCACCATGAACTCATAATGGGCTTTTTTTTTACGTATTTGTAAGAGAGAAGCAATGGTTTCCATAGCATCAACAACTTTGTTGTCACCTTTAGGAATCTACTTAAATTTGATCTCCACCAAGTACTTTTTGAAGTCATCAACCATTCTTTTATATGGCATCAATTTATCATTTTTTTTGGTAATCATCATTCACCTGGTTAATGACTAGTTGAGAATCACCATATACATGCAACTCTATGATCTTCCACTCGACTGCTACTTTGATTTCAATGATCAATGCCTCATACTTAGCTGTATTGTTAGTGCAGGGAAACATTAACCTATAGGATTTTGGAATGGTATGTCCTTGAGGCATGATAAAAAATATTTTTGTTCCTGATCCATGTTGTGTGTAAGAGCCATCAAAGTATAACATCCACTATTTTGTTGACATCGTTAGGATATGAACATCTGAAAATTCAATGCTCATTGGATGATCATATTGTAATCGTGCATCCACTAGTTGATCCGCTATGGCTTGACCTTTCATTGCTTTCTTGTCACATACTAGATATCAAACTCACTCAATATCATGACCATTTGGTTAATCTTCCTGTTAGGGAAGTTTTGCTAAGTAGATAATTTAAGGATTGAATTTTAGCTATGAGTTTGATGGTGTGTGTTAGCATGTAATGTCTTAGTTGTTGGGTAGCAAATATTACCACCAAACAAGATATTTTGATAAATTTGTAGTTGATCTCATAACTATTCAAGGTCCTACTAATATAATAAATTTCCCTTTCCTTTCCTATGGAATCTTCTTGTGCAAGTAAAGCCCCCAAAGATATCTTCATTGTTGCAATGTAGAGTAGCAATGGTTTTCCTTCAGTTGGTGGTACTAGTATTGGTGGAGACATCAAATATTTCTTGAGTTGATTAAAAGCGGCTTAACATTTCTCATCCCATTTGAAAGAAATATTCTTGTGCAACAATTGATTGAAAGGATGAGTTTTATTAGCCAATTATGAAATGAACCTCTTGATAGACTAGAAAATCATCCTTGTAATGATTTGAGTTGAATGATATTTTTAGGAGGAGGCATCTCCATAATGGCTTTGACCTTTGAAGGATCTACTTTGATGCTTTTAGCTGACATAATATATCCCAAAATTTTGGTTGATGTCATGCCAAATACGCATTTCTTGAGATGTGACCTCACATTGAATTTCTCCAGTCTGGTGAAGATCTTATCTAACATTTCCAAATGTTCCTCTCTAGTGAATGATTTTTCCAATAAGTCATCTAAATAGTCTTCCATAAAAGTGTGCATCATGTCATGGAAAATGGTGTTCATTGCTCTCTGATATGTGGTTTCAATAGTTTTCAACCCAAAAGGCATTACATTCTAGCAGAAAGTGCCCCAAGGACATGTAAAGGTTGTCTTATCTTGATCTTTGGGTGCTATCTTTATCTGATTGTAACTTGAAAATCCATCCATAAGTGATAGCATTTCATGTCCAGTTATCAAGTCTACGATGATGCCAATGTTAGGTAGAGGAAAATCATCTTTTCGGAAAGCCTTGTTGACATCTTTGAAATCCATGCATATCTTCATGTTTTTGTCTAGTTTTGAAACTGGTACAATATTTGATATCCACTTAGCATAGTCAATAGGTCTGATAAATCCCACATCCAATAGTTTCTTCAACTCATCTTTCACCAAAAGGGCGATATGAGGATGCATTTTTCTCAACTTTTTTTTCACTAGCTTTATTCTAGATGTTAGTGATAAATGATGCATGATGAGCTCTGGATCTATGCCTAGCATGTCAACATAGGGCCAAGAAAATTTGACTTGTCTCTCTTTAAAGAACTTAGTGAAGCTTGGTTTTTCATCCTTTATCATGGATGCTACCAGATGTAGGATTTTTTCTGTTTCTTTTGTACCAACGTCGATGGATTGCATAGGTTCAATAACACTAAATATCTCTCATGATAATTTTTTGGAAGAGTGTCAAATCTCCCATCTTTCTATGCATTGGAGAGGTTTTTACCATGAGATGCACTCTTTATTTTTACTTTTTCAGGTACGAGACTAGAATATCTTACAAACAACCTTCTCCATTTTTGTAGAAAAGTGAGGAATGATTCACCCTTTTTTTGTTTCAAGTTGCAAAGGTCTTTCATTATTATATCATGTTGGATGTTATAAGAGTATTGGGTGATGAACTTGTTAACTAATTCTTCAAAGTTTTCTAATTGGGGGTGCAAGTTTGGAAAACCATTCAAGGCATTGTCCAACTAGGCTTTGTGGAAACAACCTCATCAAATAAGTTTCTTCGTGTGAAAATTCAAGACTCATGGTTCTAAATTCCCTCACATGATCTATTGGATCAGTTTTTCCATTGTATTTATTATACTTTTGGAATTCACAATGTTTGGGAAAAGGAATCATGTTGATATCTTGATTGAAAGGATACAGGAAAACGTCTTGTATCAAGTATCATTTTGAGGTTCCCTTTTCATGTCAAGAATTTTTTGTTGAAGTTTTTTCATTTGATGAGTTAAGGCAATGACGCGTTCTATATCTTGTGAACCATTTTTAGTATTTTTAGAAGGTGCTTTCAATTGATTAACATCAAAGTCATCAGGAAATTTGAAACCCTTTTTAGCCAGCATTAGTAAGTATTTTTCCCCAATTCTTTCAAAAATATTTTCTAAGCACTTATAGAAATTTGGATCTTGTTCAACATTTGGATGTCTTCTTCAATTATTTCTTCACCTTTAGTGTTGTGGATTCGATGGAAAGTATTTTCTTCAGGTTTAACCATGGTGTTTTGAGTTTCAAGTTCTTTTTCCTTGAGTTTCTACTTTTGTAATCTTGTTTGAACGAGCATGCAAGTGTTATACTTTGACTAAACTTTGATCCTTTTTTGGAAGAGTGCCAAGGATGAAAACTAAGTCAAATAGAATGACATATTCTATTGATGAGACTAAGTTTAATTTGATTATATAGCTTTGTTTCATGATGAAATGATAATAAATCCTGATGATGAAACTTGACTTAATAATCAAAGATGTGATAAGTTTGATGATTTAGGAACTTTAAGATGTTAGATCTTGGTTTAATTTGAAGAATTCCACTTATAGAGGTCATTTTTAACAATTTTAGACTCTGTGGTACCTAAGCAATGTTTCTAGGCTGAAAAAGATTTTGAATTTTGGTTGAAACTGTGAAACAGGGGATAAATTTAACTCTTAGGTTTTGCATTTAATGGATGTGCTAAAATAGAGCTTGGATGCACTAAAATATTTGACATATGTGCTATAAGACAACCTTGATGCACTATAAGATTGTTTAGATGTGCTAAAATAGCGAATGAATGCACTATAAGACTACTCAGACATGTTATAATATTGAATGGATGTGCTATAAGATTGCTCGGATGCACTATAATAGTGAATGTATGCGCTACCAGATTGTAGATGTGCTAGAAAATGGAGTGAATGTGCTAGATCAGAGAACTAATCTAGAAATTTTTAGTGTTTTTGGCAGTCTATCCATTTGTTTTGCTTCAAATTTGAGTTTTTCCAAGGTACAATTTATTGATCAATGAATTTTTCTTGGTTTAATGTTTGAATGGATTATTTTCTTGAATTTTGACCTCAAACACAACAAGTTGTCAAATAATTATTTTCACCTAGGAACTAAACATTGATTGTGTATTCAAGAATCTAGTCTGATTCTTTCGATTTCCATTGGTATAACACAAAAGAAGAAAATTCAAGCACGTTTCTATTCTCAAGGGTCACTTAAAATTGTAGACACGTAAAATATACTAATTGACATCATGCAGTTGATCCTGACTTACTAACATTATTTCTTCCTGAATCATCCTTCGATCTAACCATTCAACCAAAATTCCCCCTATCTGATTGAATTCATCAATATTCGTCTCTTAATTAAATAAATCACTTTATCTAATCAAGTCACTTTCTCCTGTTAATTAAATCAATCCATCTAATTTAATTATCCCTATTTAATTAAATAATCAACTTATTTGATTAAATCCCTAAAGTCTATCTATTAAATTAAAGAAATTAAAACCTTATTTGATTTAATCTAACATCATCCCTTTTAATTAAATAAATCAAAATCCTTATTTAATTAATCTCTTGTCATATTCCTCTCTTATCTGATTTAAATAAATCTATAAATCTAAATCAAATAAGTCACATCATCAAATCTCCTGTTAAATTAATTAACCCTTGATTAATTTAATCTAATCTCATGTCACATCCTCTATAAAATGCAAATTGCACATGAAAATAGATTTAATTCATTTATTAAATCTCTATTTTTCTCACATGGCATCTTTTGGAATATTCCCTTAATTTAAATTCAAAAATTTCAAGTCAACATATGCATCCAACAAAGAAATAATTTTATATTATATGTCATTTTCCTTGAGCCAAGTGACATTTATTATATTCCCTTCCCTCTCACATGTCATCTCATCAAATTCCAATTTCAAACTTGCACATTGATCAAAATGTGCTCAAGCTTCCTCCATTCACATGATGACAACTGGCATCTTGTCATTGGATGAATGTTAGTCCCACATTGCTCAAATTTGGACATTCATCCTTCAATTTCATCTATAAATGAAGAGATCCTCTCCTCATTTGATCATCCACAAACATTGCAAAGTTACCATGCTCGAATATCTCTTGAATTCCATCCATTATCATTGAGTCATAGCTAGGTTCTTGCAGATTTTTGGCTTGGGAGCTCTCATCTTCATCTACACATTCATCTTGCATCATAGGAATTGGGAAAGGGCCAATTTTCACATCAAATTGGCACCAATTCCCCCATGAGATCATGAGTTTACACTTTTAATTAGGATTTCATCTTTGTTTTATCATTTGCATTGTGTTCTTTCTCATTTTCTTTCCTAGTTTGAAGTTGTAAATGGATTTCATGCGGAATCCTTTTTTATGCTTGAAAAATCTAACTTGAGGTGTTTATTATCTTTTTTTTGTAGGTACCTAGGCCGGGGTTCACACATTTGGCACTAGAAGGAGGGCATGATCTTACATTCAATCAGTTTCTCTCAAAAATTCTGCATTTTTCTTCCCACACAGGAAATTTCAATGCGGGATTGTCAGCGTCACTATTTTTTCACCACGATCTCATCAACGTCGCTATTTTTGGCACCACAGGCTCTCCAGCGTCGGTATATGGCACCACTTAAAACACAAACTGCACTGCTAGGCTCAGCCTGCCAAAAATTTAAAATTTTAAACTCCGTTGCTGGGCTCGCCGATCTATAGAAAATTTTGAAAAATACTAAACTCTGCCGCTGGGCACGAACTGCGACGCTGGGAAAAAATTGCAATGCAATTGAGCTCTCTGTCCCGACACAGAGCACCGCTGACTAGTAAGCGGCATTGTGAGAGTGATGCTGGAAGCACAAACTACGATGCCTTCATGAGTTGGGACACTGGGAGACAGTAAAAGGGAGAATTTAATTTTTTAGCACGTGCTTTTGATTTATGATTTATTTACCTTCTATTTTCTCATTTTTAAACTTCTGTGTTTTTCTAGAATCTGACTGTTTTTCTCCTTTGTAGGTTGGGAATTGAAACCAAAAGAAAGAGAAGCATGAGAAAGGTGTTTTTCCAATCAAAGTGTTTTTAAACACTTAAGTGGTTGTTTAACACTTCTTTAAGAATTTGACATCTTTTCATTCTTAGAACACTAGTTTTCATTTGGGCTTAAAAAGAACCTTTCAATTTCTTCTTGCAAAGGGTAAAACGAACAATAGGATCAACAACTTACTTGATTTTGTTTCTTGGGTTAAACAATTGAACAAATGTCTTTCACTTGTGATTTGGTGCTCTAAAACGAACTCACATATTGCTTTGAGGATTTAAAAATAACAAGTGTAGCTTTGTTTTTGTGAGGGCTTACTTAGACTAAATCCATCAAAAAAGGATGTATGCGCTTCTCTCGCACTTTATAGCAATCTTGAGAATCAAAAGGTCTTTTTCATTACTTTGGGTTAAGATAAAGCAATCACCTCCACACTTCGATTTGGGTTTAAAATTGAAAAAAATCTTGTGCGAGTGTGAGTGGGGGAATTTTTGTGTATATTCTCTCTCTTTGTTGCTATCAAAGATTGATCGAGTTAAGGATTTTGTTCTTCATTCACTTTTGTTTATCCTAGAGGGCCTGCCTTGGGGAAAAAGTACTCACCCAAGGGAATGACTCAACCGGTAACACTCTAAAGCCAAGAGTATTTCCAGTCGGGATATAAATATGGATATTGGAAGAAATGCCAATATCACGTGGTTGAATCTGATAAGATGGATCCGAAAGGGGACTCTTGCCACATTGGGTCAACTCCTACAAACGGAAAGTCCTTACTAAAACCCATGTGCTAGAATTTTCCAAATTCCTTTAATCTATTTGTTGGTGCAAGAATGGTCGTTTTGAAGCCACCCCACACTTTTACGGTCTTCTAGTAGAGATGGAAAACATGACATGGGAGTTTCATGGGTGTTGATGCTTGGTTGCCCCGATTGACATTAATGAGCTGTGGAGGGGAGCCAGTGGGGTCAAGCATCTAACCATTCACTAGAGATAAGCGTAGTTGGACTTGTCCAAGTAGGAATCCAACAAATATTGTCTTACACATCCATAGGATTGTACTTTTTCTTGGGTTACAAAATGCATTGCTTGATCGAAAACATCATGGAAACAAGTTACACTTAACACTATCATTCAAATTTCATACCCTTTTGGAGACAAATACCATTGACTCAATCCATATGTTATTGCTTTCCCTTGGGATTCACATCCTTAGAGGTTTCTAAACATTGGATTATATCTCGATTTGTCTCTTTAAGTAAACAATAGGAAAACCCTTGTCTTAATTTCATTGAACTTCCACATGACATATCTTGTGGGGTTTGGAGAAATTAAGACATTGGACATCTTAGTTTGAAACTTTAATCAAAGAAAGTGTTTTTGGTAAAATAAAAACATTAAGCAAAGCTAAGAAAAATGAACTTTCATATGTGTTGAAGACTCACAACCCCAAAGCAAAAAAAAAAAAGAATCATTGATTAGAAATCTAAAAATGAATGTTCAAAAGAAATCATTTTTTGGTTACTAAGGTCTTTAGGAAGCATTTGCATGCTCTTCAATACCTAGGTCTAGGAAAACAAAGTGTTCTTTTTAGGTTCATCTAGGGATCAAAGTAAATCAAAATATTTTTCATCCATCCTCAAAAACATCAAAAATCATCTCATCATCACCTTTTGGAAAATATTGAAATCATCCTTAAGTGCTAGGATTTTTGGCAAAATCAAAATCACCAAAATCATTTAGATTAAATCCTAAAAAACATTTATCAAATCACCTTTGACTAGGCATGTGTAAATGCATCCTTTTGCATATAGTTAGTCAAAGTTATCAAAATCATCTTGTCTAGCTTAGTGTATGTCTATGAATCCTTCGTCATATGCTTAGTGAAACTATCATCTTGTTTGAATAGGTGTGGGTAGATGCATCCTTCTCCTCACACATACTCAAATCATCATCCTTTGAACAAAGCTATCCCTTAGATCATCATCCAACATCTTAGGGTCCTTTTGCTCAAAATCAAAACAAAATCAAAATCAAGGACAAAATCCCAAAATCAAAATTTGCAAAGTCCTAAAGCCTAGTGTCTCATTCAAGATTTATCAAAATTCAAAGAATCCATATCATCCATCCCTAGAACATCATCATCATATCATCACCTCTGATCCTCAAGGCATCCTAAAAACTCTATACTTAGGGTGCATAAAATAATGATCGATCCAAGGAATCAAGAGATTCATCTCCCATAGTCTCAAAGGTTGATCCTTTGTTTTATGGTTCTAACTAGATCTCAACACAAGAAGAGCATGGAAGCCAACAAAGAAACACCCGCTTCAAGTGATCTTAGTCAAACAAACATTGAGAAAAATCCTGCTGAGTCAAGCAACCCATTAACCATCTCATCATCCCAAAATCTGCAAGAGGAAAACCAAGGAGAAGATATTTCCTTTAGAATGTCTCACGATGAAATAATAGAAATGTTTCCAAATTTGGAAAATGATAAGATCATCAATATCATGATGAGGCTTAACCCTTCATTATACATGCTTGAACTAGCAAAGCAAGGGGCCAAATTTCCTTCGGATTTTGACACAAGAACCATAGAAGAGACATCCTTTCCTCCCATCTCATCCACTATCCCCATTTCATCTACACCCTCATCTCAAAAAACCACACAAAACATCCCGCAAATCACAACATCGTTCGTTCCAACCCAACCCAATGTTAATAAGGGAAGTGCATTTCTCAATGCAATTCAAAAACACCCTCTTGTTAATAATCAAAAATTTGATGCAATCACCACCTTGGAACAAAACATACCTGAAAACCTATTACATAAGAATTTTCCTCTCACCTTCCATCATGATCCATCATCACCATACTTTCGCGCAATGCCTCAAACTCCTCTCCTCACAAATTCACAAGAGGAAGGGGACATGTTCGCATCAGGGGACATCTTCGATACCACAACACAACTCACACCCCTTACATTTCTTCCACCATTACCATCATCATCCACATCACTCCTTGGTTTAGGGCTTCCCCCTCTATTGAATATCAATCAAACTAGTATCCCAAATATCAATCAAAGCATCGTACCAAACCCTCAAACTTTGTCGTTGATATCACAACAACAAACGACAAACAGACAAGCAATTGAAACATCATCAAACACTCCCTTAACATCGCAAAACATGATCTCTCAAGGACCAACCATATCAACAGCACCATCCATCACAAACACCACCTTCACAAATACCATCCCAAATCCACCACCACCCCCACCACCACCAATTTCCACAACATCAAGCCAATATGACACGACATTGCAAGCTACTTTCCAATGAGGATACCAGCAAGTGTAGAAACAAAAAGCCATACACCTAGCTACTCAATAAGCTACTCAAGCTACACAAGCGCAACAAGCTCAAGCTTTATTGCAACAACAACAACAACAACAAGCACCACAAGCACAAGCAGCACAAGCGCAAGCTCAATATCAGGCATAGCAAGCCCAATATCAAGCACAACTTCTAGCACAAGAAAAAGTAGTGCAATTGCAAGCATATCAACAAGCATTAAAGCAATACTAAGAGAAACAAGAAGCAGTAGAATTGGCATCCCAACAACAAGCATTGTTAGAACAGCAACAAGAACAACAACAAGTGTTGTTGGAATAGCAAAAAATGCAACAACAAGCACAAATCTTAGCGCAGCAGCAGCAAGATCAACAACAGGCTTTGTTCATACAAAAGCAGGTGGAAGCCTACCTAGCTCGGCAGAACATACAGATACCATCGAACAACACACCGACCAACCCACCCATACAAACCATGATTGCAACACCCCAAAATACTTTCATTTTGTCCCTTGATCCACAAAATTATGTGACAACACAACTCAGGTTGCTCTCGCAACAAGTGCTCAACCTTCAATCAGGCCGAACAACTAAAACACCAATCAACTTGTGTCCCTATCCATTTGATAGGAGCTTAGACATGAAACCATTCCCTAAGGGATTTGAAATCCCAAAATTTGACAAATATCGAGGGATGGAAACCCTGAAGATGACATTAGGGAATTCTAGATTCATTACATGGAAGTCGCATATGATGATACTTATCTGATGCGGCTATTTCCTAGAAGCTTAGCAGGCCCTGCTATAGAATGGTTCTCTCGCTTACCATCAGGCATTAGAACATTCCAAGAAATTAGGGACGCATTCATTAGGAACTACACATGTAACATTGCAATGGATGTTAGTCTCGAAGAACTATATGCTCTAAAACAAGGAAAGAATGAATCTTTTGCTTCATTCCTTCAACAATGGCAATCCAAGGCCAATCAGAGCAAGTGGACCATGCCAAAATAATAACAAGTTTGCACCATCATAGACAACCTTGAAGGCCACTTGGCATTTCATCTCAAAGTTCAATGCATCACCACATATGATCAACCGATTCCCAATTCGCTTAGTATTGAAAGAGCCCTTGTGACCCAACATGCAGAATCAACATCATACCATGAAAAAAAAAACAACCACCCACCATCAAATTACAATGATAAACATCGTACGTGGGCAAGGAATAAAAATTTCACTAATGATGGTGTTTTTGATGCCAAGGTGGTCATTAGCGGTCCACGCCAACATACACCCACACCACAAATCCAATCACAACACCAAAACACTCATCACATAACATACCAACCAAACAACAATCCAACCATCAATAATCTCAGTGATCAAAGAGGACCACCCCAACGCAAAAGTTATCCCAAACAAAAATACACCACTTTGGGGGAACCACTTGAGGACATAATGAAAATGTTGATCGATGAAAAACTCATCAAACCTCCTACATTTGAGAATTACCAAGAACCCGATGTCAAACCTCCTTGGTATAACGAGAATCAACTTTGTGAATTTCATAAAATCAAAGGCCACACCACAAACAATTTCATGAGACTCAAAAACATCATCCAAGATCTCATCGATAATAAAATCATAAACATGGAACAACCTATGGGAAATCAGGACCTTAAGATATACATGAATCCAATGCTGAATCATGGCAACAAAGGGAATAAAAATGATAAAGGGAAGGGCAGTGTAAATCATATCTATGAATCAGTCGTTGCCTCCCTAAATGAAGATTGCATGGTCATCACCATCAAAGGCGCCCATGCTGAAGATTGTGGAGTCACCACAAGAGGTGGCAAATTCACCATTGCAAGATCATTCCAACCAAATAGAGTCCCTTCATCCAAATCTGTTCCGCATGGTTACAATGTTGTAGACCATATTAAGAGAACTTCAGCACACATCTCCATCATGGAGTTGTTAAAAATATCATTAGCTCATAAAAAGATCCTTGAGGAAGCATTAGCCTCATCAACTATCCCCACAAACCTTGATGCAGAACAATTCCAAGCTATGGTCGGAAATATCATAACACCTAATCTTATTACATTCTCTAACCAAGATTTCCCCGCTCAACCATCTCACAACTATTCACTTCACTTAGAAGCAATCGTAAATAAGAGTAAGATCAAAAGGGTCCTGGTGGATGGAGGTGCGGGTCTGAATATCTATTCTCTTAGCCTCATCAAGCAATTGAAGATATCAGAAGATTCCATTGACAAAGGGAAAGGCCTTACGATAAGAGCATATGATGATCAAGAAATATTGTCTCAAGGCACAATCAAACTCCCCATTCAAGTAGGGCCAACTCTCATGGAAACCACCTATTAGGTTTTAGACCTAGACTTGCCTTATAACATCCTCCTAGGACGTCCATGGATTCATGCGATGAAAGCAGTAGCATCAACCTTCCACCAATTTGTGAAATTTACACATAACAAACAAGAAATTACCATTCATGGAGATCTTGAACCTTTTTCATATTGCAAAAACCTTGAAGCAAAATACTAAAAAATCCCCCAAGTACAAAAGAATGACAAGGGCCTATCCAAATCATACATCGACCCCACCACTCTCGCATCCACTTTTGAGACAGAGACACCCACCATTCCTACCATCTCTGACATCAAGCTCATCATACAGGAGGATGGTTGTGGAAGCTACAAGCTCCCTAACAATGCTTTTGTGATAAAAGAGTTACCACAATCTCCTAGGTCACGAGGACGCCCACAACAAAATCAAGCTTCCACATCATGAGCCTCTCCTAAAGATTATCTTGAATTCACAAGCTAGGGAGATCTGGGCCAAGAGGTAATCGAGACAGATCCATTGCATATGTTATACCAAGGTGAAAGACCAACAGCAAATTTACCAATGGATGAAAGAACCAAAGGCCTCCAAATAATGCTTGCAATAGGTTACGACATAAATCAAAGATTGGGACAAAACGACAATGGCCTTATAATACCCATCGTACCAAAGACATGACCAATAACAAACCTTGGCCTTGGATGTACCCCTCTGAGTATAACCATACGTGGCTAAAGTTCTCTGGTTAGAGCGGTTAATAAACCTCATAAGCTAACAGTAGCAGAACTATGATTACCAATATCTACAGGCCATATAACAGATGTTTCTAGTATTAGCAATGATGAGGATCACATGACTAATCTACCTAGGTTATTTGAGGACATCACCCTTTGGATGATCAGTACCTTATCTTTTGAGCCAAACAACCAAGACCATGAAATTCGCTTAGTATATCCCCAATTGATTGACTATGACCAATGAGGACCACCGGTTCTTCATGTATTTGAAAATGATGAGGCGCTCTTAGAATTAATGGGATTAAGGGATAACATTCTGGATGGATATCATAAAGCAGGGTTTATAAAAGAGTTGGACATATAGGCTTATTACAGGGAAATGATTCAATCCTTCAGTCACAAAAGTGAGAAACTAAGAATCATATCTAAGTCCTTGAGTGAAAACCACATCGCGACACTCTTGGAAAAGAAATAGTAAAAAGAAAGGATGTATCCAATGGTGAAAACATTTATGAGGTGCCTGAGGATGGGGGATTCAATCTTCCCTTAACAGTTATTCATCAGGAAAAGTCAGCAGTCTTGGCAGAAAAATACAATCCTATCAACTTAGGAATAGAAGAGACCCTGCATATCACATTTTATGTGGAATCACTACTATCAGAAGAGAAAGAACTCTTAGCAGAATTCCTAAAGGAAAGATAGATAAATTTCATGTGGAGTTATGCTAATATGCCAGGCCTTGATCCAGATACTATCGTCCACCACCTAGCAGTATATCCTGAAGCAAAACCCGTCAAACAAAAGCTTCGAAAAATGCATCCTCAGATCACCCTACTGGTTAAAGTGGAGCTCAAAAATTTGTTAGATGCACGATTCATTTGACCCATAGACTATCCAGAATGGGTATCAAATCTAGTACCTATTTCGAAACCTAATGGAGCCATTTGAATATGCACAAATTTCAGAGATTTGAACAAAGCATGTCCAAAAGATGACTTCCCACTTCCCAACATTGACATGATAGTGGACATGATAGCAGGACATGAAATGTTATCATTAATAGATGGATTCTTAGGATATAACCAAATCATGATAGCAAAAGAGGATCAACATAAGACAACTTTCACTTGTCCATGGGGAACTTACTACTGGAATATGATGCCATTTGGCCTAAAAAATGTAGGAGCAACATATCAAAGGGCTATGACATTAATTTTCCATTATATGATCCATAAAATAGTTGAGGACTATGTTGATGACATCCTAGCAAAATCTAGAAAAAGACAAGACCATATAACGACCCTGAGTGCCATCTCTGACAGATTGGAAGAATACAAAGTAAGACTAAACCCAAAGAAGTGCATCTTCAACGTATAATCAGGTAAACTGCTAGGATATATAGTATCAATGAGGGGTATTAAAGTGGATCCATCAAAAGGGAAATCAATCCTCGAAATGGAAGCACCAAAGACACTAAAACAATTGAGAGGCCTCCAAGGCAGACTCCAGTCCATTCGAAGATTCATAGCACAATTAGTAGACAAACAAAATCCATATTCTCACCTACTCCACAAGGGGGTAGCATAAAAATGGGATGCTAAATGTGAAGAGGCATTTAAAAAAAATAAGGAATACTTATTGACACCATTGGTCTTAATGCCACCTATCCCAAACAAACCATTGATCTTATATGTATCAGCAATAGCAGCAACCCTTGGAGCTCTCTTAGCCCAGCATGATGAAAATGGAATAGAGAGGGATATATACTACATTAGCAGGACAATGGTTGAGCATGAGTTAAACTATTCATTTATCAAGAAAGCATGTCTCGCAGTAGTGTTTGCATCTCAAAAATTTAGACATTACATGCCAGCACACAAGATAAAGCTCATTGCCAAAATTGATCCCCTTAAGTATCTACTATCAAAGGCAATGCTCACAGACAAAATGGAAAAATGGGTAATGATATTATCAGAATATGACATTGAGTATGTCATTGTCAGGTTATTGCGGATCAACTAGCAAAAGCACCTATTTATTCTGAGAATCCTCTTGTCTCAAAGTTTCTAAATGAATCTATTTTTAACCTCAACATTGCAGACCACTGGAAACTATACTTTGATGGCTCATACACACAACATGGTTTAGGAGCTAGTGTCTTCTTCATTACCCCACAAGGAGATTGCATACCAAGATCATACAAACTAGAATTTCCTTGCACCAATAACATCGCAAAATATGAGGCTTTGACTATAGGTCTCAGGATAGCAGTGCAATGGAACATCATAGCTCTAAAAGTGTATAGAGACTCTCAATTAATTATAAATCAAGTCAATAATGAATATCAAACTAAGGATGACAAGCTCACTCCATACAAGAAATTGGTGGAGACTCTCAAGGAATCTTTCATTGAAATAAAATTTGAGCAAATTCTTAGAACCAACAACAGAGCAGCAGACACTATGGCGACAATAGGCTCTCTATTGGATATCCCCAATAACATTCCAAAATATGAATTCTTGATTGAGTAGCTTCTTGTTCCCACATTCGAAGTACTGGAATCAGAATATGTGTTTGAAATTGTTGGTCCTTGCGATCCTTGGTATCATGACGTCTACACATATCTTCACATAGGAGTTATACCCGCTGACCTACCATCAAACCTAAAATGAACCTTTGTTAAAAATGCATCCAAATTTGTCATCCTAGGTGATACCCTATACCGTAGAAACATAGAAGGTACCTTATTGTGCTACTTAAATGCTGACAAGGCATTAACCACTCTAACTGAAGTTCACAATGGTATTTGTGGTTCACATGCGAGTGGAATGACCATAGCCAAGAAACTGCTGAGGATGGGGTATTATTGGCCCACAATGGAAAGAGAAGCATATGATCATGCCAAGAAGTGTCTACAATGTCAGTAGCATGGGGACCTCATCAATGCTCCAGCTCAAGAGCTTCACCCGATCGTCACACCATGGCCCTTTTCACAATGGGGACTTGATCTCATTGGGAAAATCACACCCACCTCATCCAACGGCCACAAGTTTATCATAACTGCAACTGAGTACTTCACAAAGTGGGTGGAAGCCATACCCATGACGTATATCACTAGAATGTAGATCTCAAAATTCATCTTGAACTATCTCATCTATCATTACGATGTCCCACAAGCCATTATCTTAGATAATGGGACACCATTCAAAAACCAGGAGGTTCGCAACTTGTGTGAGGAATTCAAAATTCAGCACCACTTGTCCACCCCATATTATCCCCAAGGAAATGGCCAAGAAAAAGCTACAAACAAAACCATCCTCAAAATCATCAAGAAAACAGTCAATGGCATAGGTCGTGACTGGCATCTGCAGCTTAATCCCACCCTCTAGGCCTATCGAACTAGCATCTGCACACCCACTAGCGCCAACCCCCTTCTCCTTGGTCTACGGATCAGAAGCGGTACTCCCAATTGAGATCGAGCTCCCATCCCTCAGGATATCACTGCAAAACCTTATCACAAATGAAGAATATAGAGTATCAAGACTAAACGAGTTGGAGTTACTGGATGAGAGATGCATAGAAGGTTTAAATCATTTACAAGTCTACCAAAATAGACTTAAACGGAGCTACAATAAGAAAATCAGAAGTAGGACATTCCAAGTCGGGGAACTAGTCTTGAAAGAGAATCAGAAGAATGTCCCAAACCCAAATGGCAAAGGCAAGTTCGAACCCAATTGGTTGGGCCCCTTCATCATTGCAGCAAATTACAAGTCAGGGGCATATCGGCTATCAACACCCGAAGGGGAACCTCTGTAGGAGTCCATGAATAGCTTCCATCTTAAAAAAATTTATGCCTAAATCTTTCAAGTTATAGAACCAAAAATCCAAAAAATTAGAAAAAGTCCTGAAAAATGGTTACTTCGGAAAAAATATGGCAAATAGGCATCTTAGTGACAACAAAAAATCAAAAAAATCCAAAAAAAAATCAAAAATCAAAAAATAGATCAAAAAAATCATCCTATTGTGAAAACCACTTTGGTGGCACTTTGGGCAAGTACCTTGGTGAAAACCTGGCAAACAGGCGCCTTGTGTAAATAAGCACTTTCCATCCACCAAGATCTTTACGACTTGTTCAGAATCATCCTTCCATTTCACTTCCATCATCCATCGCATTCAGGTCTCCATCCATCATTCATCCACTCGCATCCGCACCATAGCTTGGTCTTGTTTTCATATCATGATCCCTCCTAGTACTACTTAGCCCATCCTCAAGGTCAATTTGTCTTACCTTTATCGAAGTAGTCTATTGCATCACGCTGGGGGCATTTTTTTTATCAGATCAGATTCGTGTATACTCTTAAAGTCCTCAAATCAGAAAATCCAAAAACATCAAAACATCAGAAAATGCAAAAACATCAAAACATATTAAAATCCAAAAATAGGTCAAAAGGTCATTCAAAAGGCCAAAAACAAATTTGTCAGTCAAACTATGTCGTCTCTAAGCTTGAACGTAGGAAAGGTTGATCTTTGATCATCCTCTGAGACATTTAGGTCAGTCCTTTAGGAGTCCGTCATAATAAACTGACATCTCATCATGTATATCTTCATCTGTAAATTGGTCAAGTCATCAGTAGAACTATGTGGTCTCTACGTATATAACGTAGGCAAGGCTAATATGTTGATTAGCTCCCGAGGCCCCTAGGATAGGTCTTTAGGTTAGTCTCTTGGTCAAAATCTCAGAAAATCCCAAAAACATTTGAAAAAGTGAAAAGAAAACATTGGAAAATCTCAAAAAATACCAAAAATAGCCTCAAAACATTGCAAAACTCCAAAAACATCCATCTCATCTCACTTGCACCCGCAATAAACACCTCTCATAATAAACTAATCGCCATCCTCAATCTTTGGCAAGATAATTGGAAACAAGTTTAGCAGGTTAAAAGTGAAAACTCCAAACGTTAAGTCTTAAGACTAAGTCGGTATGTAAGCAAGCTGGTTATCTCTTCGTATTGGTAACTCATCATCTAAATTGGTCCCATATCAATCATCCCTTAGAACACTTTGGATAAACGAAATTACATGTCACCATCCACTAACATGTCCTAGGATGAATCCTTCCTACAATGGGCATTATCTTTTGGAAATAAGTTTCGGGTATCATCCTTAGAAAAACATCCTCTTTCCGTTAATGGTATTGAAGAGCATCAGTTTGTTTGTTTATTTGGTCTTTATCTTTTGATTTATCTTATTTTGCACTCATTCTAAGGACGTCTCGATGATATCCCAAAGTAGAGGATTTAGAGAAATAAGAATGGGGCAATGATCATTATCTTTTGTCTGTTGTGCTTGTTCGACATTCTTGTAATATAACCTTGGTGAATACTTGCTTTGTTAGGTATGTATGGAAGAGGTCTAGAGCAACTTGTTGACTATTACAGGGATAGGTTTACCTTTCTGTGTTTTGGTCCGAGGTGTTTGAAACTTCTAAAATTCATCCTAGCAGGGTTTCCGCATGTCAGGTGTGAACAAGAATACTCCTATCTAATTGTCGAATCAAAGTCCATCACATTAGGTACCACGCCATCCTGGTTTTCTATACCTTGATGCAGGGTGATCCCATAATAGTGGTTTACAATTTTTGGCCAAACTGGACACTAAAATTATTATTTTTAACTAAATCTTCCCATTCGAGCACCTATAGCGGCTAAACCGTGAGGAATTTGAAGATGGTGCAAATTAGAGTCTCATCAAATTTTTTTTTGCAGATTCTAAAAATATTTTTTTCAAATTTTTGGAATCAAATTGTACTTCTTTTTCCATCTCTCACGAAAATTGATTTTTTTCAGACAACATTTTTAAAAAGTGACGCACACTATATAACGAATAATTTTTTTTCCATGAAGGATAAAATTCTAATTCTTTCAAATTTAGATTTGTAACTCTGATATCTAGTGCTTCCACTTGGTTAGATATTTTTTTATTGAATATTTTTTCTTTAATCAAGTTTCAAAGTCAAACAAATTACAATTCAGACATAGCGTGACTGTATAATGCATAACCTTTTTTGCATATGTCAAAATTTAATTTATTTTTTTTTGTTTGATCAAGAACTTCAATATCTGGTGCACTTATATTTTTCAATTTTTTTTTGATAATCTTCTATTTTTCCACATGTGAAGAACAAAGAAATTCATTTTTGATGAAAAACCTATGTTTAATAAAACTTAAAAAACAAATACATAACAAAACCAAAACATATTAAAATTATATTCATTTGATAGCCTGTTCTGAGGAATACCATAATAATTTGAAATAAATTTTAAATGAATTCATTTAATTCCCCAAAAGCTAAATCAAAAGTGATTTTTTATCAGCATTTTGATAGGTGTAAAGGAGACGCATTTATAGGTATGGTTTAAAACTAGTGAGGTTCTATCCAAGGGGTTCTGATCTAAGGTGATTTGATCAAACCCTCTTCAATTGGAATCCTTAAAATGGAACTTTTTAAGGCTTAAATCATTATATTTTCTAAAAATATGTGATTTCAACTAAAATTTGTTCCTCTTAGGAATTGTAAATCACTATTGTGACAGCACCCTGCATTATACCACATGTGTTATCAAACATAAGAAAATTTGGCCCTTTGAAAATCTCAATTCCTCGGTAAGTAATCATCATCATTATCATCTACATTTGCATCATCTTGTGTCTTGTTGAAATGACTCATTTTCTTACTAAACGCACTATGACAGTTGATCATCATCACCATTATCGCCATCGATCTAGCATCCATAAATCATTAGCATATTGCATAAGCATATCATATAGGAAACATACGCATTGCATTATCATAAATAGGTTATCATAAATAGGTGCATTCACGTCATTGCATTTCA
This sequence comes from Sequoia sempervirens, assembly GCA_007258455.2. Classification (NCBI taxonomy): domain Eukaryota; kingdom Viridiplantae; phylum Streptophyta; class Pinopsida; order Cupressales; family Cupressaceae; genus Sequoia; species Sequoia sempervirens. The sequence goes on along the minus strand of VDFB02271358.1, from coordinate 768,892,697 downwards.
CCCATTACATTACATCTCATGGCATTATATCGATTATTGCATAAACATTCATTAGCATTTCACAACCACTTCATATTACCATCTAAATCATCGCATAACATCTAAGGAAGCATTTCATAATCATAAGAAATAGGTATATAAGCATTTAATTCATTAGGAATACACACTTGCATCAGTATCATCGGATTACGTTCACACTTTGCATAATAACATTTGTTATTCTAAGCATCTCATAAAACCATTTCATTTACATCATACCACGACCATCGCATTCATATTATATCCATCCATAAATAATCTCATATATAGGCATATTCCACACATCATTACATACATCATTGATCATATTATTTTACATATTGGAACCCATTTCACATATTGCATTAGCATAAAAAATAAATCATCATATAGTTAAACATCATTATACATCATAGGTGAGCATAATATAGATTTGTTAGTCATAATCATTGCATAAACATCATTGGAAATAAATGCATCCATGAAACATCACTGCAAAGCATATAGAAATAAGTCATCCATGCATAAAAGAGTACACAGTACATCGCATCAAAATCGGCTCATATATATCATCAATCATGTCATTGTCATAGTACAAAAATTAATTGGATCACTGTACATATATGTCAATCAGTACAAAATTCCCATCGAGCTATCAAAAACAAGCCCCTAAGGCACAAAAAGTACATCATAATATCAGGATCAAGCTCGATCTCTGTGAATGTTTCCCTCGCCCCTATCACTGTGACCCTCTGGTGGTCTATGGATGGCCTACTTTGAATACTCTAGGACTCTATCTGCCCTGGGTATAGCCTCGTGATAATACCACTGATAGTACTTTGTCTCTCGAACGTCATCCCTATAGGACCGAATTGATACTATACCCTGGGAGGAGGAGGCTACCATACTCTCTAGTTGTTGCCGCCGACCTAGCTCAGTGGCTGCTTGTAGCTCTGTAGCCTGTCTCTGCTGCACAGCCTGATCCCTCTCTACTCTGAGCTACTCTCTCTCAGCTCTCACCTGGTCATTCTTAGCTGTCAGAGTCTACACCTAAGCCTGCAGCTGTGCAATCAGTGCATCTCGACCATCTGCCTATCCCTATGGCTCTACCCGTGGCTACATGTGGACCTGATCCTCACCCTTGGCTCATGGGGGTGGGACTAGTGGCTCCTGCTGCTGATATTACATAGGGACATCTCCCTAACCTAGTAGAACTGGGGGCACACCTGCTGGATCCTACCGAATCTCGACCCTTGGTCCTCGTCCTTGTCCTCTCCCCTACCTCTAACTCTGCGAGGATCTGGATCCTCACCTGGAATGGTCAACCAAAGTGGAGGTCTGAACCAATCTCTGTGAGCTTGTGTAGTCCCTTGATCTACTAGACCCTAATCATAAGCCCATGGGTGGGCTACCAAGTGTCAAAAATATCAACCACCACTGCTGTGGGAATCCCATGTCCCCATGATACATGTGTCATACTATGTGCAAAGATGGCCACGTAGTCCTCATCTGACTGATCGTGAGGCTCCCCGAACTAACGCTACACATACCCAGGCAAGTATCTCTTGATCATCATATGCTCATGCCCCTACATGTATTGATCATGGTGGTAGTAAAAGAGATGAGCAACATCATCAACCCACCCAGGCAGACCAAGGTATGGATGCCAAGTGAAAACAAGCATCTCATCTAGGACCCGCCTCTAGTATAGGATCTTGTGCTCACCAGTGTGCGTGAAGGACACACCACCTCTGTATCATGCCACGAGGGCATCCTCTGCCCCCATCAAAATTGGAATGACTCAGGGACACAGCATAGAAATGTGCTTACATGCCGAGACATGAAGTAAGGTAACTCCGGCCCCCAATGCTCTGTCATCCATATACACATACTCATGCAAATCCCTGTAGACTGAGGCAAGAAGTACAAGGCCTCATGCAAACTGAATAGGCCTGTCACGAACCATCCTCTCCTAGCAATACCTCTAGCTAGGACTGAAATATTTCCCTCATCGATCTGGGGCAACAAGACCTGAAATGATCACTACCACTGCCCAGCACTAGGGAGGTGCGATGAGCCTGTATCTCTCCAACTCAATCTATCCCTCACAGTAGATAATGTCTTGTGTGGTGAGGAATTTGGTGTAGGACTCACGTCCCTCGTCCATGTCATGGATCACCCGTCGGCCATGAATGGGCAATCATAGAATGCACCAAACATCCTCCAAGGTGACAGTGGCCTTGCTAGTAGGGAGATAAAACAATGATGTCTTGCTATGCCACCTTTCGACCAGCACTGATAGCATCCCTAGATGAGTGCGCATGGGTGTTGTGTACGGAATGTGCCATAGTCCTACAACTCCCAATTGATCCTAGTCTCTATCACTCAGGTCTTGTAGAACACTAGCCAAGTCTCACAACTAGTGCTCCCGAGAGTAGAGGTCTCTCGGCCCATCCTGCATCAACGAAAGTCACTGTGTTAAATTTTTTGAAAAATTCTTGGTCAAATGCTCCAAACTCATCCCCAACAGTGTAGTTTGTGATAGCGTCACAGTTTGATCTCACCTAAACTCTGACGCTAATCCCTAAAAATAAGCAAAATAGAGCCGTCGTGGTGCATTTTACCCTCCAACATTGCAGTTTGAACGAAAAGAGTGCCGCCACCACACACTTTACCCAAATTCGCCCGTCGAGCTCAAGCCTAGCATTGGAGTTTATAAACTCTGAATTGTACCGCTACGGTGCTAAATAGTACCACTTTAGCAAAAAAGGCCTAGAGCGGTGCAATTTAAACACTGAGCGGCACTATATAGCGCCGCTGGAAATGAGCTCCATTTTTAAAGCATTAAATACGACAATAAATGAAAAAACTAACTCTGGGTAAGGGTCACATACCGAAGCCTCGATGCGAGGTGGCTGCTAGTAGATTCAAACTCAATCATTGATGTGTAGGGGAAGTTTTCATTGCACCATATTGTTGGAGGGTCAGAGCTCGAATCTCAAATTTGCTAGCGGAGGTGTGTGAAAATGACTTGAAAGTGACCCCTCGGGCCCCTTTTAAGCCTAAAAATTAGGGTTTTTTTTACCCTCAAGGGCTGTCTTGCTAGGGTTTTGGACCCCCGAACCTATTTTTGTCCATTTGAGGCTTTTTTTTCATCATTTTATTGTGTTTTGACATGTTTATAGCCTCCTAGACCCCTTTTAGACCAGTCGGCTACCTTGTCATCTTTTTTCGCAAGATCACCCAAAAACTAGAATTTTTGTCCGATCTCTTGAGGGGGCATTATAATGGCATATTTTCTCCCGCCATGCAGTAGTGGGGCAATTTTCTAAATATCAAATTTTTTTTGGCTTTGATCGAGATCGGTTATTCTTTGAACCAACACAACAAGTGCATTGCTTCAAAGAGGGGCAAAATGTAGACATGTAAAACATACTGATTGACATCGTGTAGTTGATCCTGACTTACTAACATCGTTTCTTCTTGAATTATGCTTCAGTCTAACCATTTAATCAAATTCCCCCTATCTGATTGAATTCATCAATATTCGTCTCTTAACTAAATAAATCACTTTATCTAATCAAGTCACTTTCTCTTGTTAATTAAATCAATCCATCTGATTTAATTATCCCTATTTAATTAAATAATCAACTTATTTGATTAAATCCCTAAAGTCTATCTATTAAATTAAATAAATTAAAACCTTATTTGATTTAATCTAACATCATCCCTTTTAATTAAAGAAATCGAAATCCTTATTTAATTAATCTCTTGTCATATTCCTCTCTTATCTGATTTAAATAAATCCATAAATCTAAATCAAATAAGGCACATCATCAAATCTCCTGTTAAATTAATTAACCCTTGATTAATTTAATCTAATCTCATGTCACATCCTCTATAAAATGCAAGTTGCACATGGAAATAGATTTAACTCATTTATTAAATCTCTATTTTTCTCACATGGCATCTTTTGGAATATTCTCTCAATTTGAATTCAAAAATTTCAAGTCAACATATGCATCCAACAAAGCAATAATTTTATATTATATGTCATTTGCCTTGAGCCAAGTGACATTTATTATATTCCCTTGCCTCTCACATGTCATCTCATCAAATTCAAATTTCAAACTTGCACATTGATCAAAATGTGCTCAAGCTTCCTCCATTCACATGATGACAAGTGGCATCTTGCCATTGGATGAATGTTAGTCCCACATTGCTCAAATTTGGACATTCATCCTTAAATTTCATCTATAAATGAAGAGTTTCTCTCCTCATTTGATCATCCACAAACATTGCAAAGTTACCATGCTCGAATATCTCTTGAATTCCATCTATTATCATTGAGTCATAGCTAGGTTCTTGCAGATTTTTGGCTTGGGAGCTCTCATCTTCATCTACACATTCATCTTGCATCATAGGAATTGGGAAAGGGCCAATTTTCACATCAAATTGGCACCAATTCCCCCATGAGATCATGAGTTTACACTTTTAATTAGGATTTCATCTTTTTTTTATCATTTGCATTGTGTTCTTTCTCATTTTCTTTCCTAGTTTGAAGTTGTAAATGGATTTCATGTGGAATCCTTGTTTATGCTTGTAAAATCTAACTTGATGTGTTTATTGTCTTTTTTTTGCAAGTACCTAGGCCAGGGTTCACACAAAAATATCACAACCCACATCTTAAACCCATGTTAGCTCACATAGCCATGTCACCCCCTAGAGGGCACCTGTGCTTTTTCCTTTCCCGAGTCTTAACCAAAGTTGAATCCTCCACTTTTGGCTAGTAATCCATGATGGTTATTATAGACACCTAAATTTGGAGACTTAATTTATCCAAATTTATTCCTTTTCATCTAAGCAATCCCTTATTTGCATTAATTAAGTAATATCGCTATTATTTAGTTAATATCCTCTAAAATTCTTCTAATCCCTAAGGTATCTAATTAAACAATTAAATACCTTCCCCCTTTCATCAAATGAATTTCTCACATGTCACATTCCTTTCTTAATCTTAATTATTCTCCTAATCTCATCATGAGGGATATGTACATGCCCAATTCTTGATTAGGAGGTGTCACATCCTCCAAATTTTACAAGTTGGCCTCCAATCTCTCTTAGCCACTTAACCCTTCTATAATCCTTCATTAACTAGCCTAATCAACCTCTCAAAGAATTTTTAATTCCGTTTATCCTTCCAAGGAATATTAAATTCTTTTTTCTCATCCCCATGTGATCTTTGACTTGTCACATCAAGTCACATGTGAAATCTAACCCTCTTCTAATATGTCATTAATTATTCTAACCAAGTACTTGCACAACCTTAATCACTTAATTGAGTCAACCTTATTAAATGCTTTCTCCTTTTGGAGAAGGCACCTCATTCCCCATGTGAATTTTTAATTCACATTTAATCCCCTAATGCATTTAAAGGAATTTTAAATTCCTTCTCTCATCCCCATGAGAATATTTGAAGAATTTTTAATTCCCCATGTGTCCTCTCACCCACATGGGGACAAGTACCTCCTTTATGAGGAGATCTTGTCCCAATCCCAAGGTACTTTTTACCACCTCCCTGTTATGTACTATCCCTCCACCTCATGCACACATCACCTCCTTTAAGCATTTCACATGCCACATGTCAAGATGTGAGGGCTTATGAATTCTCAACTCTCCTTAGACCTACATCTTAATATTGGTGGCTCAATCTTGACCATCTATTTCCCTAGAGAATTCTAAATTTTATATAAATACCCCCTCTTTTCTCTCATTTTAAAAAAGATCATTCATTGTAGCCAAACTCTTTCAAAAAATTTCTAGGAGCCATACTTAGCCATTTTCCACACTTGCATCCACTTTCATCCATCCTCATATCATCATCTAGCTTGAATCTCTTGCCATCCAAGGAACATACAACACCAAAGATTGAAGGGCCAACCAAAGGATCGATTCGAAACAAGGTAAAAAGTTTCATTTTATTTTGTATTAAATCCAACTAGGCTAATCTTGAGGTGTAGGTTTTTTTTAGTGTTATTTGCATTCTCTTGTTTGTTGCTCATATTCTAACGCTCAAATTCACCCTATCATAGTTATATGGTGAGTATCTTGGGGGCAGATTCTTCCCTCCCCTTGCTCTGTGATATAGAAAGTGTTTAGAAACTGACTTAGTTAGCTTCTACACTAGAGTTCATAGTAAGGGTTTCCATTTCATGCAATAATAGATAAACTCCCTCAAGAGACTTCCCAACCTTTAGAACAAAGGATTTGGGGATGGTTATCTTGCACACTATCGTCGAATTGCGAACTTTCCCCGAATTCACTTTTGATTATAGTGGGTTGGAAAATTTGACTTTGGTTGCTCCCACTTAGGTCGTTCCCATAGGGTGAGTACTTTTTCCCACTATGACAACCCTTCTAAAGGTGATAATAAAGCATAAATAGTGATTCTAGCATTTTGATCACCCAATTAAGGGGAGAGCATATGCCTATCACTTCAAGCAAGAAAGACAAGGGGTTCTTTAACATTCTAATTAAGCTAGATGTCTATCTTAATCAAAAGAAAGCATTAAACAACTACAACCCCTACATAAATCATTAGTAGTTGCATAAGTTTGTCTTTGACTAGTGTATCATCCACCTACAAGTAGAAAACATTAACTAGTTCTCAGAATTTTTAAGATTTTGTAAATTTAAACAAATGTGCTAAAACAATCATCCAATGTTCTAAAAGATTATTCCAATGAACTAAAATAATTATCCAATGCGCTATAAGAACTTATGTAGGGGCTAAAAGAACAGCTCTATGCGCTATAGAAACTAATGAATGCGCTAAAGTATTGACTGAAAGTGTTGAAAGACTCCCTGAATGTACTAAAATAGTTGTTGGATGCGCCAAAAGAAGTATTGTATGCATTGTAATAGATATTGGATGTGCTAAAATATTTTTCATACATGGCGTAACATATATTGAATGCGCTAAAATATTTGTCGTATGTGCTAAAAGAACTCATGATCATGCTAAACAATCAGATCCAACTTATTCACAAAAAAAATTTCAAAAAATTGTTAAAAATGGGGTTGAGCCCCATGGTGGGAACCAAGTTATGTGAGTGTGAATTTTTGGGAGTTAGGGTATGTGTAGGATCATCATGGAAAAAACAGGCCCTTAAGTGGCAAAAATTCAAAAAAATTAGAGTTAGACAACTTGACATAAAAATTTGAATAATTTATCTATATTATTTAAAAAATATGTAAGAATAGAATCTATAGCAAATTGAATGTAGTTTCTCAACTGCTAGATTTTTATTTTTTTAAATCTATTTGGTGAAAATTTGAAATTTCAATGTAGTACTTAAATTTCAAGGGAAAAATAAGAAGTAGGTGTCTGTTTGACCATCCTACCCAAAAAAATGATAATATTTTTTTATAAGATTTTAAATATAAGTAGAGGACTCATATCCCGATGTGATGCATATTTTTTTGTAATTTTTTTCCAAGTAAATAATTAATTATAATTTTTTTATTACAACTTTTAAAAAATATAAAAAACTTGTATGTCTAACCACCTTAACTTGGTCAAAACTTAATGAAATTATTATTTTGTAATCCTATAGTATGTGAAGCATGTTTCAGATTCAAAAATTGTGATACATTTTGAAAGAAATAGATGTTTATCAATCAGCCTATTAATCAGGACTTTAGTCGTAATTCAAATAGAAAATGAATAATAATTATTTATTAAATTAAAAATAAAGAATAATTTATATTGGTGGAATGCTGAGAATCTCCTTTAAAAACCCTTTTCGTTTCATCAATTTTGGGTAAAAAGAAAGTTGTCAGCCACATACCCTACACTTACCCATCATACCACCACTTTTTGGCCCGTCATGATCCTGCACATACCCATTAGTAAATAAATAATAAAACACGCAAACATCAATGAGACATATTACATTAAAGATTTGAATCATAAAACTAATCTATTTGTAGAAAAACAAATCACAAAAACCATTTAATTGTTCTCTATTCTCAAGCATTCATTCAATCATTTAGGCTCTCAGATAGGTGTATGCACTATGATTGTTAGAATGACAATTTGAGAAATGAGATCCTATTGAATGCAAGAATCTAATTCCTACATGAAGCATAAACTATGTGATTAAATTCATGATGCTATGATATTAATGTTGCTATGATAAAATGGAGATTGTACAATGATAGTGATGTTAAATGCTATAATAGGAATGTTGTATGAAAGCTAAGATGATAACTAAAATGCAACTATAACTAAGACATGATTCTAATTTACAATGATAAAATATATATAAATGCTAAATGCTCCAAATTGCTTGAATGCTATTCTTGCATAATAAGTTTGCTAAAAGATGTGATGTAAAATGTTGTAGCAGGAGGTTGTATTTATAGGATTTCCAAAGCATCTTGTGATGTGGTAGCAATCAATGGTCAAGATTCAAACATGAGAGATGAACGATGGAGATGGAAGAATCATGGAGGATGTTTCCTTGACCAAGGGCAACATGTCAAATGTATGAGAGAATCAAATGTGTGAGAAAGCCAAGTGTCAAAAGTGTGTTTTAGAATTGGCTAAGATTAATGTAATTTATTTAAATACATGTGACATTTGATGGTGTGGCCAAAAAGTGTTGTAGACATGTGACTAAATTTGAATTTGAAATTATTCAAACTTAGTGAGAAGATATTTAATTAAATAAAAACAAACTATAGAATTTTGTTTATTTAATTAAATTTAGAATAATGTAGTTAAGATGAAGAATTAAGAAAAGTGTGAACTATATAAATAAATTGAGAATTTATTTATAAGTAGATGAAATAAAAGGGGGTTATTAACTAAATAGCTAGTATTTAATTAATTAATTATCTTGAGTGATTTTAGGTGTATATAGAAATAATGAAGAGACTAAGAGATAGAAAGGAATACTCACAACCACACAAGTGATGAAACCTCTAGCACATGCATGTCTTCAATACCTACATGCATAAGATATAGGGAAAGTGTTGGGGCTATATAGGGGTTTTCCTTAGTCAAACCCCCATTTTAGTGTTCCCACCTTCACGAACAGCCAAAAAGATAGAGAGAATGAGAGGAATGAACAAATGCGATGTGATAAAACAAATCCTCACTCGAGGAGAACCTGTATCACAAAATATGAGTGATAAAAGTAATACCCACTCGAGGAGGAGAACCTTTATCACAAAGTAAGGATGCAATAGATAGGAGATATGGAATCCTAGGATGCTCACTAGCATAAGGTAAGGGAGATAGATACAAGAGCCAAGAGGGCTACAAAGAGTGTTGTGAGAACATGAGAGCTTGAGAGTGCTTGAAGTTGCTATAACAAGCTATGTCGAGTTGTGCAAGCAAAACAATAAGAGGGAAAATGCTAGAGCCAAGGTTGGAAAGAAGCTAGAAGCTGGATTGAAGCTAGAGATCAAATGATTTGAAAAGATGACTTTTAAAGAGGGAAAATAAGCTTCTCAAGTAGTTACAAGGCGTTCCTAGTTGTTACCACCAACAAAACTCATTGACAAGTGGAAAAAATGCATGGAAATGGTCGTTTGAACATTGAAATGCCACATGACACTAGCACGGTGCACAGACATGCATGCAATGCACTAGTGTCTGGACACATCATGCTACAAAATGACATGAATGGGAAAAACACAAATTTCAATGCAAAGTTGACACACAAAGGTGGCTATTGAAAAGGGGTTTGAGCATCCTAAGAGGGGCAAAAGGATGATGCAAGGGCTGAAATGAGCCTACACAAATGCTAAAGGAGTGGACACCAAAGCATATGCAAGAATACATGCGAAATTGTAGGGGGTGCAATTTTACAACATTACACTTTACAATCACATTTCATGAGTAGTTTGGGTTTTTATCTTGTTTTGATTTTATTGTTATATTCCATTGATCCATTTCCCTCATACACACTTAGCTATAATCATAACCTAGTGTACAAGTTTATATTCAACAAAAAAAGTATAGTATAAAATGTAATTTGATAACAACTTTAAAATTTTGTAAGTACAAGTTATATCATCTACCTCTATTTACAATTAGTTCCTTTTCCAACAACCCTTCCCATCAAGAAAATATTTTACTCAGTCATTGTTGAAGGTAAAACCAAATTTACATACCTATAAATTAAGTAGATAAGCAGTGCTATTCACACACAACCCTTCTTCTCCTCACTTGGCTATTGTCCTTCCTCTCTAAAAATAGAATACATTAATAGGCATCCTCTACTTTGTTTTATTACCTCTCATTTTTTCTTCCTTGCTACACGGAGATAAGGGCAATTTTCTATGTGCTAGGTGTATACTTAATTTGTTTTAAAACCTTCTACCTTTGTTGACAACTTGCTACAAATTTATGTGTTGTCCTCTTATTTTTTTACTTTATTTCTTTAGGAAAAATGTGAGGTACTTTCTTTTGAAAATATTAGGTCCCACCATTACTTTTATTATACCTTTTCAATTAAAAAGAGAGTACTTTTTGAATTAGTACATTTTATTTTATTATATTTTTTTCCTTCTTTCTTTTTAATATATATTTTCTATTTACTTATTTATTTTTAATTAAAATTCACTTAATATACATAAATATGAATATAAAATTAGTAATAGTTAATAATTTTAATTTCTCATTGAGTTAATAATTAAAATATTTCAATTTACCCTTCCTAATGTAGTATGCAACCTAGGGATAACACTATGTGTTCATGTGTGCTACCCTCACACAAATTACCCTCGGATGGTTGGACTCCCCTTCCTGATGATACTCTCTCTTTGGTGCGAGTGTGTGATTGTCTTGTGACACTCCAAAATTAGGAATAATATTAGTCCATTACAATAATGAGATCCAAGCTTAACAATTTATCCATAATATTAGTATTTCCATATAAAATTAAATCATATAGCTATATATGAAATTATAGAAAACAAAATCATAAACGCCATAATTAACCTTATTCATTGTATCCTTAAAATGAATACCTTTTAACAAATAACTAAAATAATGGTTTTATATCTAGATGAAACAATATACCAGACAACATTATAAAAATCTAGGGCCAACTATTATAGAAGTTAGTTTTCACATTCAGTTGAGCATCCATATCAACATGACAATACAAAATTAGGGTCAAGTTTCATATTCAATTGAGCATCTATATCAACATTACAATAGAAAATTTATGTTCGGGTCACATTTAGGATTGTGGCATCCCTCCCCACTAAATATTTTCATCACCCCAATGACAGAGGCATGTAAGCAAAATAAAATATCAAAATAGATGAGGATATAGACCTGTCTTACATTTCTATAACATCCTCCAATGTAGCACTGTCCTTAGAATATTGGTCCCACTAAACTTTGTATTGGATCAATCCTCTATTGTGCAACCAAATTATACGTTCTTCAAGGATTTGTAGGGGTTCTACTAGAAGCAACATTGGATCTTGAACCTGTAAGGCCTACAATCAAGAATATGAGAAGCATCTAGATGATAAGGTTTAAGATAAGAAACATGAAATACATTATGAATCTGAGAAAGATCTAGAGGTAGAGCTAATATGTATGCAACCAAATTTATAACTTATAGGATTTCAAAAGGCCCCACATATCTAGGAGCAAGTTTGGATGATTTTCCAAAAGAAATAGAGCTTTTTTGAGGTTTTAATTTCAAGAATACTTCGTATCCCACATGGAGAATTCACTAAAGCTTCTATTTTCCCTGAAGCTTCTATTTCTGTCTGCATAACTTTTTTTCCTATGTAAAGATTCCTTTAATCTTCTCTTAATTATCTTCATTTTCTCCTCCATCTCCTTCAACATATCAAAGGCCAAGAATTATTTTATCTTCAATTCTTTCCTAACTAATAGGAGTACGGATTTTTTTATTGTAAAGAGCCTCAAAAGGTGTCATTCCTAGAGAAGATTGGAAGGAGTTATTATAGGAAAACTCAACTAAAAGTACTCCCCCCACTTGTATTATTGATCTATGTAATACATTGTAAGAAAGTCTTCTACAATTTGGTTGACTCACTTTTATTTTCCATCAATTTTAGGATGATACATAGTACTAAAGTTTAAATGTGTTCCGACGGAAAAGTTTAATGTCCTCCAAAATCTTGATTTCATACAATAATCATGATTATATATGATCATTACAAGTACCTCATGTAGTCTAAATATCTCTTGGACAAATTTCTTTGTTAAATCCATGGATCCATCTGCTAAATTTCAAAGAATGAAATGTGCTACCTTGGCAAGTTTACCCATAACTACCAATATAACATCATGCTTGGCTTGTGATTTTGGTAGTCCTTGAATAAAATTCATACATATGAATTGTTATTTATACTCAAGAATATCTTGTGGGTATAAGTTTCCTGTAGGATGCACATGTTCTTCCTTGACTTGCTAGCATTCCAAACACTTAGTCACATAATCAACTACATATTTCTTGATCCCTAGACAAAAATATAATGGTTTTAGATTATCCATGAGTTTATTTACCCTTGGGTGACCGGAGTATGGAGCATTATGTGCCTCTTCTAGGAATTTAGTTCTTAATGCACATTGAGCTAGGATATACATTCTTCCTTGAAATCTTAAGAGCCCATCAGGTTCAAGATTGTATCCATCAAACCTTGAGTTTGAAATGTTTTCTTGTAAATTTATTTTAACTTTGATGTAATATTCATCATCTTTTAAGTGGTCAAGGGCTTGTTCCTTAAAGGTGGTTTGAAAAGTTGCTCTATCAAAGAGGTTCTTTCTTCTACTAAGTGCATCAACCACTCTATTCTCTTTCCCTTTTATATAACCAATTTCAAAATCATATTCACTCAAGAATTTTAGCCATCTTCTTTTATAGGTAAGGTTAGGTTTGGGTAAATCTATATTTAAGGCCCAAATGATATGTCTTAAGTTCAAATGGCTTCCCTATAAGATAATGTATCCACATTTGCAAGGCATGCACAATAGTTGCTAACTCCAAGTCATGTGGAGCATAGTTTAATTCATATTGCTTCAGTTTCCTAGATTCATAGGCTATCACTTGACCATTTTTCATTAAGACACCACCCAAACCTTTACCAAAGGAATTTGTTATAACTAAAAATCTACTATTAGCATCTAGGACAATTTAAATTGGTGCAGTGGTTAGCTTGTGCTTCAATATCTAAAATGCTTGCTCACATTTATCTATCCATTCAAACCTTTTTCCCTTTTTTAGGAGATTGGTAATAGGATTTTAAAGTTTAGGAAATCCTTCTATAAATCTTCGGTAATACCCTACTAGGCCCATGAAACTATGAACTTCCTGAACATTGCTTGGGGCTGGCCATTCCATGATAGCATTAATCTTAGCTAGGTCTACTAAAACTCCTTCAACAGAAATAATATGTCCAATATAATGTACTTTCTTTTGATAAAAAGAGCATTTGGACAATTTTTCAAAAAGTAGGTGTTCTTGGAGGCATTGCAAAACTATTCTCAAGTGTTCTTCATGATCCTTTTCATTTTTTGAATAGACCAAAATATTGTCAATAAAAACTATGACAAAAATCATCCGAACTATTGGGATATGGTGTTGTACACCATTGCATAAACTTTTATATTATAATGTTGTAATTAACTAATTATTTAATTGTGATGCACCTAGGTGGTGTGGTTAATCACACTAGGAAATTATTTTGGGACCACTTTATGTTATATTGTGGCATTATATTATTATTTAATGTGTGGGAGACATGTGATAATAATTTAATATTGGGAAAAATATTAAATAAAGTGAAAACCTCACACCCAATATTAAATAAGGGATTAGTGGTTTTGTGTTCACATGGTTTTGTGGTAGATGGTTTTATCTTACCACTTAGTTGTATTTGTGTGAGCTTGAATCTATAAAAGCAAGCACATGTTTGGTGGTTAAGGTTGGCTAGTAGAGTGGGCTATCATTATTGAGTCTTTCTAAGGAGTGCATATGTGAAGCATGGCATCGGATGTGTGGATTCATGCTTGGACACATGAGGATGCATTGAGAGGCTTGATATTTTAGAGGGATTCATTGTAACTCTTTTATTTCTTTATTGTTGAATAATATGATGGATTATGGATGCTTTTGGAGGTTGGGTTTTTCCCTCTTGAGGGTTTTCCCAAGGTATATCTTTTGTTATCTTGTGGCTTGTCTATTTAAAATATGCATTATGGTTACTTGTATGCATGTTTATCTACCATGGGGTTATGTAGGAAATGTATTAAGTTTGTGGGTTGAATCCATTACTTCCTAACACAAATAGTCCTTGAAAATACTAAACATTAAATTCAAGAAGGCTACTGGAGCATTTGTAAGACAAAAGGGAAGAATAGTGAACTAATAATGTCCATATCAAGTTCTAAAAGTAAATTTGGGGATGTCTTCCTCTTTAATTCCTAATTGATGATATCCCGATCTTATGTCAATCTTAGAAAAGATTGTATCTCCCTTCATTAAGTCAAAAAGGTTATTAATTCTAAGTAGAGGTTACCTATTCTTTATAGTCAATTTATTGAGCATTTAATAATCTATACACATTCAAAATGTGTCATCCTTCTTTTTGACAAAAAGCATTGGTTCTCCACATGGTGACACACTTGGTCTAATTAGACCTTTATCTAGCAATTCCTGAATTTAAATTTTCATTTCATATAACTCACCGGTTGTCATTTTGTATGGAGCCTTAGATTGTGGCTCGGACCCTAGTAAGAGATAAATAGAAAAATCAAATTCCCTTCTAGGTGATAGTCTTGGTAATTCCTCAGGAAATATATCTCAAAATTCTTTGAGAATAGGATAATCTTCCAATGATGAAGTCTCATCACCTCCTAGTTCCTCAACATGAATGGAATACAATGTAAATCCTTTTCTTTGGGACATTTTAACTTGCATAGCATAAATTTTTCTGAGGCTAATTGGTCTTTGAATACCATATATTTGAACTTGGTTCCCATAATCATCTAAGCATGATACAATCTTATCCAAAAAATTAACTATGGCCAATGAGTTAATTCCCAAAATTACATCATAAGAACCCAAAGGGGCCACATAAAAATTCACTTTAGTGGTGAATCTTGGAAGCTCTAATTCATTGCAAGACAAACAATGGTCTACCTTCCTCTCATCTTGGTTTCCATATTGAACCATCCAAGATTCCATCATAGGAACAACTCTTCTAGGAAATTTATCAACTATCCTATGGTCTATGAAACATTTTGTGGATCTTGTTGGTGTGAATAATTGTCTTGTACCTAGCTAATTCACTCACTAGGTAAATTAGGGGACATATTCACATGATTAATTTTACTTAGGAAAAGGATTCTTTCTAGAAGTCTTAGTTGGCTTTTCTAGAACTTATTTTATCTAGCTAGGATGCATCATTTCCTAGGTGATTAGGTTGTTGGTTGTCTCATGTCATAGGATTATGACATTTGTCAACATCATGTTCATTACTACATTTCCACCTTGCCTTTATAAGCAAGGAATCTTATGTACATTTGCAATATCAAGCAATAGTAATTCAGCCATTAATCAATCTTGCATTGTGAAGCAAACTTTCTTGCCATTCTCTCTCTTGTGGAAGTGGTTTTGGTCGCAACTGATCTTGGGGGTGTTGGGGAGTCACCATTTACTCCCACATATCTTTTGTCAATTAAAATATCAACTGAATAACCCTAAAGTTTTCCTATCATCTAGATAGGAGTAGTTTGGAAATCTACTTGCCTATCATTCACTATTACAAAACTTTGATGTTGAACAAGTTTTGCATCATCCTTCCTATTTTGGCTTGTTTCCCTATGTGGGCATTGGTTTTCATAATGCTTTCCTTAACAAACATAGCATCCATCTCTCAACCCCTTTTGGGCTGATGGTTTATCCTAATTAGTCTCCTTGTTATTACCACTACCATTATAATTCTTGGGTTTAGTGGACTACTTACCCTGATTGTTTTTTGTTCTCTTTTGTAATGTCTTATCGCTTGCCTATTTAATTTTTTGGAATCCCATTTTAAATACATTTGTTGATAGTGGATTATTGTGATTTGGAATTTTTTCCCTTTTCTCCCTTTTGAACTTAGCAATATTAAGGAATTGTTGTCCCTATTGAATTTCCTTTTCAAATGCAACATCCATTGATTGAGGGCTATGGAGATCCACTCCTCAAATTTGGGGTTTTAGTCCCAATATAAACTTCCTAATTCATAAATTCTCATCTTGTTGATACAAAGGAACATATTTCAACAGTTGAGAGCATTGTTCCCAGTATTCAATGACTAATAATTCCCCTTCTCTCAAATTTTGAAATTATAACATTTTTTTATCAAAATAAAGTTGGGGAAGCCATCGCTTCCTAAATAAGGTCAAAAGCAAGTCCCAAGAGATATTTTCAATATTTCATTATTTTTTAGTTCTCTTATTTTCCCACCAAGTAATTGCCTCTCCTCTAAGTTGGAAAGCTACTCGCATTGCCTTGGTTTCATCTGAAAGGTTTCTAAGTTCATAATATTTTTCCATAGCTACTATCCAAGCCTCTACACCATCTCCCAATTTTTTTTTCCATAAAATGTGGGTGGTTCCACCTTTTTAAGGTCTTTTCCAATTCACTCTCAATCTTATCCCACCTATTTTCGAGCCTTACTTCTTCAATCAATGTTTTTAACACTTCCTTGTTTGTTGGAGGATGTTTCATGGTTCATGCTTTGATTTGGCACTGAACGGTTTTACTTGACTTCCTATTCTAAGTCATCCATCCTAGTTCAATTATCAGTTAACATAACCAAGACATGGTCTAGTTTGTCCTCATGTTCATTCGCATTTTTTAAAACCTCCAAATCTCGACTCTTGAGTATGTTGCATGATACTTCTTTCCACTCTATAGATACCTGAAATAATAAGAGTGCATCAAGAGAGGTAGAAAAATTCCCTAGTGTTTAACCTAGAGCTCTAATATCAAATGTAACAACTGGTACCTAACATGCAACAAGTACCATTATACCGATTTACATACAAAAGAATATTATTTCACATCATCTTCATAATGACCAAAGGAATAATTCAATGGTTGCAAGTATAAGAATGAAAATTTAATTTCATAATGAGGTAACACTTACTACTACATTTGCATATGAACATTCTATCATAATAGCCAAAACATTCATAGTATTAGGCATGATATCATAAAATGTATAATTGAAATAAGAATATTTTAATTCTTAACCAGTAACACATTGGAATTAAAATCCAAATTTAAATAAGTGATTAATTCAAACCTCTTCTACCCTTCCTCCTTAACTAAAGCAAAAGAGGGTAGAGAGAGAGAACATCATTGGGATGATTTATACCCTTCCATGAAGCCATACGCTTCACCATGCTACCCCATGAAGGGAGCCCCACCACACACGGAGTCTAGCAATCCATGGCCAACATCTATGAAATTTGTGCAGCTATGGAATAACTAAACACATGCCATTTATTAATGTGCCAAGCAAAAATATCTAAGCATATGTCCTTTACCCATGAATTGACTCAATATAATTCAAACAATCCTTTCTTATTTGAATAAAATCTTTGGCCACATAATTTATCTATTATTGATCCCTTGGGTTATCCCAATAGTCTCTTAGAACCTTTAAACAAGTTATAGTTTCAGTACTTTCATTATCATTTAGTTAAGAGAACAAGTTGGTGGTATAGTTCATCATTATAGCTTAAGTCTTTAAATAAGGTAGTTCAAATGTGTGTATTCCATCTCTAACTGCCATTGGGAATTAACAAGTTTTGTGTTAACTATTTCACATTGATTTATCATAAGTTCACAACTATTCCAAATTTTGTACACTTTACAAATCATATGAATTCCTTAAGATGAAACTATAAATGTTTGCCATATTTCAGACCAATTGAACTTCATGACACTGGTATGGATCAACTGATTTTCTACTTTTATATTGGTAAATTCTTTTTTTTTTCTTTTAACTTTGAGACTTAAGGTTATGTGTGCATAGAAAAATTTGCAATGTTTAGTTGGTGATGGATTGAATGCTAGTGCTATATATTGTTACAACAGTCATGAGAAATCTCATAGCTTTACCAACCCTCATTCATCCTCTATCCAATATTCCTAAAAATTCTATAATAAATCCTTGTATTATAAGAAAATTTATGAGCTATTCATGAAAAGGTATGCTATCATTGCTACAATGATTCATAGTTATCAACAATTTTATAAACCTAACCTTGAATATTGCTTGATACAATTTCTTTTCCATAGAACTAAGTCCAATCAACAAGTAAATAAAACTACATAGTTTTAATCATAATCTAGTGGATAATTTTATATTCAATAGAATATAGTATAAAATATAATTTGATAGCAGCAACTTTGAAAGTCTTGAAGTACAGGTTATATCATCTACCTCCACTTACAACCTATTCCTTTTCCAATAGCCCTTCCTATAGGGAAAATATTTTACTCAGACATTTTTGAAGATAAAACCAAACTTACATACCTATAAAATAAGTAGATATGTAGTGTTATTCACACATAACCCTTCTTCTCCTCCCTTGTTTGTTGTCCTTCCTCTCCAAAAATAAAATGCATTAATAATCATCATCTACTTTGTCTTATTACCTCTCATTCTCCCTTCCTTGTTACGTGGAGATAAGGGCACTTTTCTATGTGCAAGGTCTATACTTAATTTGTTTTAAAACCTTTTACCTCTCTTGATAGTTGGTTGCAAATTTATGTGTTGTCCTCTTCTTTTTTACTTTATTTCTTTAGGAAAAATATGAGGTTGGCATTCCTTATTAAGGTACTTTTTAAAAAAAAGACTTGGCCCCACCACTAATTTTGTCATACCTTTTTAATTAAAAAGAGAGTATTTTTTGAATTAGTACATTTTATTTTATGTATTTATTTGTCCTTTTTTTAATATATATTTTATATTTACTTATTTATTTTGAATTCTAATTCACTCAATATACATAAATATGAATACAAAATTATTAATAGTTAATAATTTTAATTTCTCATTGAGTTAAAAATTAAATAATTAAAATATTTCAATTTGCTCTTCCTAATGCAGTATGCAACCTTAGAATAACATTGTGTGATTGTGTGTGCTACTCACAAAAATTTCCCTCGGATAGCTAGATTCCCCTTCTAGATGATACTCTCTCTCTTCGATGAGAGTGTGTGACTATCCTATCACACTCCAAAATCAGGAATAATATTAGTTCATTTTAATAATGAGATCAGAGCCTAACAATTTATCCATAATATTAGCATTTCCATGTAAAATTCAATCATATAGCTATATATGAAATTATAGAAAACAAATTCATAAACAACGTAATTAACCTCATTCATTATATCCTTAAAATGAATACATTTTAACAACTAAAACAATGGTTATATATCCAGATGAAACAATATACAAGACAACATTATAGAAATTTACCATCACCACAATTTGGTTTCACATTGAGTTGAACATTCATATCAACATGACAACACAAAATTAGGGTCGGGTTTAATATAATTTAGTTAAGCATCAACTATATAAACATGACCTTACAAAATTTAGGGCCAGGTCACAATTAGGGTTGTGACAACAATGCAAGAAGGATCAAAATTCAAACCCCTATAGTATCAATTCAAAGCATATTTAAATTTTTTATAGTGTAACTATCACCAAAATATTGAAAGAAACCAAAACTAATTCATTAAAAGAACCATCACCAAAGACTTCATCAAAACACCAATAGTAAAAACAACTACCATGATGATGAAAAATCACCTATTATTGAGGCAGTTAGGCATTTGGATCAATAGATACTTCCTCTAACACTTGCATTTGTTGGGTGGATGCCACTCGTACCCTGCAAAATTTTTGTCCCTACATGATGACAGATATCTTGGCATGATAAGGAATGATAACCTTCCTTTTTCTCAACTTCTATATCACCTTATTATTGTGAATGGCCTCCATCTTGGCTACTATAAAGGTAGTGGATTCCTCATGCTAGGATAATGTTGAGTCAATTCTGGTCAACTTCTTTAATGTTTCCTTATCAAACACATGATCTCCTAACAAGGTACCAACCACTTTAAATAACTCATCTTTTAACTCCTCAGTTGTGGAAGAGCCTCTATTATCAGCTTTTATCATCTAATATTTGAAATAAGAGAATATTTTACTAAAATCGTTATTGAGGCAATTACACTCCATCAATTTGTTTTTCTCTAGAATATTTGTCTTCATAACAGTGAGCTTCCTCTCTACACTCTTTACAATATGAAAACTTTGGGATCATCTTTAGATGGAATAATCTTCTTTGAAGCATCTTTCTCTATTTCCATTGCAATAATCCTAGCAATTTCATCGCCATTTTGCACCCAAAGTGACTCCATTTGACAATTAACTACCTTTGATTTGATTGAATTTCTTAATAACATGAATTCATCATATACCTTTTTCAACTTTTCAATCAAAGGAGGACCCTTTTCCTTAACATCCAATACGTATCCTTGAACAACCCTTCCATAATGGGTATCCCTCTATACCTTACTCATCATTACCTTTATGGCTACAAAATTGGTATCAAAAGAAGGGAGTGCTTGACTAAGGGGTTAGGGGAATGATCTATTAAGCTCCTAAGACAATGAGAGAGGATTTCCAATTCTGTCTTCAATTCATCTTTATCTTTCTTGTCCTTCTCCATTCTCTCTACTAGCCTATAGGTTGCCACCTGAATATTGCAAACATCCCAATCTTTGCTAGGTGGGCCTAGATCTACCTTAGTTACATTATAATCAACCATGGCATCTTGAGTGGTATCCTTCTACACAGAAGGTTGTGGTCTCCATAAATAAGTACCTAGTGATTTCATCCTCCATCAAACTCGAGGTGGTCTTTAATTTCTTGGATTTTCAAGTCTTTTGCAAAAGTTTCCCAACTACATTATCATCTGGTAAATCAAGGAGAACTATTTTCCTTTTCAAAGATAAAGTATTATCAATCCAAGAGGGTGATGAAGTGTTAGTACCAGGATTTTGAGAACTCTTCAGTATGGAAAGTTGGAGAGCTCTTTACAGAGGAGAGTCTTTTTTTCACTTAATAAATTGAAAGGAAAAGAGGCAGGAGGCTTACCACTCTATGTTTTCTTCTTAGACACTTCTTGTGGTTGACTTATTTTCTACTCACGAACACCAAAATTCTCTCTTTCACTTTCTTGTTATGTTCCTTTCCATTTCCTCCATCCTCTATCCAATATTCCTAAACATTCTATAACAAATCCTTGTATTCCAAGAAAATTTATGAGCTATTCATGAACATGTATGCTATCATTGCTAGAATGATTCATAGTTATCAGCAATTTTATAAACCTACCCTCAACTATTGCTTGATACAATTTCTTTTTCATAGAATTAATTTTAGACAACAAGAAAATTAAACTGCTTAGTTGTAATCATAACCTCGTGAACAATTTTATATTCAACAAACAAAGTATAGTATAAAATGTAATTTGATAGCAATAACTTTGAAAGTTTGGGAGTATAGGTTATATCATCTACCTCCATTTACAAACTATTCATTTTCCAACAACCCTTCCCATAAGGAAAAGATTTTACTCAAACATTTTTTAAGGTAAAAACAAACTTACATTCCTATAAATTAAGTAGATATGCAGTGTTATTCACATGCAACCCTTCTTCTCCTCCCTTGTCTATTGTTCTTCCTCTCCAAAAATACAATGCATTAATAATCATCCTCTACTTTATTTTATTACCTCTCATTCTCCCTTCCTTGCTATGTGGAGATAAGGGCACTTTTCTATGTGCTAGGTGTATACTTAATTTTTTTAAAAACCTTTTACCTCTATTGACAGTTGGCTGCAAATTTATGTGTTGTCCTCTTCTTTTTTTTATTTTATTTCTTTAGGAAAAATGTGAGGTTTGCATACCTGATTAAGGTATTTAAAAAAAAAAAATGGGTCCCACCACTACTTTTATCATACATTTTCACTTAAAAAAGAGTATTTTTTTTAATTAGTACATTTTATTTTATTTATCTATTTATCCTTTTTTTAATATATATATATATTCTATTTACTTATTTATTTTGAATTATAATTCACTCAATATACATAAATATGAATATAAAATTATTAATAAATAATAATTTTAATTTCTCATTGAGTTAACAATTAAATAATTAAAATATTTCAATTTATCCTTCCTAATGCAGTATGCAACCTCAGAATAACATTGTGTGCTTGTGTGTGCTAATCACAAAAATTTCCCTCGAATGGCTAGATTCCCCTTCTAGATGATACTCTCTCTCTTCGATGAGAGTGTGTGACTATCCTATCACACTCCAAAATCAGGAATATTATTAGTCCATTATAATAATGAGATGCAAGCCTAACAATTTATCCATAATATTAGCATTTCCATATAAAATTCAATCATATAGCTATATATGAAATTATAGAAAACAAATTCATAAACACCATAATTAACCTCATTCATTGTATCCTTAAAATGAATACCTTTTAACAACTAACTAAAACAACGGTTTTATATCCAGATGAAACAATATACAAGACAACATTATAGAAATTAACCATTACAACAGTTTGGTTTCACATTCAGATGAACATCCATATCAACATGACAATAAAAAATTAGGGTTGGATTTCATATTCAGTTTGAGCATCTATATCAATGTGACCTTACAAAATTTAGGATCAGGTCATAATTAAGGTTGTGACAATAGTGCAAGAGCGATCAAAATTCAAACCCCTACGCTATCAATTCAAAGCATATATTTTATAGTCTTTATAGTGTAACTGTCACCAAAATCTTGAAAGACACCAAAAACGAATCATTAAAAGAACAATCACCAAAGAATTCATCAAAACACCAATAGTAAAAAAAATTACCATGATGATGAAAAGGTACCTATTATTGAGGCAGTTTGGCATTTGGATCAATAGAAACTTCCTCTAACACTTGCATTTGTTGGGTGGATGCCACACATGCCTTGTAAACTCTCAGTCCCTACATGATGACAAATATCTCAACATGCTAAGGAATGATAACCTTCCTTGTTCTCAACTTCAATTTCACCTTATTATTATGAATGGCCTCTATCTTGGCTACTATAAAGGTAGTGGATTCATTGTGCCAAGATAATATTGAGTCAACTCTTGTCAACTTCGTTAATGTTTCCTTATCAAACACCTGATCTCTTGACAAAGTACCAACCACTTTAAATAACTCATTTTTTAACTTCTCAGTTGTCATAGAGCTTCTATTATTTACTTTCATCATCTTATATTCAAAATTAGAGAAATTTTTAATAAAATCGTAGTTGAGGCAATTACACTCCATCAATTTCTTTTGCTCTAGAATATTTGTCTTCATAATAGTGAGCTTCCTCTCTACACTTTTGTTCAAGATCACAACTTTGGGATCATATTTAGATGGAATAATATTCTTTGAATCATCTTTCTCCATTCCCATTGCAATAATATCAACAATTTCATTGCCATTTTGCACCCAAAGCGACTCCTTTTTACGATTAACTACCTCTAATTTCATTGAATCTCTTAATAACATGAATTCATCATATACCTTTTTCAACTTTTCAATCAAAGGAGGACCCTTTTCCTTAACATCCAATAACCATCCTTGATCAACCCTTCCATAATGGGTATCCCTCTATACCTTACTCATTGTTGCCTTTCTGGATGCAAAATTAGGATCAAAAGAAGGGCTTGCTTGACTAAGGGGTTAAGGGGAAGGATCTGTTAAGGTCCTAAGAAAACTAGAGAGGATTTACAATTCTATCTTCAAGTCATCTATATCCTTCTTTTCCTTCTCCATTCTCTCTGCCATCCTGTAGGTTGTCACCTAAAAATTGTGGACATCCCCATCTCTACTAGGTGGGCCTAGATCTACCTTAATTACATTATAATCAACCATGGTAGCTTGACTGGGATCCTTCTATGCAAAAGGTTGTGTAGTCTCCTTAAATAAGTTCCTAGTGCTTTCATCCTCCATCAACATCGAGGTGGTCTTTAATTTTTTGGCTTTGCAAGTCTTCTACAAACATTTCCCAACTACATTATCATCTAGTGAATCAAGGGGAACTTCTTTCCTTTTTCAGGATAAGGTGCTAACAATCCAAGATGGTCATGAAGTGGTAATATTAAGCTTTGAGAACCCTTCAGTGTGGAAATTTAGAGACCTCTTTGTAGAGGATGTCTTGTTTTCACTTCATAAATTTAAAGGAAAGGAGGTGGGAGGCTTACCACTCTATGTTTTCTTCTTAGCCACTTCTTGTGATTGGCCAGTTTTCTCCTCATGAACACCAACCTTCTCTCTTTCAATTTCTTTGTATTGTTACTTTCTATTTCCTCCTTCACCATCATTCTTTTTTCATGTCTATTTCTCAACATCAACATCAATGCAAGGGCCTTCTCCACATGTTTTCTCAAGGCCTTCCCCACTTTCAACTAGATCCTCTCCACTTCCACCACTACTTGATAGTGACATGCTTGGTGGTGGTGGTGGAACTAATACAATAGAAGATGTTCCAACTTGACCCTTGTTGACCTACCCTGCAGTCCCCTTGCTATCTTTGGGTGGAGCCTTAGAAGATTCTCCTTTCTTCTTAACAAGCCATATTTGTGTCATCCTCAATATCGTAGCAGTTCAGGCATGTAAATCCTTAGGTTTTTTTGGTCCAATTAGCTAGCATTAAAGGTTGCATTTTAATATCATTGAAAAAAATAGGGTCAACTACATCAGATTCATCATCTTTGAATCCCCTTATGTCTCATCCCAATTTAAAATTGAAAATATATCCCAAGGACATCCTCATCCAACTCAACTTTCTCACTTCACAATCATCAACACAATCATCCCAATAGTCCTCCTACTATAGCACATGATAGAAACTAGGACCAAGATGAAGATCATTCCACCCAAAAGTTTTGGTTTCAAATGGGAACCCTCTTTCATAAGTAGAAATAATGTATTTTGCAATATCCTTCCTTAAGTTGAGGTAACTCAATTGAGACTTGCATTGGTAATATCCCAAGTCAATGGGAAAAGGAATACTGGCCTTCTTTCTCTCTATAGATCCCTTATTGACCTCTAAAATCTGTCGACATAGCTCTATCAAGATAGATTTATCTTCAACATACTTGGGAAGTTTATGGGGGAAGACATCAAACCCTCTAACTCTTAGACAAGTAAATTTCTAAAATGGAGTGAACAGACTGCCATATTTGGTAACTAAATGGAAAGCCTCTAGGGAAAATATTTGGCCTAAGTCACCTTCTAGCTCCCTAACAAATCACATAGTAAACACATCATTCACCCTTTAAAAAAATTATAGCTCTTCTCAAGCTAAAATTCTAGATAATAATCATATGAATCTAAATCTACTCATTGTAGTCCTCCACAAGATTTAATTTTATCTAGGGCCTTGTACATGCTAGGGAATAGAAAAGGTAGGATGACATGTAGAAGTACTGATGGCTAGTGAAATTCCTTATCATATGATGCATCTAGTCACTAATTATGATAGCTCAATCCAAGTACTACATACCAACACAAATAATGAAGATGAAGAAATATGTCCACTCTTCTAGATCATGTGCATTCATACTTCCCCTTACCCTATGCAATAGAACAATGATGTATGAGATTTCATCCCTAGAATGTGATCTATGCAATGTCTTCAATAATTGAGACTTTCCTTTTCTATGGGTTGGAAACTATTCCTTTGCAATGACAATTTGTAATAGCCCTTTTTCTTAGGAAACTGACATTGTGATAATGTGAAGTCAAATTTAGCATACACCTCTCTTTCAAGAAACTAGATACATCCTCTAATAGTAGCCATCTCTAAATTTATCAAAAAATTATTGTCTTGAGTCTACATTTCCCTAGTTTTAGGTTTTTATGGGTTATACATTCCAAGACAATGTCTGTGCATTGTACGACCCCTAGGAAAGCAATAGCTTCCAACAAGCCACTTTCTATGAGCCTCTAAGTGATGGGAGCCCTATCTATTTTGTGAATTCTTTCCCAAAACTCCCCCAAATTGATATGACCTAACCTGGTATCCCCTATCTCTAGTAATGAACTATCCATACCAGACAAAATCTCATACCCCATATACTTATATCTCATTTTGTCTTAAATTCTCAACTTCAATTCAGGGAAAAAGTCGACAGTGTTTCCCCTTCATAGAGATATTAACTTCCTATAGCTAAAAAAAGATTCAAGAAGGTCACTTACCCAAAAATATTCCACCAATTCCGATCAAATTATCCTTGTGGATTCTAGTTTTCTTTGCTTCTTCCCACTATGCAAACCTCACTTCTCCATGACAATGACAATAATTATGCCACAAAAATCACCTTTACCCTCATATAATTGAGAATTTATTTCCCCTAACTCATCTCTAACAACATTAACTCTCTGACTAGTAGGCCACTTGGCACCAATTTCAGACTTTGTAACGTATTGGATTGGCTCAATTTTTTAAAACATTTGTAGACTTGAGTATGAGTGAGACAAAGTTTTTAAACCTTGTCAATTTCCCACTATGGATGCTTTTCTTCCTATTAGAGTTGGACACCAGAAGTACTCATAGAATCTCATTGGCTTCTGATTTAGTTATGGAAACTTCAATCAGCCTTGACAAGAGTTGTCAAAATAGTGTACCATCCCACCTATGTTTTTCTTTAGACATTTCAAGTATGTAGGGAACTCATTCAAAGAAAGAGTTGGTTTTGAAAACCCTCACGGTTCTTGAAAAGATACTTTCAACGTCATAGAAGGTCAACCTTAATATTTCACTAAGTTAACTCATGATAAAAATATTTGACAAAGACCTGTTCAAAGAAAGATAGGTTATGGAAACCTTATTGGGGACTGACATGGTTCTAAAAACCTCACCAACAACTGACAGACAATAAACAATAGAACTGAGTAAGTATGGAGACTAAAAAAAATGCCTCAAGGACTTAAAAGACTAGGACTTAGGCAATAGTTGGCTCTGATTGGGGACAAAGACTAGCAAGGATACAAGAGAACCTAGCAATCTCTGGTTGAAATCCATTGGGTGACAAATTTGAAAGATATGATCCCAAAGATACATGAATGAAGGACCAAACACACCAAAAATAGGATGCATAAAAAAAATCCTAAACTACTAATATACAAGAACAAGGGATACTTTATTTACATCTAATATAGTTTAAGGTATTTTCCCTTATATGGCACTAGCAAGAGTGTGTCATATGGATAATCTAGTTTGAAAGTATTGCTTTTGTATGCCTGATGGATTCAAACAAGTCCCTTCCATAAAGAATCAATTTTTTTGTGAGCACCCTAAGGCTCCCTCCTCTTGTCCCACAACAACACTATATCACCTTCCATAAAATTCATCGGGATGGTCTGTCTATGGAATATTTTCTTTACTCAAGCTTGATGTAGGATAATCTTTTCCACCATATTCTCCCTTTGTTCCTCCAATTCACTTAAATACATAATCCTCTTCTCTAGAGAACTTTGTAAATGTTGTTCCTCCACAACGGTCTACAATTTTGTGGCTGACAATTCTAGTAGTAAGAGTAGAGTTAAGCCAATCCCATAAACTATCTCAAAGTGGGACATCATGATTTCTCTCTTTGGTGTTGTGTGATCTACCCAAAAAGCCTCATATAGTTTCTTGTGCCATTTTTTTTATTTTCATCTACCAACTTCATAATCACCACCAATTTCTTGTTGCTAGATTCATCCTGGCCATTTCCTTGGGGATAATAGTCCGATGAATGTGACATAGAAATCCCATGCTTGTAACAAAAAAGAGCAACCTTTGGGGATGAGAAATTGGTTGCATTGTCAATCACCAACTTCTTAGGTACCCCAAAATTCACAAAAATATTTTCTTTGATAAAATCACAGACCACCTCTGAGGTATTCAACTTTATGTGTATGGTTTCAACCCATTTGGTGAAGTAATTTGTAGTCTTCAAAATATGGGTTATTCAAAACTCAAAGTTAGCTTGGTTAGCCCTACAAAGTCTAAACCCCACTATTGAAAGGGCTCTTCAATCACAATTGGCTTCGATAGAAGGGTAGCAATTTGAGGTTTGATAGTGAACTTTTTGAATTTTTCATGATTTGATACTCAATGGTAAGCATCTTTGAGCATTCTTGTCCAATAATAATATTGCCTAAGGATCTTGAACATCAACATAGAAGAAGAAAAATGGACTCCACAAGCATCATTATGAAATGACTCCAAGATGTTTTTATTGTTGATCCTTGTCTATGCACCTCATGAAGGTTCCATCTAAGGCCCTTTTATAAAGTATTTCATTCCATATCACATACATGGATGATTCCAGCTTGAGATTCCTTTTCTCCCTTGTGGAAAGATATGTAGGGAGCTCTCCATAGGTGAGATAATAAGCAATTTAGAAAACCACATGCCTTGCAGACTCACTAATAGGACCAATGGCCACTCCTCTTCATCTTTAGGTTCATTATAACAAATCAATTTATAGAGGCCTTTACATCTTACAAAATTGGTGGGCTTAATATCCAAATCATACTCCTACACCTTGGCCACCCAAGCTCCCCTCTTATTGCAACAAATCTCCTACTATGTAAGAACACTCTTGACTAGTCGTTCAAGAAAAAATACAACCACATGTGAGTGGAGAATATAGAACCTAAGCTACTTGATGTCCTTAACTACAATACATGTATTCTTTTAAATTTCAGAATAGTTCAATTCATGCTTCTTGAGTGGGATACTCATGAAGGAAATACGAGCCTTGATCTTCTGATCATTCTCTTGCAACAAGATAGAAAACATAGTATGTTCTGAGGCATAACAATAAATGATAAAATATTTATTAAAATCGATGTGGACTAACACAAGGGCATTAGAAATGGCTTCTTGGATATCATCAAAATCTTGCCTCCCAACATCACTTTATTTAAAACCTTGATTTTCTTTCATCATATCGGCTATATGCCTAGTAATTTTTGAGAAATCAGGGATAAACTTCCTTAAAAAAATCACTTGTACAAAAAAGTACTTCACGCCATTCTGGTTAGAAGGAATACTTAGTTGTTGGATATCTCTAACTATCTCAAGATAAATCCTAATCCCTTCTTTGGATCTAGGATGTCCCAGAATCTTTCCCTTCGTAATAGCAAAGATTGATTTCTTGGGATTGAGAGAGATACCATGTTCTCTACACCTCTACAAAATTCTTTGTAGATCCCTCAAATGATCCTCTCTTTTCTTTGAGAACACATTCAAGTTATCCAGGTAAATGACTATGATCTTGTTCCTTAGATCACCAAAAGATAGATCTATGTCTCTCTGAAATGTAGCCTCGATATTTATTAACCCAAAAGGCATCTAATTGTACGCAAATGTACCCCAAGGAGTCATAAATGCAATATTTTTTTGGTCTTCTTTATCCACACTAATCTAGTTGTATCTCAAAAAACCATACAACATGGACATCATCTCTGATCCTTCCATAGTCTACAACACATGGTCCATCATGGGCAAGGGGTAATTATCTTTCAAAGAGGATTGATTCAAGTTCCTCAAGTCTACAAATATGATTTCCTTGTTCTTCTTGCAGACTAGGACAATGTTTGCCACCCATGTGGAATGATGGATGGGGTAGATGATTTGAGCTTTTAACATCTCATCAATCTCCCAATAGATGACATTCATGAATTTAATATTATAATTCCTTTATTTATGCCTTAAAGGTGATGTCCTAGGTTTAAGAGGTATGTGATGTTGCAACTACCCATTCATGAAATTCTTCAAGTCACCATAACATTAAGCAAAGACATCCTTGTACTTAACCAACAATTGAGTCAACTTGGTTTTCTCATCTTATGTACAACATTTTCCTATACTCACTAGCTTTGGATCATTTGTAGTACCAATGTTAATAGTCTCATATTCAATAGAATTGTTGGTGGATTTGGCTATGTTTTTCTCGACGTACCGATCATGCCTAGCAAATAATTATTCTAGTGAAACTAGTCCCTAGGGAATCTTGTTACCTTTTAATTGTACTATCCCTTGTTCTAATTCTTTTTATTTGTCCAAATAGAGCTCTTTTCATGTAGCATCACTTCCCTCAAAATATGTTTCCATTAATGATTCAACACTTTGTAGGAAAGCTTGAAACTTGTCATTTTTGAAAACTTGACAAAGCTTGACATTATCATGGACATTGGGTCAATAGACCATCTTAATCTAGTAAGGGATATCCTTGAAGTCCGGATGAGGGAGAATTAAGGAGGTAAAAATGACCAAAGAGTCAACTCTGGTGTTTTTCTCTCTGGAACCACCTCAATTGAGAATGCATTGAAACACTCTATCTCATCTCAGACTATATTCTTGTAGTGCCTCAATCTATCATTTTTACTGTGAAGGTCTTCCTAACTTGTTTGACTATTAATTTGATGTCTCCTATTGCTCTTAAATTCTTGATACCCTTTTCCTTGGCAACCATAATCCATAATAACAAAGCTTTATACTCAACAGTGTTATTCGTATTCTTGAACTCTAACTTGTATGAAGAGGGAAACTTATTCCTATCAGGTGATATTAACACTACCTCAACACTAGTTCCCTAAGCTAGAACAATTGTCATCGAATTCAAGTTTCCACAGCTTTGAAGATATGACAGGGCCAAGAAATCCTTCACCTCTGGTATCTTGTGAGAATGACATATAGTTACCAAACTCTGAATCTTTGCATAGAATTTGGAAATGTGGATCATCATATTTAGCACTATAAGTTTTTCCTTCAACTCTAGTTCTAAGAAAAATTTCTTATTACCTAGTGGGATTAGCATATGAGACCAATCCATTTGGATTTATCCTCCAAGGTCTTTGCAAAAACTTTGACTCAACAGCATGCCATAATTGGTGGGGATGTCAATAACCAAAATAGTCAACTTAAGTCTCTTGTTGGGGTAAGTTGCTAAAGTTACTTGGGAATCTTTGATTTGGCCAACTAGGGGGACTTGCTTAGCATCCATCGAATAGCCCTTTCCAAAAGTTATTTTGTCAAATATAACCCTAGAGCTTTGGATACAAAAGTGAGAATCATAATTTCTAAGGCTTCAAAGTCAATAATATAGTTGTTCAACCTATGACCTTTAATGTATAGGGATACATAGAAAGGATTGGGCTTCAAATCAATCCTGGCAAGTGCACAATCCTTGGTATTATAGGATAGTTCGAAAGAAGAAGCTTCATGATTTACCAAGTTCTTGTCCATCAGATTGAATTCAATACATTCTAACTTAACAAACTTCACCAACCTATCAAGTTCTCTAGGATTTAGTTTTAAATATCCACCAGGTGATATTTGTATCTTGAAATTCTTACAATGGTCTACTATGTCAAAAGGGCTGATTTTTTATCAAAGGTCTAAATAGATAGAATTTTATGAGTAGCACCTAAAATCTTATGAGAAAAGGGTGTAGAAGGAGTACCATTAGAATAAGTAGATTTATGAAAGTATGGTGTACCTTTTTGGTTAGCATTTTGTTGACTTTGGGTAAGCACTACACAAGAAATGTCATCCAACATAGTGTATATTTTTCCTCTTTTAAAGTCGGTTGTGTATTCTAAGAAATTTACTAAAAAGTCACAATAACCCCTTAAGGTAGTTTCCTCTACACCAACTTCTACCATTTCTTGAATTGTCACCATCTACATATATATGTTCATCATGGGACAAGTGGTCCCATTGTGGTCTATTGTCAAGTGGAAGTTGTACATGTTTCCTTTACTCATGTAGGATGGTGCTTCTTTCACCGACTATTGTTTTTCATTAGATAAGTAGGGAAGGGCCCCAATCCCATGGTTACATCAGCAGACAAAAATAAATCAAAAAAGGCAGGAATCAACACCCCCAGCAAACCAAAAAACAATAGCTAGATTTGCATGCAGGCCATCAGTTAACATAGTAACCATAGTCCATCCAGTACTAATAAAAAAAAGTAAGTTTCCACTAGAAAACTTAGATCTGTGTAAACCATTAATTAATTCAATAGTGTCCCAAGTGGTATTCCACCATATCATAGCTACTACAAAATAGCAGTTCAAGATTATGAAACAAAAGGACAAAAAAAAATTCTTAGTCATCAAAACAGCAACAAAAAGTCATTAATTGGATTTCTTCAATAGGTCCCCATATTTTCCCATGAGAGAAATGTATTATCTCTAGTCAGGTCTCTCAGACTCGTCCAGCATCTTCAAGACATCCAGTTTCCCTTGTTTCCTCAGCTTCCTAGTAATTTTGGATTCTGAAGAAGCAGCTCCCTGCATCGTCCTCCTCATTAGTCTATTAGTTACCTTAATGAGTGTAACTAAAGCCTTTTCCATATCTTCAAACTAAACCTACAGAGAATTTAGTCTACTCTTTAGAAATTCATTTTTTGAGTCCTCTATTTTAATCTCCTTACCCATATCCTCAGCTTCTTGCACATTTTCAACCTCATTCTTTTGTTCCTCAAACTACTCAATTTTTTCATCCTCTTCCTCTTCCTTATCCTCCTTCGATCCTTCTTCCCCCATCTCATAAGTTGAGTCCTCATTTGAAGTCCATATACTCTAAATCTTCTTCCTCTTGGGCTTCAAACTCTTCATACCATAGGTTTTCCTCATCACACACAATTATTTTCTATTTGTCCTTTTTGTCCTTCAAGGTTGCTTTTGCTAGGTGGGACAACCTTCTCCCACCACTCCCTCCACTCCCTTGCCCTTGCAAAGTCTCCTTCACCTCATTAGGATTCCCTTCCTCAGCAATATTAATGACATCCCTAGGGTTTAAGTCTCTTTTGGGTTTCTTCACCTTGGGGAGTTCCAATAGCAAAGGTGAGTGTTTTCTTTTCTCCTATGTAGCCCGGATGAGCTCAATCTCAAAAAATATTTTTTTCTCACTCTTCTGTGACACAGGAATTGAGGGGTTGGAAAAATTGGCCACAAGGGACTGGATTTTTATAGGAATAAGAACCCTCCTAGTAGCAACAATAGAAGGTGGGCAAGGGTTATGTTCCACAGCTAGGATTTCAACAGTAGCAAGATTTTTGTCTATAGGTTGTTCCTTATTATCCTCTTCAATATGGTTAGGATTCTCATTTCCACTAGCAAAAGGGTTGCCATGAGGATTCAACGCCATAGCATACTTATACAAGGTTAACATCATACCTTGGTGAAGGGGAGCACTAGCACCTTCTCAATATTGAGTTGTAGGTAGGACAACAAGTAAAAGGGAAAATTGACTCTCACCAGGTTGAATGTGATTTAGCAAGGGAAAATGGTACACGTGTACCGACATATACCTTCCCTCAAGAGTAAAATATCACATAACAAATATGCTAACTAAAGCAAAGGGAGGAGGGAGTTCCAACCTAGCATACCCGTTCTGAAATCTTTTGAGGTTCTCCCCTTCATGCAGGAATTTCTCAATGAACTTCTGATAGTCCATCTTGATTTTCTTTGCAACTTTAATCCCTTGATTTTGCAAACTAGTTGCTTTAGGTATAAATCTTGTGGTGACCTAGAACTTTACCACTCCAATGGTTATGCTACCCTTCCTCCAGGAGTTGGTAAAATTTGTCATTAGGTTCTCATTGTAGCCCTTCAGAGATTGGAAGAACGGAACCATACCAGCATTTTTAAAAAGCCTCCATAAACCCACATTCTGCTTAAGGGCTTGAAAATTAGGAGGCTCAATTCACTTCAGTTGACCTCCCATTTTGCTTCTATACAAATTCTTCAGCTGCAATGGACTTTTCTTCATAATCTCCCACTCCTTTTGCTTTCTTTCTATAATGCAACAAACACTCTTTCTCCAAATTTATACAAACAGAGCCGATAAAAAATGGTGAATCGAGAAGTTTCTTTTTGTGAAGGCCAATGACACAATTCTCGATACCAAAATCCCATCATTTTTATTACAAGTATTAAAATCCCAATTAATTTTCATACCTTTCTCCACTTTAGAAATTTGGGAATAGCTGACACAAGGAAAATTGGCATAATTTGAAATGACAACCCTTAACAACTTGGTTAACTTCATGTGATCTTTGGTCACCTCCATGAAGGAAGAATAATTAATATTACTTCCTGTAGAGATCATCAAATACAACCATGTACTCCTAATATCATCATTACACAAAACACCATTGACCACCACTTGGCCCTCATATTTCTCGCATAACATCAACCTTTCATTTTTGCATATTGTACTCATTTTCAAATTTTTCATTTAGAATCAAGTCTCGTAAATACTTTGGCATATTACCATTAGTCCATCGGGTCCACCGCATACAACTTAGCACCACATTGGCAGAACAGTTAGTAGATTTTTTTCCCTCTCTATAGACATGTTGCACTCTACAATTGGTAAAGGATTTCTTAATGACTTGGAATTTATCAATTATATTTTTTAATTTCCACGGTGGCACAACCTCTTCATTCAGAATATCCACTATTAGCTTGGAGTCCCCTTCTATTATGACATTTTTATAACCCAGCTCCTTAAGAGTTTTGAAGCCCCCTAGCACAACCATTGGTTTGGCTTTATACAATCTCCTTTGTGGTTTCTTAACATACCCTTAGCACCAGCTTGACTCAGGTTTCCTTTTGAGCACCCCTCAAAGTTACACTTTATCCAATTCTTTTGCGAAGGGCTCCACATAGTAGCCATTCTGGTTAGCATCTTTGACCAATTTATTTTAGTAAGATCCTTCCTTATGCCCTAATTTTGTTTAAGCCTCATTTCTTTGTAGTTAGGCCAAGCTCTGGATAAGTTGTATCTTGTAGTCTCAATGTTTTCCTTAATCTGAGTTTTTATGATTAGACTAACCTCCTGGTTGCTTCTCTCCACTTCCCTGAATATTCTATTGTTCCTTTCCTTCCATAAACCCTAGGTGACAAATGGAGGAACTTGGTTTCAGAGGTCAACAATTACATTATGTGAAAAAGGACAATTTGACCAGCTTTCAATAAATAAATTCATTGAATGAGGAAACACCTAATCAAAAGCTAATGACGAGAAGAAGCATGACCACACTTCCTTTGCAAATTGGTAGTGAAATAAAATGTGAAAATTTGACTCTTCTTCCTACTTATAGAGGGAGCATCTATTAACTAGTTGGAAACTCCTAACCAAGTTGTCAATAGTAAGAATTTTACCATGATCTGTAATCCACTAGAAATAGTTAATTTTGGGAACCAAGTTCTTTAACCACACCTTATCCCAAAAATGGTCTGAAACAACATCTTGAGGCTTCACCAGTTTTTCATAAGCCTTTTTAACCGAGAAATAGTCTAAAGAGATACCTTTCCAAAGCCACTCATCTTCCTTTTCTCTATCAAACCACTTAGCCTCCCCAGTCATATTGTGTAGATGTAGGAGGACTGGATCCCAATTCGCCTGTCTCTGGCCTCTTAGATTATCCCTCCTTAATAACAATTTGAACTCCTTCCATTTTGGTTCCTCCATCTCCCAATTAATATAGTCAAAAACCTTTTTACTTCAGATCCTATTTAGGCTAAGTTTTAGAGGATTTAATATTCCTATTGAGGACAGAGTAGAAGTCCTTATCTAAGGGTCCTTCCAAAAGCCAGTATTATTCCCATTCCCAATTCTCTTTCTTACTCCAAACTTCAGCACATTCCTCAATTTAAGAAGATGATTCTATAAGACAGAACCGCTAGGTAGGTTAGAGAAGGAGAGAAAACAACCAGGATTCTTATTCCTTAAATACTTTTCTTGGAAAATTTTTACCCAGTCTTTAGAGCCTTCTAGAATATTCCAACCAATTTTAGCCATTAGGGATTTATTAAGAATCCAGATATTCTTCTTATTCCTAGATCCCCTCTCCTTTTAGGATTAGACACTTTTTCCCAACTAACCAGGGACAATCTATTTTTTCTTCAGTTCCTAACCATAAAAATTTTCTCTGAATCTGTTCTATCTTTTCTCCAATAGAGGCAAGAATTTTGAAGAGGGATAGGTAGTATATTTGAATATTCTGAAGGGAGGCTTTGAGAAGTTGAACCTTTCCTGCCAAGTTAAGAAGCTTCCCCTTCCATCCAGCAAGTTTGTTTTAGACCCTCTCAATTAGCTGATTCTCATAATTATTTTCCAACTTCTTAGAGATCAAAGGTAGACCCAGATAGGCATCAAGTAGAGCATCTTCCTAACATCCCAAGATTTTTATCACTCTATCCTTAATTTTCTAGTCAGTATTGAAGAAGTAAATTTTGCTTGTTTTATAATTGATAGACTAGCCAAAAGCAACAACATAGTCATTGAGAACCTGTTTCCAAAGACCTACTTCCCCCACCGAGGCTTCCCCGAACATTAGAGTATCATCAACAAACTGTTGGTGGGAATCTAGCATAAGAGATGAGGCAAATTTAACACCTTTGAGAGCTTTTGATTCCACTAATTTTTGGATATTCCTACCAAGAACTTCAACAAAAATGATAAAAAGGTAGGAAGAGATGGGATCGCCTTGCCTAAGACCATGTCCACAAGAGAAAAAACCTTGGGGGACTCCATTAACCAAAACAGAGCATATGGGGGAGGTAACACAAGCAGATATCATCTTTAGGAATCTTTCTTCTATCCCAAACTTCCTAAGAACAACAAGAACAAAAGGCTAAGAGACTCTATCATAGGCCTTAGAAATATCAATTTTGAAGGCCATCCCCAGTTTCTTAGAGTGATCCATTGAGTGGATAATTTCATGGGTGGTAATAACAGCATCAAGAATATTTCTTCCCCAAACAAAACCTTTCTAGTTTGTGGCAATCATTTTTCCAAGCACCATTTTAAGTCTTAACAGCAATATTTTTGAGAAAATTTTATAGATTGTGTTGCACAGACTAATAGGTCTATAATCCTTCATATCCAATGCATCAACCTTTTGGTAGATAAGGGTTATAAAAGTAGCATTCAATTGGTTTAGTAGCCTACTTGACCTAAAGAAGTCCCTAACAGCATTGAAAATATCATTTTTAACAATATCCTAGTAGGTCTAGAAAAAGGCAAGAGGGAACCCATCAGGGCCAGGAGCTTTAAAGGCTCCAAAGGAAAACACGACCTTTTTTACTTCTTCCATAGAAACAACATTATTCATCATCATTAAATTGATATCAAGAATTACTTTAGGGATCACTTCAATAAAGTCAGTATTTACCTGATTAATATTGCCAAGAGCTATATGGTGGATTGAGAAGAAGTTAATAGCTTCCCGCACAATATCTTTTTCATTGGTCACTATGGAGCCATCCTCTTTCACTAGCGATCTAATTATGTTTATGATTTTGTATTTCAAAGTGGATTGGTGGAATAATATAGTGTTCCTATCCCCTTTCATTAGTCATTGGACCCTTGACTTTTGTTTCCATAAGATTTCCTCCTTTTTGTTTATCTTATACCATTGGGATCTGAGGTCTCTTTCCTTAGCACATATCTCTTCATCCACCTGACCAGCCTCCATAATATCCTAAACCTCTTTTAAACTTTGTCCCAGGGTGTTCTTTATCTCAAAGATGTTGCCAAAAGTCACCTTATTCCACCCTTTCACTCTTTGCTTTATTTTACTTAGCTTTTCTGCCAAGCAATACATTGGGGTACTAGTTATAGGTTCCTTGCACGAAGTTTTGACAAGAGTAGCAAAATCTAGGTGGAGACTCCACATTGCTTCAAATCTGAAAGGGAAAGGTCCCCTATTAAGGTCCACATTTCTTTTAAGTACCAAGGCATCACGATCAGAACTATACCTAGGAAGAGCTGAAAGAGAAAGGAATTGGGATATATTCTAATTAGCAGAGATCATAAACCTATCTAATTTGACTTGGATTAGATGGTTTCTATTCCTTCTGTTGGACCAAGTATACTTAGTTCCTTAGAGGATTATATCAATAAGACCCACCAAATTTATAAACTCATCTAGCTTCATTATACTGTCAAAATAATCATCCTACCCTCTAGACTTCTCTGAAGGAAGGAGAGGAGAATTGAAATCCCCTCCAAGCATCCAGTGGTCATCTTTTCTATAAGAAATATCATCACTTAACTGTTCCCAAACCAAAACTCTATCCTACTCAAATTCATAGCATAAATGTTTATAAGGTTCCATTTCTCCTGGGAAGCAATGTCTTCAAGGGTAATCATCAGACTATTCTTACTAGTTGAACTCAAAGTGCCTTTAAGTTCAAAAGGATTCCAAAGAGTAGCAATACCACCTGAAGCTCCTTCTGCCTCACTAAAAAAATAGTTCGCATCAAGCCAAATGCTCAAAATAGCTTCATCAAAAGTCTCTTTCTTCATCTCTATTTCCTAAAGGAGGAGAACATCCACTTTATTGTCAAGAATATAGGATTTCACCAAAAACTGTTTATACGGGCTATTAAGGCCCCTTATATTCTAGGAGAGGTATTGCATTAGTAAAGTAGAATACAGCACTACCTTCACCCCAGAGAAACAATTAAAGCTAATTCTTCATGGACTTTGACCCTGCAATCGAGTCCAAGGTTCTTTGTTTTCCAACGGCCACATCCCTATAGTATCTTTAGTTTTGGAATCCTTTTGGGAAGGTCTTCCCACCTTATTTTCCCCTCCCACATCTAGTTTCCTTTTCTTTTTTGATTTAGTTGGAGGTTGGGACCATCCCTCTTCATGGACTCTTTATCACTAGACCCTTGAGGGAAGCCCAGAAGAGCCAGAGAGTCACTCAGGTTTCTTGCTCCAATTTGGGATATAGAGTGCATGTCCTCCATTGATAGGTTTGTCTTGGCTAGAACATACTCACCCTCTTCAAGTTCATCTCCCACTCCTTGAATTTGAACCATCTCCCTAGGAGCCAGCTCATTTTTCTCCATCAAGGATCCCCAAATGAAACATCCTCCTTGTTTACATCCTCCCCCGATTCAAATCCACCTTTTTGGGAAAGCCAAGGGTTGGAAAGGTGGAAGCAAGGACAAAAACTTTAAGATTTAGGAAAACTGAATCATTTGTTACAAGCAAAGGATCAGAAATAGACTTCTTGTCTAGGTTCAGATTATCCTTTAGAAGGGGAAAAGACACCTCCTAAACTAGAATAGTAGAAATCTAAGCACCTAAAGCCATTTCATTAGCAGAGTGTTCCTCCTCTAAAATTTTCTCCTTAGCCTTTGAACCCTCACCAAGTTTGTTCCCACAAGATTCAATGAGATGAACAAACTTCTTGAACAACTAGCAAAAGAGGCATGCATTTTCATATTCCAAGTGTTGATTCCAATTACCAAACTTAGACTTAAGAATGATTTAGGAAGGAAAGATCGTATTCAAGCCACATTTACACAAATACGGGCATATAACAATCCTGATCTCTCCTATGTAATCTTATCTATAGCTAGAAGACTCCCAAAAGAGTTGGTGATACCTTTTAATATTCCCTTCTCCCAAAACTCCAATGGGAGGACCATAAGGAAAACCCAAGTTGGAGCCGAGGCACCCAAGTTAACCAACACGTCAAAGCCTAGCTTCCATTTGCAAAGGGAGAGAAATTTTTTAAATCCCAAATCAAAATCCTAGGGACCACTAGTTAAAACCTTCAGCATATCTTCGTAAACCACAAAGGAGAAAAGGAAGATACCTCTAGGCATAGCATTTATGGTTATGTTGCCTTTAAGATTCCAAGTGGAAGTAGCCCATTGATGAACCAGTTCAATATTTGGCCTATATTCCAAAAACTTCCCAACAAGCGCCAATTTGAGGTTGTCCATCAACTTCAACATCAAAACCTCACGGACATCTACTTCTGAGCCAATCACCGAGTAGGAAGACGATTCCAATAACCTTTTACTCAAAGTTGGTGAGTTAGACCCCACCAGTTTGTCCACATAGGAAGCTGGTTCTTCCTTAGAGAAGAAAGAGTTAAGCCCAAAAGATGAAGATATGGGTGACTTTCCAGAAATTCCCTCAAACTTTTCCCCAAGGGAAAGGATAGAAGTACGAGGAGGGGACATCATATTTGGAATAGCCAAACTGACTACTACCACCACAAGCACATTTCCAAACAAGAAGAGAACATTCTTGGAATGGGGAGCCTTCCTGGGCCCCCCTCTCGACCAACCCATGAAGCAGTCAAATCACAACAGTGGCCAGAAATTCAAAAAAATAACCAGAGTGGGAAACCTTCAGAGCAGAGTAGAGCCAAGTTTCTCCTCATGAAATGTTGTGAACTTGTAACATAATGGATTAGGCACCAATAATGGAATTAATGTTACACCAATTGTCTTTGTGTGGGTGTAACTCCAACTATTTTCTATTCACCTCAAATTGTTGATTTGGACCCCTTCACGAGATGTCTTGATATGGTTTCTGATAAGATTGGGTATTCTTGGGCATCTATCTCTTTAAGGAAATTATATCATTAGCAAGCCTTTGAATCATGGGGTTAGCTAAGGTTGAAGTCTAAGCTTCATTGATTTGAAATTATTTCTTCCATTTTCTCACTTTGATAAAGTCATCTTCCAATTTAACCACCAGAGCTTGAGTTGTACTAGGTTCTCCACCCTCTCTCTTCTCAAATGGAAATTGATATCCAGAGGAGTTGATTTAACAAAGAAACACTTTAAATTTTTCATAGTGGGTCTTTTTGTTGGACTAATTTGATTCACTATCTTGTTTAATTAAGTTATAAACTCTCTCATGGGTTGGTGGATTTCCTTCTTCAACTAAGTTAGCTTGGCTAAGAGAGTGTACTCATCTTCAACAATTTTAAATCAGCCTTCAAACTTTATTTTCATGATGTCCCAAGATTTGATGGACCCATTGGAGAAGTGATAGAACCACTCCACAAAAATTTTCAATGACTCCATGAACAACCTCATTGCTACATCCTCATGTTGTACTCCTAAAACTTTGTGGGTAGCAAAAAAAGCACTCAAGTGTTCATTAGTAGTAATCTTTCCATCACCTCTAAAACTTGAGAGATTCTTTCTAGACCCTTTACGAATGTCGTGCAGTTAAATGGCAAGGGAAAAAGGTCTGATGGTTTCTCCCCATGGCAATAGAGGAGTTGGGTTAGCTATATTTTGAGTGAAGTCAATAGTTACAAGAATGACCATACCATGTGGGACAAGCACTTGGAAAATAGAGGAAACAATAACACTTCTTACTAGTGAGGATGACCTGTTTCTTGATATAATTCTCCTAGGCCATGAAGATACGTCAAATTCTCCTCTTTGTATAGCTTCAAAAATAGGATCAACGATGCCCCTTCTTCACTCTCCTCTAATGTATCTTCTGAGATCTAGTGTAACTCAAGAGGCTCAAGCTAGAATATCCAAGGCATTGTATTTATCTTTACTTCAACTCCCTAGCAAGGTCACCAAAAATATGTTGGTTGATAGATTTATCTTTTAAAATTTAACTCAAATTGACTCCATTCTACCCAAAAGAAAGACTAAATAGATCACCAATAGTTGGAGAGATCACCATTCCATTGGTGATGTTCCTCTGAATTTTAAGAGGTACAACTCCCTCGTAAGATATGCATTTAGATTTATTGACTTAAAAGAAAATGGGGGAATGCTTTTAACTAGAAAATAGGAAAGGAAAACCAATACCATCCCATAGCCATGGATCAGATGCAATGAAAATTAACTTATAAACTACTGAATGAGTTGAAAATAGACTTTTAAGCTACTAATATCATGACTCAAAGATAAAATTACTAATAGCTAGTTGAATTGACACAAAGAAACTTTGAAATCCACTAAAGATACATCAATGAAACATTGAATACCACATCCACAAAGCAAAGGAATATCCTAACACTTATCAAAACTCACAAACTTACTCATAAATGTTAAGTACTTCATTCAAATTTATTGTTCACAAACAATAAACACCTTTAACAAATAATCATAATTATAAAACTTGATCCTTCATTAAGATTGATTCTCACTCATGCATCATAGTGCAAGGGGATCAAAATTTTATCATACCCACATTTTACACACTAAACAACCCAACAAACCTATGACAACTTTACCAATTTTGCAAATAATTTTTTGTTTACTGGCATGTGCAGATCATGGTATGCCAAACAGTCTTTATGGCAGACTTAGAAAAAAAAACTGTTAGGCAACTTGATCGAACATTTGAATAAGCTATCTATATTATTTCAAAAATATGTAAGAATATAATTCAGAGAAAATCAATGTAGTTTCTAAAATACTAGGTTTATTTAAAAAAATAAATAAAATCTATTTGGTGAAAAATTTGAAATTTCAATGCAGAGTACTTAAATTCTGTTAGAAAATAAGAAGTAGGTGTCTCATTCCCAAATCTCTAACCATAATAGTAAACGATAATATTTTTTGTAATATTTTATATATAAGTAGAGGACTCCAGTCCTGATGTGATGCATATTTTTTGGTAATTTTTTCCAAGTAAATAATTAATTATGAATTTTTATTACAACTTTTAGAAAATATAAAACTCGTCATTCCGACCACCTTTAACTTGGTCAGTAACTATGAAATTTAATTTTTCTTTTAATCCTATAGTATGTAAAGCATAGAATGTGATGCATGCTCTTTGATTCAAAAAATATGATACCGCTTTGAAAGTTATAGATGTTTCTTCAATCAGCCTATCGATCAGGACTTTAGTCGTAATTCTAATAGAAAATCAATAATAATTATTTATTAAACTAAATTAAACTAACTCATAATTTTATATTTTGGAAAGCTGAGAATCTCCTCTTAAAAACCCTTCGCTTCATTAATTTTGGGTGAAAAAGTCACGCCACATAATTCTACAAATATTGCCACTTTTGGCATACCATGATCCCGCATTACTACCCTTACTTTTAAAAGTCAATAACAACATAATTCACTACTTATAGCTGTAGTCAACGATCACACTAGATAAACTATACAACCCAAATTACAATTTATAATATTGAGGGAGAATGACAGGACCAAACCAAGAATCAGAAGAACATTCCTAGGGGCTCGACCTATTGCCTCGGGGGCTCATCGCTTGATGGCCTTGCCTAAGTATATATTTTGTAGAGGCATTGTAGTTCAACAACTTGTGTTGCTCCAACTCATTTGACTCACCCATATGGGGTACATCCACTAGGGTTCAATAGATGACTCAACCTCATTCATACTCACAACACAATTACACTGAATTACACTAAAGTTCAATCCTCAACTTAATGGTATCATGTGTTCCATACAAAATGCATACTATAAAAGTGGGTACACAACCCCTTCTAGGGTCCATTACCCCAGATAGTTTCACAAATGACTACCACCCACTTAGGTGAAGCCGGGATCAGAGACTTAAATAAGGATACACTAGTGGAAAATGGAGCATAGACATAAATAATTATATTGGCACATGCAATGCCACAAAGGAACATACCAATAACTAAATCCTAAGTATTGCTAGTACAACACAACAATTACCCAAAGGTTTTAAGTAAAAAATATAGAATGAACTAAATTCCCCTTTCATTAAATATGATTATTCAATCAACTAGATATTCATTCCATTACTCTTATAATCTAAACATTACTCTTAGTTTTACAAACTAAAATTTTGCATCATTCAAGAAAACAACTAAAATATAATGTTGTATCACATAATTAAAGTTCCATCAGCAAGATTACTTAAGTCAACTGTACACCACAAATTTAGCCACACATTACTATGGTGTCACAAGAAAAATAAATCTCAACAATGAATGCACACCCCAACTATCTCTTAGTAATTCCATTTGATAACAATAATACAGGTGGAACATAGGTTGTAGAGATGAAATAGCCATTTACGGTTAATGTATTGGGACTCCTCTCGCTATAAGGTGAAGTGATAGAAAAGAGCCAAAGAGGGATCTCTGGACTATCACTACACCTTTGATGAGTAACCTATTATAATTTTCCAATTGTTATAGCTTTGATTTAATGTTACACTCTACATAACAAACCCATCATCTAAATGTACTCTATTTCGATACAACAAAAATACACCATTCACTCTTATATCTCTAATTAACAAAGTAGCACAACCTATTTATAATTAATGATAACTATAATTGTATACATTACTAGCAAGATAATGTTGAATATATAGGAGTAAATATTCCCAATAGAAACAACATATTACTTTTAATAAAAGACATCCTTAATATATGACTTGTATCATGTTACAAGCATTAATACTATATATATCTTTGGAACGCTTATCCCTAGTAGCAAATACAACCAAAAATTTACCAAACACATTAAGGTTATAACACCAAACTTAGATTTATCAATAGTCTCCATGAACTCAAAATAGAAACTATTCAAACTATAGATTTACAATCCAATTCTATATAGTTTTTGATGCATGTTATGTAGCATAACTATTCGATACCCTATAATAATAAGTATAATGAAATATCGATTACTAATATTTACCATGTGGTGAAGCCACACAATAGTGGTTTACATAATTTGATAGGAGAGGAAGGAAACCGAAAAATGACCCCATGGCAAAAAAAAATGGTTTTAGGGGTTTGAATGAACTTACAAGTTCAACTGAACCCAAAAGGGGTTCACCCAAACTAGGGTTCGAGTGAACCC
This sequence comes from Sequoia sempervirens, assembly GCA_007258455.2. Taxonomy (NCBI): domain Eukaryota; kingdom Viridiplantae; phylum Streptophyta; class Pinopsida; order Cupressales; family Cupressaceae; genus Sequoia; species Sequoia sempervirens. The sequence goes on along the minus strand of VDFB02271358.1, from coordinate 768,847,845 downwards.
ATTAATTACTGGGCCCACATTTCCCACCCAATATAACAAAAGGAAATGCATATTGACCTGGTGGTCTACTCAAAACCAAGGTTCACAAACCCCCTTATTCCTCATTCCCTCCCCTCGAACACACAAAAAACCTAAAGTTTTACACTCTCAAGCTCTCTAAGCCGAGGGATGAAAAATGGAGGAGTCTCACAAACCCAACTAGAATCAAGTAGTCCTAATTTGTTTTCATATCCAAATCTAATATAATTTTAATATGTTTTGTTTTATTATGTATTTATTTTTTTAATTTTATTAAACATAGGTTTTTATCAAAATGAAAGTCTTTGCTCTGCACATGTGGAAAAATAGAAAATTATTATATTTTCTTTTTAAAAATATGAATGCACAAGATATTGAAATCCTTGATCCAACAAAAAAATGAATTTTGATACATACAAAAAAAGTTGTGTTATACGGTCGCACTATGTCTGAATTGTAATTGGTTTGACTTTGAAACTCGATTAAAGAAAAAATATCAATAAAAAACTATATAACCAAGTGGAAGCACTAAATATCGGAGTTACAAATCTTAAATTTGAAAGAATTAGAATTTTATCCTTCATGGAAAAAATTATGCATTATATGTGTGCATCACTTTTAAAATGTTGTTTCAAAAAGAAAAAAAAAAAATTCGTGGAGACGGAAAAAGAAGTATAACTGGGATTCCAAAATTTTGAAAAAAAATATTTTAGAATCTACAAAAAAATGTGGACGAAAGACTCTAGTTTGCATCACACATCTTCAAATTCCTCATGGTTTAGCCGCTTATAAGGTTCGAATGTGAGATTTAGTTAAAAAATAATAATTCTGTCTAGTTCGGGCCAAAATTTGTAAACCACTACTGGTGGGATCACCCCATACCATCAAATACCAATTGAAATTTTATTAAGTGATAACTTAAGACAACTAGAGATAAAGATTACACGCTTTGCAAGGAAAATATAATTGTTACCTTGCATAATTTATAACAAGTATAGAACTAATGATCCTTAAATGAAGTACTCAATTAGTACCTAGTGGTTAACTCATCAAGTGATATCTAACTTCATCTTTAAGTGAATAAAAACTATACAATACCCAAGGATCAATAATTAGAGTATTAATTAAGTACTAAATTGATATGTAAAATGTTGTTAATTAATCAAGATATAAATACTTCACTTTACCAGTGAGTAATAACTAACAACTCAATTTCATATTCTAGATAATAGTTGTTAACACTTAGTAGGCATTAGCATTACTTGTTTAAGTCTATATTTTTACTTGAAAATAGAGGAAATTATGGTCAAAAGTCACACTTTACACTAGTATGATTTATATTACTCAAAATAAGCTAAACCAAATGATTATATAAGAATATCCCACTTCTACATCTTCCATGTATTTCAAGGTGACAAAGAAAAGAGAAAAGGTCTAGCATACTAAAGAAAGAAATAAACTATTATACTTTAATTCATCCCACAATTGAGAAGATCCAATACCCTCCATGTGACGTCATTACAGCTATTACTACATGATACCATGGGCTTAATATTTGATTACCTTTAAGGTGGAATAGAATGGTACACAATATTCCCTACATTTAATCTTTCCATGCCCCTCAAATAGTTATTATTTAAGTCATGAGCTAATATTCTTCATTACTAAAGGGGATCCTTCAATTTATTAGAAATGAAAATATTTGTGTTCACTAATTATTAAAATTGTACCCCTGGGAATCACCATAAATTTAGTGTTAAAATAAATAAATAAATCTACTATGTCATGGCCTTCTAAGATATATTTCAATGTATGGCTTTAGAGAAAAGCCCTGGTATTGATGGGCTTCCAGTGGAGTTTTATAGAGCTCTCTGGCCTCACATTCGAGAGTATTTTTATTATGTTTACCTTGAGGGGATTGAAATGGGTTCCTTAGGAAAGGTGATTAATCAGGGGCTGATTAAACTCATTCCCAAAGGTAAGGAAGAAGATATTGTAAATGGGTGGCGACCAATTACTCTCCTCAACACATCATATAAAATAATAGCCAAAGCTCTAGCTCGAAGAATTAGACACATTTCCCAATTGATAGTGCGTCCAGAGCAAACTGGTTTCTTGGGTGGAAGATTTATTTTAGACAATCTGATTCTTGCTTGGGAAACGACTGAATGGGCACAACAATCTGCTCAAGATGCATTAATTATAAAGATTGACTTTGATAAAGCGTATGATCGCATTCGCTGGCCTTTCATCCTTAAAATGTTAAAATGGCTCGGTTTTGGCTCTAAATTATGTGATCAAATAAGCATGCTCTTTAGGGATGCTAATGCTAGAGTGGCTATTAATGGCAGTCTTTCTCCTTCCTTTCCTTTGCAAAAATCCATTCGCCAGGGCTGCCCCCTTGCTCCCTTCCTTTATGTCCTTGCTGCTGATGCTTTAGGATATCTCTTTCAGCATGCTCGCCTAAATAAGCTTATCTGAGGCATCTCTCTTCCAGGCAATGCTACTCCTCTCAACTCGCATTTTGCTGATGATAGCATGTTGTTCATACAAAATTCTGAAGAAGAAGTGACTAATACATTGGACATATTGGATTTGTTTTGCACTATTTCAGGCTCCAAACTGGCAATGCACAAAACTGAATTTATAATGCTTGGCCCCAACCCTCGACCACCTTGGATCCCTAGGGAATGGCATGAAGTGAAGCATGGTAGCATCACGCGATACCTTGGTATCCCTTTTGGCATTAGAGTCTCGCTTAAAGAGATGTGGTTTTGGTTCTTGCAAAAAATTAGAAAAAAGCTTTTGAATTGGACTAATAAGTTCCTCTCGATGGCTGGTAGAATCCAAGTTACCAATAAAATTTTGTTGGCCAGTCATGTCTATATCTCCTCTTGATGGCTGCCCTCTAAAACATGCTACAACCAACTATCTCAGCTTATCAGAAATTTTCTTTGGACAAAATGGGGTAATAAAAAAGGCTTGCCTACTACTTCGTGGACTCATTGCATCCAACCTAAAGATAAAGGAGGACTGGGGATTATAGATCCTTATACTCAGGGCATCTGTCTCATAACAAAATGGATTGTAAGAGCCTTGGATGGTGATGCTCCTTGGAAATATCTTGTGCGCCACCGTATCCAAACAACTACTGCTGGTCGTTCTTGGGACTTGGTCAGTTGGAAAGATAAAATTCTCCTTGCATCTTATTTTAAAATGCATGGGTCTGCACCTTTTAACTCCATTTGGAGAGCGTGGAAAACTAGTTCAAAAAAACTAATTTGGTATGACCAGAGCTTGAGTCATGGCTTGAGTTTCACCTCTTCTTCCATTTGGTGGAACCGTTTGGTTCAGTAAGACAATTGTCCTTTGGCCATTATCAAGGACCTCAAAGGTAGACATCTTTTTAAAAAAGGCATCCAAGTTTTGCAGAATTTATGGGACCCTTTAACATTCAATTGGAAACCTTGGCTGCAACTTAAAGCTCAGTTTCAGCTTCCTCCTTCTTATGAGACCCCAATCCAAAAAATCAAGCAATTAGTTACACCTAATTTGCTGTAGCTCCTCTCCACCCCATGTCATGACAACTTCCTTAAAGATTGGAAATGGCCTAACAATCAAAGCCTTCAAAATTTTCCTCTCCGACTGATATATAAGTAGCTCCTTCCAGCAATCTCATTAGCCCACCGGCTTAACCTCAAATGGAACTGCAAATTTAGTAGATCAAGATGGAACAAGTTAAGCTCCTTAATCTGGAAGTCTAAAGCTGATGCGCAAGCCCAGTTGACAGCCTGGAAAATCCTCCATGTCAAGGTTCCCATTGGCGATCGACTCTCCTTCATTTCCCCTCCTCCAACATGTCCTTTTTGCTCCAAAAAAGAGACTATCAAACATACCTTTTGGTTTTGTACCCATGCACGGAATATCTGGAACTCTCTTTTCTCTAACTTATTTGTCCTCTTTCCTCAGCCATGGTCTTGGAGAACTGCTCTTCTTGGTCTCTCCTCATCTCATAATGTTATTACTCAGACCCTCAGACACATCACTCTTAAACACATCTAGAGATTCCGATGTTTGGCAGCTCTCTCTCACACCTTTCAACCCCTACAAGCCGAATTGATGACTATCTATGCTAACCTTTCTTTGCAGATCCCCATTCTTCAATCTGCCATCCAGACTAAGGCTGACCTCAAAAAGATATTGGATGATTTTCAAACACAACTCAGCACCTTTGAAGAAAAATTTAAAATACAGGGCACTTAGGTTGGCAACAAAATTCTTCAGTTGGGGGTTCCAGATTATATTATGTGATTGGCAGCCTTGTTGATGATAGAGATGTGACATTTTCAGCTGCAACTTGCCGGCAATGAATCTTCTCAGAGCATCTTCCTTGCTATGGAGTTCATCAACAACGATCACTGCACTTTGGAGTGACTCTGCCTAGCTTTTTTGGAGGAAGAGGGTGCTTCTGTGTGATTGGAAGTTGTTCTTGTGCAAAGATGTATGCAAGGTTTATGTGTACAGCAGTAGCACTTGCTGTTTCTAATTGTATCCATGCAACTTTCAACTATTTCTAGCACTATTTTGCTGCTTTTTTTTATGCTGTTTTGTATCAGCCTGTAGATGTT
>VDFB02271358.1:768824836-768843099 GCA_007258455.2 Sequoia sempervirens | reverse complement strand
TAGCAATAACTTTGAAAGTTTGGGGAGTATAAGGTTATATCATCTACCGCCATTTTACAAACTATTCATTTTCCAACAGCGCTTCCCACTTAGGGAAAGATTTTGCTCAAACATTTTTTGAAATTAAAAAACAAACACGAATTTCCTATAAATTAAGTAGATGTCACGATTATTTATTCGTGACACTTCTTCTCCTCCCTTGTTTGTTGTCCTTCCTCTCCAAAAATAAAATGCATTAATAATCATCATCTACTTTGTCTTATTACCTCTCATTCTCCCTTCCTTGTTACGTGGAGATAAGGGCACTTTTCTATGTGCAAGGTGTATACATAATTTGTTTTAAAACCTTTTACCTCTCTTGATAGCTGGTTGCAAATTTATGTGTTGTCCTCTTCCTTTTTACTTTATTTCTTTAGGAAAAATATGAGGGTTTGCGTACACGATTAAGGTTTTTTTTTTTTTTACCCCAAAATGGGTCCTACCACTACTTTTATCATACATTTTCAATTAAAAAAAGAGTATTTTTTTGAATTAGTACATTTTATTTTATTTATCTATTTGTCCTTTTTTTAATATATATATATATTCTATTTACTTATTTATTTTGAATTATAATTCACTCAATATACATAAATATGAATATAAAATTATTAATAGATAATAATTTTAATTTCTCATTGAGTTAACAATTAAATAGTTAAAATATTTCAATTTATCCTTCCTAATACAGTATGCAACCTCAGAATAACATTGTGTGCTTGTGTGTGCTACTCACAAAAATTTCCCTTGGATGGCTAGATTCCCCTTCTAGATGATACTCTCTCTCTTCGATGAGAGTGTGTGACTATCCTATCACACTCCAAAATCAGGAATAATATTAGTCCATTATAATAATGAGATCCAAGCCTAACAATTTATCCATAATATTAGCATTTCCATATAAAATTCAATCATATAGCTATATATGAAATTATAGAAAACAAATTCATAAACACCATAATTAACCTCATTCATTGTATCCTTAAAATGAATACCTTTTAACAACTAACTAAAACAATGGTTTTATATCTAGATGAAACAATATACAAGACAACATTATAGAAATTAACCATTACAACAATTTGGTTTCACATTCAGTTGAACATCCATATCAACATGACAATACAAAATTAGGGTTGGATTTCATATTCAGTTGAGCATCTATATCAATGTGACCTTACAAAATTTAGGATCAGGTCATAATTAAGGTTGTGACAATAGTGCAAGAGCGATCAAAATTCAAACCCCCTACACTATCAATTCAAAGCATATATTTTATAGTCTTTATAGTGTAGCTGTCACCAAAATCTTAAAAGACACCAAAAATGAATCATTAAAAGAATAATCATCAAAGAATTCATCAAAACACCAATAGTAAAAACAATTACCATGATGATGAAAAGGTACCTATTATTGAGGCAGTTTGGCATTTGGATCAATAGAAACTTCTTCTAACACTTGCATTTGTTGGGTGGATGCCACGCATGCCTTGTAAACTCTCAGTCCCTACATGATGACAAATATCTCAACATGCTAAGGAATGATAACCTTCCTTGTTCTCAACTTGAATTTCATGTTATTATTATGAATGGCCTCTATCTTGGCTACTATAAAGGTAGTGGATTCATTGTGCAAAAATAATATTGAGTCAACTCTTGTCAGCTTCTTTAATGTTTCCTTATCAAACACCTGATCTCTTGACAAAGTACCAACCACTTTAAATAACTCATTTTTTAACTTCTTAGTTGTCATATATCTTCTATTATTTACTTTCATCATCTTATATTCAAAATTAGAGAAATTTTTAATAAAATCGTAGTTGAGGCAATTACACTCCAATTTATTTTGCTCTAGAATATTTGTCTTCATAATAGTGAGCTTCCTCTCTACACTTTTGTTCAAGATCACAACTTTGGGATCATCTTTAGATGGAACAATATTCTCTGAAGCATCTTTCTCCATTTCCATTGCAATAATATCAACAATTTCATTGCCATTTTGCACCCAAAGTGACTCCTTTTTATGATTAACTACCTCTAATTTCATTGAATCTCTTAATAACATGAATTCATCATATACCTTTTTCAACTTTTCAATCAAAGGAGGACCCTTTTCCTTATCATCCAATACCCATCCTTGATCAACCCTTCCATAATGGGTATCCCTCTATACCTTACTCATTATTGCCTTTCTGGATGCAAAATTAGGATCAAAAGAAGGGCTTGCTTGACTAAGGGGTTAAGGGGAAGGATCTGTTAAGGTCCTAAGACAACTAGAGAGGATTTCCAATTCTATCTTCAAGTCATCTATATACTTCTTTTCCTTCTCCATTCTCTCTACCATCCTATAGGTTGTCACCAAAAAATTGTGGACATCCCCATCTCTACTAGGTGGGACTAGATTTACCTTAATTACATTATAATCAACCATGGTAGCTTGAATGGGATCATTCTATGCAAAATGTTGTGTAGTCTCCTTAAATAAGTGCCTAGTGCTTTCATCCTCCATCAACATCAAGGTGGTCTTTAATTTTTTGGCTTTGCAAGTCTTCTACAAATGTTTCCCAACTACATTATCATCCAGTGAATCAAGGGGAACTTCTTTCCTTTTTCAAGATAAGGTGCTATCGATCCAAGAGGGTCATGAAGTGGTAATATTAAGCTTTTGAGAACCCTTCAGTGTGGAAATTTGGAGACCTCTTTGTAGAGGATTTCTTGTTTTCACTTCATAAATTTAAAGGAAAAGAGGTGGGAGGCTTACCACTCTATGTTTTCTTCTTAGCCACTTCTTGTGATTGGCCAGTTTTCTCCTCATGAACACCAACCTTCTCTCTTTCAATTTTTTTGTATTGTTGCTTTCCATTTCCTCCTTCACCATCATTCTTCTTTCATGTCTATTTCTCAACATCAACATCAATGCAAGGGCCTTCTCCACATGTTTTCTCAAGGCCCTCCCCACTTTCAACTGGATCCTCTCCACTTCCACCACTACTTGATAGTGACATTCTTGGTGGTGGTGGTGGAACTAATACAATAGAAGATGTTCCAACTTGACCCTTGTTGACCTGCCCTATAGTCCCCTTGCTATCTTTGGGTGGAGCCTTAGAAGATTCTCCTTTCTTCTTAACAAGCCATATTTGTGTCATCCTCAATATTGTAGCAGTTTAGGCATGTAAATCCTTAGGTTTTTTTGGTCCAATCAATTGGCATTAAAGGTTGCATTTTAATATCATTGAAAAAAATAGGGTCAACTACATCAGATTCATCATCTTCGAATCCCCTTATGTCCCATCCCAATTTAAAATTGAAAATCTATCCCAAGGACATCCTCATCCAACTTAACTTTCTCACCTCACAATCATCAATACAATCATCGCAATAGTCCTCCTACTATAGCACATGATAGAAACTAGGACCAAGATGAAGATTATTCCAGACAAAATTTTTGGTTTAAAATGGGAACCCTCTTTCATAAGTAGAAATAATGCATTTTGCAATATCCTTCCTTAAGTTGAGGTAACTCAATTGAGACTTGCATTGGTAATATCCCAAGTCGATGGGAAAAGGAATACTAACCTTCTTTCTCTTTGTAGATCTCTTGTTGACCTCTAAAATCTGTCGACATAGCTCTATCAAGATAGATTTATCTTCAACATACTTGGGAAGTTTATGGGGGAAGACATCAAACCCTCTGACTCTTAGACAAGTAAATTTCTAAAATGGAGTGAAAAGACTGCCATATTTGGTAACTAAATGGAAAGCCTCTAGGGAAAATATTTGGCCTAAGTCACCTTCTAGCTCCCTAACCAATCACATAGTAAACACATCATTCACCCTTTAAAAAATTTATAGCTCTTCTCAAGCTAAAATTCTAGATAATAATCATATGAATCTAAGTCTACTCATTGTAGTCCTCCACAAGATTTAATTTTATCTAGGTCCTTGTACATGCTAGAGAATAGAAAAGGTAGGATGACATGTAGAAGTACTGATGGCTAGTGAAATTCCTTATCATATGATGCATCTAGTCACTAATTATGATAGCCCAATCCATGTACTACGTACCAACACAAATAATGAAGATGAAGAAATACATCCACTCTCCTAGATCATGTGCATTAATACTTCCCCTTACCCTATGCAATAGAACAATGATGTGTGAGATTTCATCCCTAAAATGCAATCTATGCAATGTCTTCAATAATTGAGACTTTCCTTTTCTATGGGTTGGAAACTATTCCTTTGCAATGACAATTTGTAATAGCCCTTTTTCTCAGGAAACTGACATTGTGATAATGTGAAGTCAAATTCAGCATACACCTCTCTTTCAAGAAACTAGATACATCCTCTAATGGTAGCCATCTCTAAATTTATCAAAAAATTATTATCTTGAGTTTACATTTCCCTAGTTTTAGTTTTTTATGGGTTATGCATTCCAAGACAATGTTCGTGCATTGTACGACCCCTGGGAAAGCAATAGCTTCCAACAAGCCACTTTCTACAAGCCTCTAAGTGATGGGAGCCCTATCTATTTTGTGAATTCTTTCCCAAAACTCCCCCAAATTAATATGACCTAACCCGGTATCCCCTATCTCTAGTAATGAACTATCCATACCAGACAAAAGCTCATACCCCATATACTTGTATTTCATTTTGCCTTAAATTCTCAACTTCAATTTAGGGAAAAAGTCAACAGTGTTTCCCCTTCATAGAGATATTAACTTCCTATGGCTAAAAAAAATTTCAAGAAGGTCACTTACCCAAAAATATTCCACCAATTCCAATCAAATTGTCCTTGTGGATTCTAGTTTTCTTTGCTTCTTCCCACTGTGCAAACCTCACTTCTCCATGACAATGACAATAATTATGCCACAAAAATCACTTTTACCCTTGTATAATTGAGAATTTATTTCCCCTAACTCATCTCTAACAACATTAACTCTCTGACTAGTAGGCCACTTGGCACCAATTTCAGACTTTGTAACGTATTGGATTGGCTCAATTTTTTAAAACATTTGTAGACTTGAGTATGAGTGAGACAAAGTTTTTAAACCTTGTCAATTTCCCACTATGGATGCTTTTCTTCCTATTAGAGTTGGACACCAGAAGTACTCATAGAATCTCATTGGCTTCTGATTTAGTTATGGAAACTTCAATCAGCCTTGACAAGAGTTGTCAAAATAGTGTACCATCCCACCTATGTTTTTCTTTAGACATTTCAAGTATGTAGGGAACTCATTCAAAGAAAGAGTTGGTTTTGAAAACCCTCACGGTTCTTGAAAAGATACTTTCAACGTCATAGAAGGTCAACCTTAATATTTCACTAAGTTAACTCATGATAAAAATATTTGACAAAGACCTGTTCAAAGAAAGATAGGTTATGGAAACCTTATTGGGGACTGACATGGTTCTAAAAACCTCACCAACAACTGACAGACAATAAACAATAGAACTGAGTAAGTATGGAGACTAAAAAAAATGCCTCAAGGACTTAAAAGACTAGGACTTAGGCAATAGTTGGCTCTGATTGGGGACAAAGACTAGCAAGGATACAAGAGAACCTAGCAATCTCTGGTTGAAATCCATTGGGTGACAAATTTGAAAGATATGATCCCAAAGATACATGAATGAAGGACCAAACACACCAAAAATAGGATGCATAAAAAAAATCCTAAACTACTAATATACAAGAACAAGGGATACTTTATTTACATCTAATATAGTTTAAGGTATTTTCCCTTATATGGCACTAGCAAGAGTGTGTCATATGGATAATCTAGTTTGAAAGTATTGCTTTTGTATGCCTGATGGATTCAAACAAGTCCCTTCCATAAAGAATCAATTTTTTTGTGAGCACCCTAAGGCTCCCTCCTCTTGTCCCACAACAACACTATATCACCTTCCATAAAATTCATCGGGATGGTCTGTCTATGGAATATTTTCTTTACTCAAGCTTGATGTAGGATAATCTTGTCCACCATATTCTCCCTTTTTTCCTCCAATTCACTTAAATACATAATCTTCTTCTCTAGAGAACTTTGTAAATGTTGTTCCTCCACAACAGTCTACAATTTTGTGGCTGACAATTCTAGTAGTAAGAGTAGAGTTAAGCCAATCCCATAAACTAGCTCAAAGTGGGACATCATGATTTCTCTCTTTGGTGTTGTGTGATCTACCCAAAAAGCCTCATATAGTTTCTTGTGCCAATTTTTTTATTTTCATCTACCAACTTCATAATCACCACCAATTTCTTGTTGCTAGATTCATCCTGGCCATTTCCTTCAAGATAATAGTCCGATGAATGTGACATAGAAATCCCATGCTTGTAACAAAAAAGAGCAACCTTTCGGGATGAGAAATTGGTTGCATTGTCAATCACCAACTTCTTAGGTACCCCAAAATTCACAAAAATATTTTCTTTGATAAAGTCACAGACCACCTCTGAGGTATTCAACTTTATGTGTATGGTTTCAATCCATTTGGTGAAGTAATTTGTAGTCTTCAAAATATGGGTTATTCAAAACTCAAAGTTAGCTTGATTAGCCCTGCAAAGTCTAAACCCCACTATTGAAAGGGCTCTTCAATCACAATTGGCTTCAATAGAAGGGTAGCAATTTGAGGTTTGATAGTGAACTTTTTGAATTTTTCATGATTTGATACTCAATGGTAAGCATCTTTGAGCATTCTTGTCCAATAATAATATTGCCTAAGGATCTTGAACATCAACATAGAAGAAGAAAAATGGACTCAACAAGCCTCATTATGAATGACTCCAAGATGTTTTTATTGTTGATCCTTGTCTATGCACCTCATGAAGGTTCCATCTAAGGCCCTTTTATAAAGTATTTCACTCCATATCACATACATGGATGATTCCGGCTTGAGATTCCTTTTCTCCCTTGTGGAAAGATACATAGGGAACTCTCCATAGGTGAGATAATAAGCAATTTAGAAAACCACATGCCTTGCAGACTCACTAATAGGACCAATGGCCACTCCGCTTCATCTTTAGGTTCATTATAATGAATCAATTTATAGAGGCCTTTACATCTTACAAAATTGGTGGGCTTAATATCCAAATCATACTCCTACACCTTGGCCACCCAAGCTCCCCTCTTATTGCAACAAATCTCCTACTATGTAAGAATACTCTTGACTATTGGTTCAAGAACAAATACAACCACATGTGAATATAGAACCTAAGCTACTTGATGTCCTTAACTACAATACATGTATTCTTTTAAATTTTAGAATAGTTCAATTCATGCTTCTTGAGTGGGATACTCATGAAGGAAATACGAGCCTTGATCTCCTGATCATTCTCTTGCAACAAGATTGTGTGAACCCCAATCCTAGACCTACACAAACACAAAGTTAGCCACATATGCAAGTTAGAACTAAGATTCCACATGAAATTCATCTACAATACTCAAAATAGGAAATGAAATGAAGAACAAAACAAGAAAAGCTATTAAATCCTATTTAAACATGCAAACTCTCAATCTCATGGGGGAATTGGTGCCAATTTGATGTGAAAATTGGCCCTTTCCCAATCCCTTTGTAAGAATGATGAAGATTTATCCACTTTATGATGAAGAACAATGAGCTCCTTGATGAAATCTGCAATAACCTAGCTATATTGATGGAAAAATGCTATGGAAATGGATGAATTTGCTCTCAATATGAAGATAGTAACTTTTCTCTATTGTGGATCCAAAATACAAAGGAAAGCCTCTTATTTATAGATGAGAGTGTTGAAGAATGAGGAAAAATGGATGAATGTGGTATATAAGACCAACCAATAACATTTAGCCACTTGTCAACATGTGAGTGGACAAAGGTGGAGCACATTTTGATGAATGTGCCAATAAATGATATTAGGTAGAATTTCAAATTTGTGAAATGACATGTTGGAAGGAGAAAGGAATGAAATAAATGCCACTTGGCTCAAGGAAAAAGGACATGTAAGATGAGTTAAATGCCTCGTTGGAAGGACAAATCCCACTTAGAGGGATTTTCAAACTTGGAGGAATATTCCCTTTTGATGTCTTTTTGAAAGTAATTGAAGATTTAATAAATAAATTAAAATGGCTTTCATGGGCAAGTTGTAAAATCTAGAGGATTTGGGTGATTAAGATTAATTTAATCAAGATTTGATTAAATTAAAAGGAGATTAGCTTATGTGACCATTTGATTTATATTTTTGGATTGATTTAAATCAAAGTCGAGAAGAATATGAATTAGACTTAATTAAATAAGGATTTTGATTTATTTAATTAAAAGGGGTTAATGTTAGATTAAATCAAACAAATATTAATTTATTTAATTTAGTGGAAGGACTTTAGAGATTTAATTAAATAAAGTGAATTATTTAATTAAATAAAGACTATAGGATTGATTAAATAAAATTGATTTATTTAATTAATAGAAGAGAATGACTTAATTAGATAAATTGATTTATTTAACTAAGGGATGAAAGGTGATGAATTTAATCAAATAAGGGATATTTAATTAAATGACTAGCAAAGGAGATGATTTAAGATGAAATGATGTTAGTAATCAAGATCAAGTGTGATCACTACATTTTTTCGTGTCTACATTTTGACCCTCTTTGAAGCAAAGTACCCGCTACATTGATTCGAAGAATAAACATGTCCCGATCAAAATTAAAAAAAAAATTGATTTTTCAAATCCCCCACTACTACCTCGACAAACGAATTATATTGGTATACTACCCCCTCAAGAGATCAGACAAAAATTTGGATTTTTGAGTGATCTCACGAAAAAAAAGGACAAGGTGCTTGGCGGGTCCAAAAAGGCTCTAGGATGTCAGAAACGTGCAAAAACACGAAAAAAAATGATGTAAAATGGCCCTTGGTTGGGCAAAAACGAGCTTGGGGCTCCAAAACCCTAGTTGGATAGCTAAATAGGATAAAAAAAACCCTAACTTTTAGGCTTAAATAAGCCTCAAGGGGCCACTTCCAATTCATTTGTACACAGCCTTTAGGGATTTCTGCGATTTGAGCTCTGACCCCTACGAGAGACCCTACAATGCATGCTTCCCCGCCACATTTTTAAGTGTGTGTGAGTGTACCAGAGGCTTCCTGAAACAGGACCCATGGTATGTCATCTTGTCCCTGATCCAGGAGGATCCAAGAATCTCAAAAATATCACAGTCTCAAAATCTCTCAGAACTGACATCATTGGTTAGAGCTTGCTGACATGATCTTGATGCAACCTGAATCACGTCAACAGGAGGTCATATACAAGAGTTATGCTTGGTCAAAGGTTTGGTCAAATAGGCAAATCAAGCATTCAAAAAGGTGAAAATTTTATTGTCTCACATCCAAGCAAAAATGACACCAAGTCCTAGTGCTTGTCGTGCTGATTCCGGAACTATCCTTAGTTTCAAAAATGCAGTCCGTATGAGAAAAATACAGCCAGTCAAAGTTTTAGTCAAAATGATGATGTCAGCATGTGACATGGCAATTGACTAGATGGTGACGTGGAAATTTCAGGTGATGTGAAAAAAAAAATCTCAAAAAATTCATGTACCATGCTTTATTTTTGAAAATAAGGTGTGGAGGATTATTTTATCTCACAAAAATCCATCAGATTTGGTGGGATCCCAACCGGATTTGGTGGGATCCAAATCTTCTAAAATCAATGAAACTAACTCATAAAAAATAAACAAAACCTCCTAAAATAACACTAAATTGTTATTTTATTTTTAAACTCAACCCCATAAACTCAAATAGCCTATGAATATAATAAGACAAGGGATTAAAAAACAAATTCCAAATGTTTTTTTAAGGGGTTGTTTAATGTTTTATTTTGAAAATGGGGAAGTTATTGTTTTTATATAAATGGGTTAGTGTTTTTTTGTAAGGCTTATAATTATAAAAGCCAAAGGAGGGGGGTTAATTTGTTATTTTATTTATTGTGATGGTTTTTAACCTTATATGCAAAATTTATGTATAAAAGGAGGTGATGTGATAGAGTCTGGAGGCATTTTTTTTGGAGAAATAATTCGGATGTGTTTTTTGAGATAAAATTTTATACTCTTTGGAGGAATTCTTGGGAGAAAAATTACAAGGTGTTGATTACACCAAGAATTGTAAGATTGTAAAAAGAGAGATTGTGAGTGATTGAAGCTTGGATATTGTAAGAAGGCTATTGAAGCTTGGCGATATCAATAAAGTGGTCCAGTGTTGAGAAGAAGACCTGGAGACATAGCTCAAATTGAGCAAACTCCGTTATCAAGTTGTTTGTGTCTCTCTTCTATCTCTTTCTTGTTCTCTCATTTAGTTTGGTGTTATGTTCTCTCATGAATGTTATTATAGATAATTATTTTAAAGTGTTTGAAAGCATTACTTAGTTTCATAATTTCAATGGTTAAGATACATGATCATGCATTACTATTGTATCGGGAATTAAATATGTGATTGGATTAAGTTTTGGAAAACTTTAACATCCTAGTTTACAGATCAAGTTGGTATCATAGCAGTTTAATAGGAAAATTGCAAGTGGTGAATGTTAACCAGGTTGAAATTGAAGCAAGGAGAAGGTGCACTTATACAGTTCAACCCAAAGATTGGAAAACAAAGGACTTTTCCACGATCAGAGATGGCAAGTGAACAAAGTTCTATAGAGCTTGATGAGAAAGATTTCCAGAAAGCTTTTCTTGAAATGAAAGCTATGGTGGAAGTTCTTTTCCAAGAGAGGAAAGAACGACAGAAGAGAAAGAAAGACAAGAACAAAAAGGAGGAAAATGAAACTACTTCAAAAGAGGACAAAGGTAAAGGAGTAGGAGGTGGTGGTGACCCTCCTGAACCTCCATCCCCATCTTCTTCATCTTCTTCATCATCTTCTTCTTCTTTGTCTAACTCTTCTAAAAAGAAACAAGTTGTGCAAACCCCTTTGTTAAAACTGGATGTTAAATTTGAGTTGCCTATGTATAATGGCGAATTGGATGTAGAGAAATTGGATAACTAGCTTAAGCAGATTGAAGGGTATTGCAAGGTTCAACAAATATTGGATGATTCTTCCAAAATCCAGCTAGCTACGCTTAGAATGGGAGGCACTGCATTGGTTTGGTGGGAGAGTAAGATTCAAGATGATCTTGCTACACACGGTAAAATCATTTCATCTTGCTATGAGTTTACTTCTGCTTTAAAGAAATAGTTTTATCCTTTGGGTTATATGCAACAAGCTATTATGGATTGGCAAAATCTGAGAGAGGGTAAAGAACAAACAGTGGAAAAGTATACACAGGTGTTTAGGAAGAAAGCACTCACTCTTGGAATTCCTCTTTATACACAAGAAACTTTATTAAAGTATATAGGTGGTTTGCATTCACATTTGAAACATACAATCTTGATGTTTAATCCATCTAACTTTGATGAAGTGTGTGTACAAGCAACTCATATTGAAGCAGGTGGAAGGAACATAAGTTTCAATTCAAAAAAGGAATTTGTTCCTCCAATGGAAGGAAATAAAAAGGGAAAGGAGAAGAAAGTAGCCACTGTGAAGAAAGAGGAAGGTGAAAAGCCTACTTGTTCACATTGTCAAAAGAATGGGCACACAGATGCGAAGTGTTGGCAATTGCATCTAGAATTGAAGCCAAAGTTGTTTAAGAATCATAAAGGAAAGCAAAAAGCTACAACTATCATTCAAGATCTTGGATCAGATTCTGATGATGAAACAAAGATAACAGTTGTTGGTTTGAAAGGTAAAGCTTTTGTTGGTAATGATTCTACCACTGATGTTTCATGTACTTCTACTTCTAAGAGTCATGTTGTTCCTGAAGATAACAAAAGATGTGAATTGTTTCATATAAGGGTGATTTCTAAGAACACTAAGATTGATACACTGATAGATAGTGGGTCACAAGTTAATTTAATTTCAGAAGAAGTTGTTGAACAGTTGGGATTGGAAACAAAGCCACATAAGAAACCTTATCCATTAGGTTGGGTGTGCAATGATAACATATTGCAAGTAACAAGGCAATGCAATTTGAGATTTGCAATAACATCTAAGTTTATAGATGAGGTTAAATTTGATGTGGTTCCACTTGATATTTGTGGGATTGTGTTGGGTAGACCATACTTATATGATAGAAAGGCAATCTTCTACAAGGAACATAATCAGTATCATTTATTTAAGGAAGGAATTGAATACATTGTGCATTCTCATCCAATTAAGACTAATAGATCTTTTGTGACAATGGGGAAATTGAAAAGGGTAGTTAATGCAATTAATAATTTGGCACTTATGTCTGTACCACAAGAAGTTTCATTGCCTGAGGTTGTTCCAGTTATGAAAGACAAGCATGATGTTGGTACATTCTTTTTCTCATCTGCAAATTTAGTTTTGTTATTCAGCCTTCTACTTCTTAGCAGTGTATGGTTGGTAGCAGAAACTTTGAATGTGGATGTGTATATGGATTAGATTTTTGTTGTGATGAGTTAGATGCATAGGTTCCAAGAAGGAAGGACAGATGATACTGAGCAAGTGAGGAAAAAATTCCCACTTAAATTAAAAATAAAAATAGACCTTTTGGGGGTCCAAAAGCTACTCAATGGGGAGGAATGATCCAGGAGGATCCAAGAATCTCAAAAATATCATAGTCTCAAAATCTCTCAGAACTGACATCATTGGTTAGAGCTTGCTGACATGATCTTGATGCAACCTGAATCGCGTCAACAAGAGGTCATATGCAAGAGTTATGCTTGGTCAAAGGTTTGGTCAAACAGGTGAATCAAGCATTCAAAAAGGTGAAAATTTTATTGTCTCACATCCAAGAAAAAATGACACCAAGTCCTTATCCTCGGTTTCAAAAATGGAGTCCGTATGAGAAAAATACATCTAGTCAAAGTTTTAGTCAAAATGATGATGTCAGCATGTGACATGGCAATTGACTAGATGGTGACGTGGAAATTTTAGGTGATGTGAAAAAAAAAATTCACAAAATTCACGTACCATGCTTTATTTTTGAAAATAAGGTGTGGAGGATTATTTTATCTCACAAAAATCCATTGGATTTTGTGGGATCCCAACCGGATTTGGTGGGATCCAAATCTTCTAAAATCAATGAAATTAGCTCATAAAAAATAAACAAAACCTCCTAAAATAACACTAAATTGTTATTTTATTTTTAAACTCAACCCCATAAACTCAAATAGCCTGTGAATATAATAAGACAAGGGATTAAAAAAAAAAATTCCAAATGTTTTATTAAGGGGTTGTTTAATGTTTTATTTTAAAAATGGGGAAGTTATTGTTTTTATATAAACGGGTTAGTGTTTTTTTGTAAGGCTTATAATTATAAAAGCCAAAGGAGGGGGGTTAATTTGTTATTTTATTTATTGTGGTGGTTTTTAACCTCGTATGCAAAATTTATGTATAAAAGGAGGTGATGTGATAGAGTCTGGAGGCATTTTTTTTGGAGAAATAATTCAGATGTGTTTTTTGAGAGAAATTTTTATACTCTTTGGAGGAATTTTTGGGAGAGAAATTACAAGGTGTTGATTACACCAAGAATTTTAAGATTGCAAAGAGAGAGATTGTGAGTTATTAAAGCTTGGATATTGTAAGAAGGCTATTGAAGCTTGGTGATATCAATAAAGTGGTCCAACGTTGAGAAGCGGACCTGGAGACATAGCTCAAATTGAGCAAACTCTGTTATCAAGTTGTTTGTGTCTCTCTTCTATCTCTTTCTTGTTCTCTCATTTATTTTGGTGTTATGTTCTCTCATGAATGTTATTATAGATAATTGTTTTAAAGTGTTTGAAAGCATTACTCAGTTTCATAATTTCAATAGTTAAGATACATGATCATGCATTACTGTTGGATCAGGAATTAAATCTGTAATTGGATTAAGTTTTGGAAAACTTTAAC
Organism: Sequoia sempervirens; assembly: GCA_007258455.2. NCBI lineage: Eukaryota > Viridiplantae > Streptophyta > Pinopsida > Cupressales > Cupressaceae > Sequoia > Sequoia sempervirens. Next base: position 768,829,162 of record VDFB02271358.1, on the reverse strand, counting down.
GTCCTAGTTTACAGATTAGTCCCACCCATTAATTTCAATTTTTGAGCACATTTATTAAGGTATAGGAGTCCACAAAGTCAAGCGGTGCCATATAGTGCCACTAAAAAGCTCAAATCAGCGTTGTATAGGACTAAACAGTGCTGCTGATGCGAGTTGCGTAGTAGCGGTGAGGATTAAAAATTAGGGTTTTGCTTCAAAGTGCATCACACTTGCAAATAGTTTCACGGTGGTCCTCTTTGGATTTTAGGGTTCAGGGATCAAATTGGATTGCTTTCAAATTTTTTCGTGGTGGTGGAGTTTGAAAATTTTGGGCTCCTAGTGGTGCCATATAGCACTGTTGACTTTCAAACTATGATGCATGTATAATCAACAATGCATATGCTGATTTGGTTGCACAGAGTTCAAACAGGATCATGATTTTTTATGAAACTTGACGCGGTAACTTTCCTGATGGAGGAGGACATGGAGACAATCCATTCATGGGAGCACAGGTCTTCCATTTTGTACAAATTGACTTAGGATCTTCCTTTGGATGAGATACTCTAGGAGCACCTAAGAGCCATCAAATTATGGTATGTTGCTTATGCCCCAGTGATCGAGACAAATTTGGGTATGATGATAGCCTTGGCGAAGCACTAGCACAATGAGACATCCTCCTTCCACCTTCCCATAGGCAAGGCCATAGTGACACTAGAGGAAGTGTGGTGCATTCTGTGTTTTCCTATCCATGGTGAGCGAGTTATTTATGACATGGAGGTTAGGAGGGGTGCCTAAAACGATATCATGGGTTTGGATGAGATCATCTTTGCAGAGGGTCAGATCAAGCCCAAATGGTACAGAATTGCAGTACCGTCATTCAAATTGATTATTGTTGTGATCATATCAGGAATCGTGGCACTAGATTGGTGCGAGCGATACTTCAGCCCAGGATGGGGACTTGCTTAGGAGTGGATGCTCTAGCATAAAGAGTGATTTTCCTGGGGGCCAGTGATGCCGGCCTAAATCTACTGCGACCTTCACAAGTTCACATATTGTTATGGTCAGTCCATCAGATTAGAGGTGACATTGCTACACACATGGGCTTGGGAACACATCTTTGTGCTTTGCCCTGTCAAAGTTACACTGGTTGATATGGAGCCAAATGATCTCATTATCTAGAGGTAGAGGGGTGCCCTCACCTTTTCTTGTATAGGAGCATCAGGTCCTAGATGAGATGATAGTCTTTACATGGAGACCTTATCTTGGCATGTCAGCATGGTATGATGATGTACAACAACTATTATTTTCCCAATAGGACCAACTGATGCATGGTCATGAGCACACTATGATTGAGAGGTATCTTCTAGATCACATAGCTTAATAGTTTGGAGATACATAAAACTAACTAGATGATGGATATGTAGCTATCTTTGCACACACCTTGAGGGAGCCAACATGGGGTCAAACAATCCCAATGATGGATGTTGTTTAGAGATTTATGCAAATAGTGGCTAGATTGTGGCCTTATGATCAGGGACAAGCAAACCCAAGCATGACATAGGAATATAGGGATTGGTTCTATCCTCCAATGAGACTGACAGTGCTAGGGGTACAACTACCGAGGAGGAGATCCAGAGGTTGAGGTACAGGGTCAGGGTAGGGACAAGAAAGCAAGGGAGATAGAGACAAAGATAGGGATGATGACAAGGGAAAAGGGGGAGGTGGACCACCTCCACATTAGTTGTACCAACACCATGATCAAAGGGGGCCTGGAGACTAAGGGCATCAGGATCAGTCCAAGGACGAGGAGAAGCAGGACCAAGACAGGTAGAGGACACTTCCCAATGATGGTCATCAGGACCATCCACCCATCCAGCTACCACTGTAACCAGATCCAAGAGATTGGAAAATATTACAGTTGTAGGCATAGGTTGCTACCCGAATGGCTGAGCAATATTAGGCCCATGCAGAGTGGGACCAAGCCATCTAGCAGAAACATGTTGTAGAGCTCAGGATGGCACAGGAGATGGGTCAAAGGTAACAACTTAGGAACATGACCACATAATATTCTCGGAGCATAGTATCTTTACAAGCATACATGGAGGTAGTCTGAGGGGTTGTGCCCTGAGCATCCCGGGTCCTATATTTTTCATAGCAAATAGGGTACTGGCTTCCAAAGGATCATGGAGAGAGACCACCTAGTGAGGGGAGTAGCTAGCAGGGCTAGCACTCTTTTTGATCAAAGACTATTGTTTTTACCATCCATGGGCTCATTTTTTTATAGCCTTGTAGGCAATTGTACTTGTTTTGATTGTTACACACTTGATCCCAATCCGTACCATGATAATGTATATTATATATATGAGATGAGATGATTTGATCCGATGTACGATGCATTCTATTTTATTTATTCATGATGTGATGTTCTTACATTCTATATGCAATGGTTTATATGTGATGCAATGATTCTATCTTATGATATATGATGTAGTTTTATATGATCCGATGCAATGTGTGTTTCTATATGATGATGTGATGCAATAAGCTATGGATGCATTTCTTGTCAGTATCTTTTCTATGTACTTTTGATGATGATGTATGCAAATGTTATGATATGTGAATGCTTAGACTAATAGATCTATATTATGATGCTTAATGGATGATGATAAAATATATGTCAAGCAATCTTTTTGTTTTTTTTTCTTTATCTTTTATGTATGAGATGGTGATGCATTTATGATAATGCACATGATATGATATGATATGATGTATATAGTATGATGATGCAATAGATGTTTTATATGATATGAGTTAATAATGTCTATGTGATGGTTTCTTTTATGCTTATGTAATGAATGCACATGTATGGTTTATGAGATGCTTAGAATAACCAATCTAGATTATGGAATGATGAAATACAATTCATGTGAGATGATCAATGTTTCCTATATTTCATGATATGCATTATGCATTTTTCTGATGGTTTTTGGATGCAAGATGGATGCATTAGCAATGATGATTAACTGTCATGGTACCATGTTAGCACAGAAAGAAGATAGAAGAAAGTAAGAGACTCCAACAAGTCAAAAGATTGTGATGAAGATGATGATGATGATTTGCTTACCAAGGATTGGGATTTTAAAAGGACCATTTACCTTATGTTTTATAACACACATAGGCATGATGCATCAAGGTATAAAGAACTAGGATGGCATTGCAGCTAGTGTGATGGACTTTGAATCAAAAATCAAATAGGAGTACTCTTGTTCACACCTGACACACAAAACCTTGTTCAAAATGAAGTTTATATATTCCAAACATCTCGGACCAAAACATAGAAAGGAAATCCCTCTTATACATGGTCAACAAGATATCTAAAACATCCTCCCTACACCTATGATCATCCCATGTATGACCAAGGTTATATTACAAGAGCATCCAACAAGTACAGTAGATAAAAAGATAATGATCATTTCCCCATTCCTTTCTCTCTAAATCCATTTGTTTGGGACATCATTGAGAGATCATCTAAATGGGTACAATAAGATAAGTAAAAAGACAAAGATAATGTAAACAAACAAGCTAATGTTCTTCAATACTGCTAGCCAAGACTAAACTACGGTGATGCCTAATGTTGATGTCCATTGTAGGAAGGATCCATCCTAGGACATGATATTATCAGATAATTGATTTGGAACTGATTGGATGATAGGCTATTGACACAAAGAGTTGACAAACTTGTTTACCTACTGACCTAGACTCGAGACCTTTATGTTTGAGTTTTCACTTTTAACTTGCTATACTTGCTTCTAATTATTTCACCAAAGGTTAGGGGTGACGATGATTTATTATGATTGATGTTTATTGTGGGTGAAAGAGAGATGGTGATGGATGAAATTTTTAAGGTTTTTTTTTTTTAATGTTTTTGAGGTTGTTTTTGGTATTTTGAGATTTTGCAAATGTTTTAATTTTCATATTTTCCAATTTTTTAGGTTTTTTTTGAGATTTCGACCAAAGACCTATCTTAGGGGCCTCAAGGGCTGATCAAAAAATTAGCCATGCCTAAATTATACACACAAATACTAGGTAGTTCAGTTGACATAGACTTGATTATTGATGAAATATGAATAGATGGATTGCCAGTTTATTATTACGGACTCCTAAAGGACCAACCTAAGTGTCTTTAGGGGAGATCGAAGATCAACCTTGCCTACGTTCAAAGCTTAGAGACCCATAATTCAACAAGACGACTCTATTTTTTGACTAACCTTTTGACTTGTTTTTGGATTTTGATATGTTTTGAATTTTTTTGGATTTTTTTTATTTTACGAATGTTTTTGGATTTTT